>JALJCO010009596.1:0-439404 GCA_023101725.1 Atherinomorus stipes | reverse complement strand
AAAGATGTTAGCAAAAATGAGAACAATTAAATATTATTGACTATATTGTTTAAAGAGAGGTTAAATACAAGCTCCATGAAGAACGTGAATAGCAATATTATAAATGACTGATGCAGAGTAAAACATGTTTGTTCCTGTTTTATATACTTAAATGTATTTTTTTAAAAGTATTGTGGACTGTAAGTGCTTTAAATAGTCCTAAAAAAGCTTCTGTTTGGTTACAAATCAGGTACAAAGTTAATTTGTTTGAAATGGCCCCCGACAAACATGGCACAGCGGTTAGATGTAAAAGCTCTGCTGTGTCACCTCCGTGTGCTGCGGCTCACCCTGAAAGCCAAACACTAATGGAACACTAATGGCTTTCAACATGGTTACGTTTCTCACCTCGTCACTGTTTCTGCTCCCAGAGCAGCCTCTCTGACAAGCTCCCTCTGAGGTGAGAGTCGCTCGTAAAACCCAGCCAGTAACTCCCAGTTAGCTGAGCTCTGAGGCTATCGTCTCAGCTCTTAATGAATCCTCAGAGCCGACCCAATGAGCGTGTTTATCGCTCAGAAGACGTCATCGCCAGCGAAGAAAGAGTGCAATTATAAACACGCCAGTGCTGTTTCCAGTGGTAGCAATTTAAGAACAGGCCCCTGTTGCCCCTTGGCCTTAATGACGCCAGAGGAACAAGTGGCAATTTAGAAGGCTTTTGGTAACACCTTCAATACAGGGCTGCCAACCTCTTCATTTAAACTACAGTATGGAGGGATTAGAGGTGTAGGAGACCGAGACTGGGTCAGACTGTGGGCTTAAATATTATTTATTTAATTATTACGTCTGTTTCTTAGGACGGAGTATTAGGGCCACATTTTAAAAAATAATGTTTGTACAAACTTTGAGAATAGAGTCATAATATTAAGGGCGCATTCACAAAGCTTTTTTGATTCAAATCAGAGTCCGTTTGCTCTGAAAGTCCGCTTCGTTTAGGGGAGTTGTGAATACTCAAACGGACTCTGATCCAGAACAAACAACCGGACTCGGTCCGCCTACAAACCCAGGTCTCGGTCCAATTCAAGTGAACCAAAGATAGGAAGTGGACTACAAATTGCATTGGCATTGTGGGTCAAATGTTGGACAACGTGGGTAAATACGACAACAATCACACGTGTGGGACTGCAGTACTTAAAAAGATGGCTCATGGTCAGACATGGAGTTACGAGGAAGTTAAAGCTTTAATCGATATTTGATCTGATGAAAGCATATCCAGCTCTTCGTACAAAAATAATGTCGCTTTGTGGAGGAAACAGAAGTTGTGAGAACCTTCATGTACGTGCATCTTGTCCTCACTTACGGTGAATCCGAGAGCAGCGCCACCTGAGATTCTCATTCTTGGCCCGTTTGGCAATAGTGCAACGTGAACGTGATCTCGGTCCGGAAGACCGTCCGTACCGAGTCCCCAAACGGACCGAGACTTGCGGACTATGCTTTCTGAATGTGCCCTAAGAGAAAAAAGTTGCAATTCAAAGAAAAAATATATATTTTCCACAAAATAAAGTCATAAATTTACAAGACTAAAAACATTCATTTATGAGAATAAGTCATAATTTATGAGAATTTTGTTGTTATTTAATGAGAATAAAGTCTTGATATTTAAAATTTAGAAGCAGAAAGCTGTTAAAAAATAAGAAGTGTCTTGAAGCATTTCATGAAAATGTACTTCAGCATTGGTTTTACAGACCAAACCAGGAGCTGTTGGTGGTTTTCTTGTTCTTTGCTTATGTTTTATTCCCGTGCCGTGTTTGTTTGACATATATTTGACATATGTGCTCTGTCTCTTTGACTCATTTTGCTGAGGTTGTTCCTTTTTATCCCCCTTGTAGTCTCCCAGGTCACTCACCTGGTTGTAGTTTACTAATTAGCACCTCTGCTTGTTGAGATGTTAATTTCTGCAGTATAAACCAGGCTTTTCTTTCAGATTTTCAACTTTCTTGGTTGTTTTTCTCATGCCATGTCAAGTGCCATGCTCAGCAGCTTTATATTGTTCTTTGTAGACCTTTGCCTTTGTGTTATCATTATCATAGTTCTAAGGAATGTTGTTTAAACAGCAACTCAATTGTGGCTGGCACCAATGCCTCAAACAAGGTTCTCTGGTCCACATTTCTGCTGGGATCCTTTAGAATTAAGTTTTCATATTTTTTGCTGTAGCTGTGTATTTTTTTTTTTCTCAGATACTCCATCATAAAACCACAAGATGAATATCACAAAGCTGAAAATGAAAGAAGATGGACAGGTGGATGGAGAAGCAAAATGTTGGAAGCAATTCATTAAAGTACAAGAAAACTGCTTCACTGGATGGTTTGGAATTCTGTGAGCAACATCAGCTAAATTTCTGCTGTTGGCATCCTTTCACTAGCTAGGTTTCCATTACACTTTTAAAAAAAAAATAAGTGATATTTCTTCGGTTTGAAAAAGTACAATTGCAATATGTAGGTGTTTCCATTGAATGGTATAAGCCATAATTCTCATAAAATCCCATCCCACGAGACTCCACTTTGAGAAGGATGGAGATATAAACATTTTGTGTTATAGAGCTGCTGCTGCTCCTCATCAGGAGATGAAACCTGTGGATAATAAGTCAGAGGTAAGGTCCGTATGTACGGAGCCCTCTGGTCACATCGGCAGGAAAAAAAACACTTGTGGGGACTTCCAGGACAGACGCCCGAAATGTAGCACAAATGAAAAAACCCTCTGGATCAACTTCTGGCACGTGGATCTCATTTCTTCATCTTATGGGCTATATGCACGAGTCTACTACTTACTGAACTTCAGACAGCACCTTTGCTTCCGGTCTTTCATGACTGGACAAACTGATTACTCCAGGTGTGTCTGGCCAGTTACTGGCGAGCAAAATGGCATCTGCACGTTGTTTTAAAGAGCGTCTCTCAGACCTGGTCTGAAACTACTGCCATTTGTATGATATTTCTTCTTTCTCGAGAGCAATAACGATGTCCATTTTCCACGTACACACATACACACATACGTACGCACCGGAAATACAATCTGATCAGCAGATTGACCTTTTCACATTCTCAGTGTCCAAGTGCTGTGTACTGCTCCTAGCGGTGGCCTCTGGTATTGAGTGTTTTGGCCGTGACGTGCTGCAGTAAGTATATTCACAGAGGACGCAGACCACTTGCATGAACGTTTGCATCCACAGCAAGTATATCCCAGGCCTAACTCAGCTATGGTCCAAAGTTGCTATACCATAGACTAAGATCTGGTGACCATGGAAGCCATTGGAGTACAGTGAACCCACCAGCTGGAGATGACTTGGGCTTTGTGACATCGTGCATCATCCTGCTGGAAGTAGCTATCAGACGATGGTCATTAACGAATGGATTAAGGGATCCTCAGCAACATACTCAGGTAGGCTGTGGCATTAGAACAATACTCAGCCAGTACGAACAGGTCCAAAGTGTGGCAAGAAAATATCCCCCACATTGTTACACCACCTCCAACCTGAACCATTAATGCAAGCCAGGATAAATCTATGCTTCCATGTAGGTTCCACCAGATTCTGACCATACCATTTAAATGTGGCAGCTGGTTATTGAATATATTTGTCTAACAATGCAAAAGAAGCATACACAGTTTGGCTAATGGTCTCCTGCTATAGTGAACGTGTTAGTGTTTTGCAACAGTGAGCATGTTTTTGGTTTTCTATTAATGAAAGAGAAACATATGAGAATGAAGCTGTAGGATAAACTAACTCTTCCCTTAGTTAATGTTTAAGCAACAGGATGTTGAAGCAAGGGGATCCTCAGTATGTTTAAGCCAATTTTCAATTTTGCACCTCTTAGTGCTTATCTGTCAGCTTTGTGTGTGTGTGTGTGTGTATGTGTGTGGGGAGGGGGGGTTTCAGGAGGTTGGTTAACACAGACCTGGCTGTCATGGTCCTGCCCAGCAGTAGACTGATTGGATGGGAGGGATTTGTGTCAGTGTTTGCTCTTGTTAATGAGCGGAAGGAAGGTGAGCCAATACAATACACACACACTCTGTCAATGGAGGGACCCTGTCAGGATGTGTGTGTGTGAAGAGGGTGTGTGTGTGTGTGCGTGTGTGTGCATGTGTGTTTTTAAGGGTGACTGCTGAAAGTCTCCCAACCAACCTCAGGTTGATTAGTAGTCTGTCTTTAAGTAAACATGCCGGAGAGCTGCTGGGGAATCCAACCTGTGCAAGAAAGGAAGGAAGGAAGGAATCCTCCATCCATCACTGACCAGGAGCAGCAGAATGAAGCAGGAACTCAAATTTCCCCTGGACACCGGCAGAAAATGAGAGACTTCCACTTCATGATGAGTTACTCCAAAGTTAAAAGCACAAAAGTGCATGAGATCAACTGCTGACATCAAAGTGATCCAAAAATTGTGTTTCATTGAAACAAAACCATTTGAAACCATGTCAAAACCATTTATCATGACTGTATAATAAAGGATTCCTGAAATTCTTTACCATCTAACAAATTCAAAATAATAATAATAATAATAATTTTTCCATTTCATGTGAATAAAATCTTCTCTGAGATTAAGGGCAGCATCTACAAGCTGCCTTAAAACTCAACACAATAAACCTCTTCAGCAGTAAGGAGGTCTTTCTTGTCTTATCTTGAAGTCTTAAATCAGATTAAATTACAGTCAGTCTTGTCCCCTGATACACAAATGAAGTTTTCTGTCAATTAACTTACCCTTGCACCCAAAACACTTTATTCTAACATTTCTTTATTTGCCACTTTAGTTTTGATCAAATCGGGCCCTGTTTGTTTGTGGTAGTTTGGCTGAACCATGAGAGAGGTGACAGTATGTACAGCAAATGTGCTGTGAATGTTATGACAGGATTTAAAAAAAACAATTTAAGCAATCACTGAAGGGATTAGTTTATTCCTCTGGCTTGCATGAGTTTTGACATTTCAGAAAATACTGCAGTAGCTGATATATCATTTTCACCTGCTGATGCATTCAACATAATGTGACAGTGTGGGATCCTGTCACTATGCCTCCAAGTGATCATGCGCCCTGGCTACTTGGCCAAGGGGGTGTCCCTTTGGCTGACTGGTTAGCGTGCATGACTCTCACCCAGGAGTCTGGAGATCAAATCACGCCCCCCTCCTTTGTCCTGCCACAATCTGGCGCTGCAAGTTGGGTTCCATGTAGCACTAAAGGTGGGTCCCTGGATTCTGGATGGGTAGCAGCCTACGTGGAGCACGAGGACGTGCTTGTGAAAAGAGGGGGAGAGATGTGACAGTGTGGGGTCCTGTCACTATGCCTCTGAGTGATCATGCACCCTGGCTACTTGGCCACAAAGCTATCCCTCTGGCTGACTGGTTAGCATGCATGACTCACCTGGGAGTCTGGGGATCAAATCCCGCCTTGGCCCTCAATTGTGTACCTTGCCACATTAATATATTTTACTCGGGAAACATGGGAGACCCACTGTCTTACTGCCAACTTCAGTCAGTGGGTTACAGCGGTTTTACAACTGCGGGGCACAACGAGCCTGCCGTTGTAGAACCCACGGCTTCTCGGGGCTTATTACTTTAGCATTTGGTGATGCAATAATTTCAAACACTTCACTGTTGACATTCAGTTCTCTCAAGGAAACTGAATTATTTGGCGAAGGGAAAAGTTTCCCAGTGATGAGCAAAGGTTGTCTACATTTTGTGGCAAAAGATTTTCAGATTCACAGTTTCAGCTGCAGGTACAAGTAAGAAAAGTCTTCAGGCAGATAAAGGTGCTGAGTTACTTACAAAACTGTTGCAGTTCAGTGTTTGGACGGAGCCTAATTATGTGCGTACGGTGTCCACTTAACTCTCATATGATCGACTCTGTTTAACCCCAACACCAAACACTTCACTCTGAAGTCAGGGGGCGGAGTTAATTTATGTCTCAAATGAGTTAGATTAACACTGAAGTGATAAACACTTTGAATTAACCCCAGTTCTGAGAACCATTTCACTTTGAAGATGGTAAAATCACTCTTTGTGAGTTAAATCAACTCTGAAATGTTTAACCCAGAAATTCAACCCTCCAATTTTTGCTGTTTGTTGATCCCAAAGTGAGAACCAATAGCAAGTAGGGTGCTACCTAATGTAAAACGTGATCTCAGAAAGATGTAAAATAACCAAAACCTCTTTGCTGCTTTCATAGTGATAATGCTCGCCCCCCCCCCCCCCCCCCCCCCCTTTTCCCCTTTCTTCTTTTTTCCCCCCCCTTTCCCCTCTCCCTCCCTTCCCCCCCCCCCCCCCCTTTTTGCCCCCTTTTTGATGTTCTGAAATTACATGTTGTTACCAGGCAGATGATGTCAGTGGAAAGTTAGGCAGTGCCTTTGTTAAGGTTGATCTGAAGTTTCTCTTAGTTGTTTATAAATGTCTTAATGTCTTGGATCTTCTTATTCAAATTACCTCCTTTCAAATTATGAGCCCTTGCAGATCCTGAGATCCTCTGCTACCAGCCTTTGAGCTGTTCCTAAAGTCAGGACTGAACCTATGGCAAGACCTTGTTCCATCACTATGATCCTCGTCTGTGGAACATCCTGCCAGAGAACCTCATGGCTGCAGAGACTGTTCATGTTTTTAAAAAGAGGCTCAACTTTTAGCTTAGCTTCTGTCTGAATTTTATTTTATTTTACAGTATTCAGTCTTTTTAATGAACTCTGTGTGTATTTTTATTCTTGTCGCTATTATCTGTTCTTACTAGGTTTATTTAATCTTATTAGTTTTTTTCAACTCGTGTTTTCCTCCACACCAGTTGCTTTTCCTGCAATTACTTTTACTACCACAATAGTAAGAGTGATTGTGCTTTGTGTGTGTGAAAGAGACTATATTGAGCTGTGTGTTTTTTTAATTTTTTAACATGCAGAAAATGTTCTAGGTATGTGGAGCACTTTGTGTTGCTTTTTGCATGAAAAGCATCCTATGAATAAAATTTAGTTTGATTTGATTTGTTGTGATGGACACAGACCCCCATGTTCATTTACAGTTGAGAAAAGACTTGCTAAAATCCATTTTCAGAGTCAGAGTGGATATTAGTGGAACAGAGACTTCATATGGTGAGAATATGACTTGTTTCTTGAATGAAACTGTCAGTCTGGGGCTTTTTTTAATCTGGGGGACTGTTGAGCTATCAGTAATAATTATAAAACAAAATGAATATCAATTTATTCGACTTTCAAAACACCGAAGGTCACCTTACAAAATATTTAGGATGTATCAGCTGGGAAAGGCTCTTCGGGCAAAAAGGCATATCCAATGGATGGATGTTAGAGCCTTTGCACAGAAATGACACCCTTTGCCATCAAATAATGTTTCACATAAAATAGATGAATATAACTGTAAATTATATTCAAACACTAACTCCAAGAAGAGACATTAATTATTTAATTTACCCTTAAATTTCATTTGAATAATACAGGCTTTATTGGATGATGGAAACTTTTAATGTGTGGTTTTAGCGTTTATAGTTAAAATCTAAACAAACTGATTTGGTGGTATTGCAAACATCCATCCAAGTTTTGGCACATTCTGTTGACTGCATGCATGTGTTACCCTTCTAATCACACAGCTAACCAATCTATAAAATGCAAAATTTGAACATCTAAAATATTTTCCATAGTGCCTGCCCTAAGGTGTTCTGCTTTTTATTTTGTTTGTTTTTTTCTGGATTTGTTCTTTACATCTTTTCGTATCACTATTGTCCCCTTCAGACAAATTCCTTTGCCTTCATGTCATCTTATCAACACAATAATTGAGTGTTTCTTCAAACATCAGAAGCTGGTCTTAAAATATCGCTGCATCTCTGTAATTCAGTCTTTTAAACACATCCTCCATATCATCAGCTAATCCCTGAGGATTATCCAGGTGCTCCCATCTGCTGGCTATACACCACCACCCCTGGAACCCGGCCCCTGGAAGATTCTGCATATGACCTATAACCTCAATCGTCATTATGTTCTTTTATATCGATCTTCTTTTCTTATTGAGCTATTATTGATCACACTGCATTTTCAGACCTGAATGAAAACTGACTTCAGCCTCGTAAGGCTGTGTGCATCCCCACCATGCGTAAATTACTGTACAGTTACAGTAATTTTTTACAAGATTTTTTAATGCAAGTCAAAATTTCCCATGAAAAAGTTACAAAGAGAAAAGATTTCAGAATTTCACAGCATGCCTCAGTAACTCTTTAAGGAACCCCCACCCCCCTCCTCCTGCATTCACGCTAATCTCCACCCCCTCTACTCACTCCCCTTTTCTTCAGCGTCATGAACATTGAGAGCCCTGGGAGAATCTGGTGAAAGATCGGGTGGGAAAGCAAGACGGAGGCAAGAAGGGAGGTTACATATAGGATTGGTAGAGTGGGTCAGTCCAGAGAATGCAGGAATTGACTTCTAAACAGATGCAGTAATGCCATTTCCACCCTTTTAAATTTGGTATGCAGGGGGCCAGTGAGTAACCCTAAACCCACTATCGCCGTTGCACACAGAAGGCGGGAGGCGTACTCGACAGTTGGTGGCTGGGGCCAGTGAGTCTATCAGCCTTGTTAATCAATACGGGTTCCACTCCGATAGACAGCGATTGGTGTAACTGATGCTCATTCTGCTATTCTGTTCACCCTGGTGGGAGGAGGAGGCACCTGTTCACTGTGACTTTCACCTGCAGTTCACAGCTCAGCTGAAGACGGCTGGCTCAGCATGAGACATCTGGATCAGACCCAAATACTTCTTGCACATACTGTACATAGTAATGTCCAAAGTGTCTCACTCAAACATTAAATGCTCCAAGTGTTCCCATGAAATGATTGATGTCTTGCAACAACAAAGCAATATTGTAAAACTTATGAGCGATTAGAAAACCTGAGCTTGGATTTTATCTGTCTTTATGCATTCCTCCAAAAACACAAAATGGTATCTTAATATCAATATGAGGTCTCTAAATTAGTGAGTCAGGTTCATTGATCCCCATCTCTGTCTGTCCTCCTGCACCAACTGCACAAATACCCACCAGCAGAGTACAGTGCCCATCTCCTTCTGGTCAGGTCTCAATTGAAACTTTGTCAACACTCATGGAAAAAGTCATTTTTATGACTTTAAAAAAAAAGATTTTCAAAGGGCGAGGACTTATGCTGATGAGCAGTTGACAGACTGACCACTTTGTCAACGGCAGCCATTACTACCAAACTGTGAAGGGGAAATTTCTTGTCAGTTCAAGCACTGAAAACATTTTAGAAGTTTGAACACTGAAATGATCCAAATTGCTCAAAATATGAAGGAAGATGAGGAGTTGGTGGGAATTAAGTGTGGACTTGGTGAATATCATTAGTTTTCAGTTATTTCTCTAAACTATTGCTTTAATTCTGTGCTGTGTTTTTCTTTCCTTTCTTTCCTTCCTTCCTTTCTTCCTGCAGACTCTATTTTCTTACCTTTGTGGGGATTTTTTATATCCAATATACCAATATTGTCCAACTCTTAATTTCCGACTTCAGACGACACTAATCTATGGAGACAACTGTGGGGTTGTATCTGTCATATTTTGAGAAATAAGACTATATTCTGCTCCAAAAGCAAAGATCCCGAAGTTGCTTTAACTCAGCCAGAGGAGTTCATTTTGGACATCTGGCTGCCAGATATCAGATACTAGCAGGTATTAGTCAACATGTGGCTAATTATATTGTTTCTGACAACTTGGTAACTTAACCAAAAACTTAAAACCAGGCATATCATGAACAGCTGCAAAGCAAGTCAGTCTGTAGCAGCAGCAGCTGCACCGTAGTCACATGACTCTGAGAGGAATGCTGGGATATGAAGTTCTTCCACAACAACAGGGACTTTTCTACATGCTGGACAGCTGCTAATGGAACAAGATCTCATGAAATTTCATGACAGAACAAGATATCACAAGATTTCATTAGATTTCGTTGTTGATAGCCAGCATGTTACATTGTGTGGAAAAGAATATAGGACACCCAAGAAGTCGCAATTTATCAAGCTGGGATCCGTCACACCACCACCAGGGTAAACTTACTTTTTTTTTTTTTTTTAAAGATATAAACCCAAAATCTCGCAACACTAATAACTAATAATGACAACAGCAGGACTAACACACTAGCGAGTCCTGAATACCTGAATTAAACTGTCCGATGTTGTAGTGGACCTCTACCATACATATAAATAATTATGCACACAAAACTACATACATACTGTATCTACATGCATAACTACACGTACAGGGAACTGGTCGATCAGTTTGTGAAATGGTGCGGAAACAATCAGCTCATCTTAAATACCAGCAAGACTAAAGAGATGATTGTTGACTTCAGGAGGAGCAAGAATAAGCAGCATAGTCCTGTTTACATCCTGGAAGAGGAGGTGGAGGTGGTGGAGAACTACAAATACCTTGGAGTTCAGCTGGACAACAGACTCGACTGGAAATGCAACAGTGACTACATCTACAAGAAATGTCAGAGCAGACTACTTCTTAAGGAAGCTGAGATCATTCAACGTCTGCACCAAGATGTTGCAGATCTTCTACAAGTCTGTTGTGGAAAGTGCAATCAGCTTTGCAGCATCTGCTGGGGAAGCAGCATCAGAACCAGAGACTTGAAGAAACTAAACAAGCTGATCAAGAAAGCTGGTTCTGTGCTGGGAATAACTCTGGAGCCGCTGGAGATGATCGTTAAGAAAAGAATGCTGCACAAGCTGATGAAGATGATGGAGGACTCTTCTCATCCTCTCCGCAACACGGTGAAGAATCGGAGTGTGTTCAGTGGGAGGCTGCCTCTGGTTCGCTGTAGGACGGAGAGATACAGAAATTCATTCCTGCCCTAAAGAACAAGACTGACTGACTTATGTTTATTTTCTTTTTAAAGTGAGCTTTTACAACACTGAATTTCCCTTCTGGTACGAATAAAGTATTTTTCATTTCATATATACACACCCATATCAACAATATGCAATACCATTACCTAATAATTCAATACATGAATACTGACCTCAAATCAATTCATAAATCAGTTCTGAAAAATAATGATATTAGTGTTATTGTAGATAATGGCATAGTATTATTGTTAGTGTTATTGTATGATCATCTTTTTTATTCTTTGTTGTGTCCTATCTTTTTTGTTTGTTTTGTGGGAACTTACTTGATGAAGGTACTTTGCTGTAATTGTGTTTTCTCAATTGTTTTGCAAATGTCTATGTATATCTAAATCTTGTAAAGATGGATTGGGTGGGGTCGTCGTATCTGTATTGCATTTGTAAGATTAAATTTAAAGAGAAAAAAAGTTTAAAAAATATTGATCCAAAGATACGATACCAATTTTTTTTTCCTGATATCACATTTTAATGTCAATAACAGCTGATAATATTCATAGGCCGATAATATCAAACATCTCTGCTAAAAGCTTTACCAAATGTCAGTCCATTACTAACACTTTATATCAGGGTTTCTCAAGCCTGGTCCTCAGGGACCCCTGCCCTGCATGTAGTCCAGGTTTCCAACTCCACATACCTGACTCAGATCAACTGAACTGTTCATCAAGCTCTTTGCAAGCCTGTTGACAAGCCATGCATCTGAGTCAGGTGTGTTAAAGTATGAACATCTTGAAAAACAGGGCAGGAGTCCTCAAGCACCAGGATTGAGAAGCACTGCTTTAGATGACAACAAATGTGAACCTCCAGATTAATGCTCTTTAGAACTGATACTGTACATACCGTATCACCATGGTAACCCTGAAAATGTAAGAGAACCTTGTTGCAAGTGGATCTTCCTTTTTACACATGCCATTTTTAACTTTACTATGCAATTTTCTTAAATCTAACCAAATGTTTTTGGTGCCTTAAAAACAACAACGCAAATGATAACCATAAAGTAACCCAGAATATGGAGAAGCAGCTTGTTTCAAAGAATGTTTCTATAAATCTAACCAAGTAGTTTTGTTGCCAAAAAGATTAATGGTTAAAAAATAATAATAATAAAGCACACATTTAGTGACAAGGGGTGTTTTTTCAATGCAGTCCTTGGACTTAAAACTCTGCTTTCCAGGCTGGAAATCTTGTAATTTGATCCTTAGCAGCAAGATTTATAACATTTGATCCAAGAGTGAGAATGTGTTGATTAGACAAACTAAAGGCTGTGGGAGGCTGTATACTATATGTTGGACAAACCATTATGATTTGGTTCTTCGGGCCTTTGAAGACCAAGATAACAATCGTCTGTCAGGAGAGCCTGATGGAGTGGTTAACATGTCTTTTGTCTATTTTGTGCATAATGAACGGCTAGCTCTGACGGATCATGTCGACTGCTTTTCAACATTTGGAATTCAGCATGTTGAATTAGCGTTGAGCCTGTCATTGAGACAGATCACTCTGATTGGCTGTTTAGCATGAAACTCTAACATGTTATGCTGTTGTATTTACATGTATAAAACATGCTAAATTTGCAGAATAACCCATATGATGTTTAAATTCAGGTTTCATTACATAGATAAAACCTATTATGTAGATGTGTCTCTAACGATATGGAGACACAACAGGGGTCCTGCATCATCACTGGTTCTGATTTTTTATTAAAAAGAGAGAGAGAAGCTTTCCAGATCAAGTTGTTTCATTTATATTTAAGCAAAGGACCATATCATCCTGTACTTTGAATATCAAGGTTTGAATGATTTGCTCCTCTTTTCCATCAGTTAAACACTGATTGTAAAAGAGGAGGAGAGAGATTTGCAGAGAAAATCCTTGATTCACTTTAGAAAAATTCCTGTTTGCACGTCTTTCAACTGTCTCATAGCATGCAATCAATCCCTCCCATCTAAGACACCAAACTATGTTAAAGTAAGCCTCCTTTTACAAATACTGGAGTTTCAGGGCTAATTAGTGCTGATAAACCTGTGGATTGGAAACCCGCCGCCTGTCTTCCAAACTGTCTCAGCTCCATTTGAAGCTGTTGAAAACAATAAGAAGTGTGAATGACTTTAATTAGTGCTATCACAAACCTGTATCTGCCCATGTTAGCTTATTTCTTTTGGGCTGAGCTCTGAAACTGTTTGCACATACACACACACAGAAAAACTGTCCTGTTTGTTGGGCCAGCAGTGTGACACAGTAATCGCCGACCCAGCATGCACTGAGTGAAACATTGGCAGTGGCGTTAAGACAAACAGCCCCCTCCCTTTAGACCAAGACGACCCCCTGCTGTGGGCTAACAAGCCCATAGTAACCTCGCTTACCACACACACACACACACTCCCCTGTTGGCAGGCAGACGCATGAGCGTGTAAACACACAGTCTCATTCGTTCACACATATATCCAACTCTACAGCTCCATGTACATTTTCACATTGTCAAACGGGAAGGAGGCAGGAAGTCTTTCACTCCAGTGGAGGGTGAATGATGGACAGCATCAGACTAGTGCTCCCTTGTGGTTTTCAGAACTGTTTACTGACAGCAATTTAACAAATTGGCTTCTCTCAGACTTATCATCAGATTAACGTGACGATGTTGCACAGAAAATTGCACAAATTCACAACTGGCATGCAAAGGAAGTGGCTCATCTGCAAGCTTTTAAGCTATAATTGCACAGAATTACAAACTCTTTGGAAATTTTCCTTTAATAGAACAAGTGATAATATAACAACCCCAAGAATAGATGTTAAAATGTTTCATTTAGCTCCATCCGAATATAATTATAATTAAGACTGCAAATAAAAAAGGGCATTCATTTCAGAGGTCTTTCATGGAGGTGTCTGCTTACTCACAGTGAATAATCCTGCAATTTATCCACATATTAACCCAGGAATTCAAACGGCATCCTCAAGGTTTGTTATTGAGTAAATGATTTCTAAATCAAGAAGTCAACCTTTTCTAAAGATGACTGTGAATGTGCAGGAGAAAAAAAATCCCAGGTCCTGAGGCTGTGACAGCAGATTTTCTCTCATATTAGTTCTGCGTGTTGACCTTGCAGCTGCGCACCAAACTAGTCTCTGCTTTGTGCTCTTAAAATGCAAAACATTTCACTTTTGCACCCACAGAGGATTTCATTTAACAGTTTTGAGCAGGTCGTGTTTTGTAGAAATATCATGATCTTCAAACAGCACCAAGACAGCAAGGATGGAACCCTCTCAGAGACATTTTAATGTTTTAATCTGATGCGTTCACATTCACAAACTGTATCCTACTGACCTAAAAAAGATGCTTTCACTGACCTGGTGGCTCACTCTCAGCTATTTGCACGCCTAGTTGCATATCTTCATAATGTAGCCATCTATTGTGTCCTCACCCCTTCCTGCCCCACCGTGCACGCATACACACCGTCACGCACCTCTTGCAAAAAACTGTGTGAATGTAAACGCGGACAAAGTGATTATAACCCTTCCTCCAGGGTGAACATTTTAAACAAACACCTATAGAAGGGACTCATGATTGACTTGACTTGACTTGTCCCCCCTCCCTACTCATGCTGGGGGGAGTGTCCTAGTCGCTCCCATATAAAGCGTAACGCGCCCAGCAGCTTTAGACCACGCAGAGCCAAAACACGGCGGAGCGCTGACACAAAGGAGAGCCAGAAGACTGCCAATATCCTCAGGTTATGTGACAGTAAAACGCTTCTTTGGGGGGATATTACGCACACTGAAAGGCGTCACAAGCTGTTTGTGCATTAGCATGAGTTTAGCGGCATTCTTGAGTTAATTGGACTTTGCAGCTGCTTGCAAAGCGCAAGTTCGCTGACACTTTGTGGAGGACAAGTCGCGCACAGAAGCCAACGATGGAGAGGAGCATCCCAGGATGGTGCGTGCTGTTAACCCTCATCCTGCACGCGACACGCTGCCTGGCGGCCAAGGAACTTCAGTGCCAGGAGATCTCCGTTCCTCTCTGCAAAGGTATCGGCTACAATCACACCTACATGCCCAACCAGTTCAACCACGACACGCAGGACGAAGCCGGCCTGGAAGTGCACCAGTTCTGGCCGCTGGTGGAGATCAAATGTTCCCCGGACTTGCGCTTCTTCCTCTGCAGCATGTACACACCGATCTGCCTGGAGGACTACAAGAAGCCGCTGCCGCCGTGCAGGAGTGTGTGTGAGCGGGCCAAAGCTGGCTGCGCTCCGCTCATGAGACAGTACGGTTTCCCGTGGCCAGACCGGATGAGGTGCGACCTGCTCCCTGAGCAAGGCAACCAGGACACGCTGTGCATGGACTACAACCGGAGCCAGACCACTACCATTTCCCCCGTGGTGGCCAAGCCGACCAACCGCCCACAGAAGCCGTTCAACAAGAAGAAAAACGGCTACGGTCGCGGTTTCCCCGGCAAACATAAACCCGCGGCGTCGCCGTGTGAGACGGGATGCTTCTGTCGCGCGCCCATGGTGCCCGTGACCAGCGACGGGCACCCGCTGCACAACCGCGTCAAAACAGGACAGATCCTGAACTGTGCCATGCCGTGCCACAACCCTTACTTCACCCAAGAGGAGCGGACTTTTACTTCTTTTTGGATCGGCTTATGGTCCGTCCTGTGTTTCATCTCAACTTTCGCAACTGTGGCGACTTTTCTGATTGACATGGAGAGGTTTAAGTACCCAGAGCGCCCCATCATCTTCCTCTCCGCCTGCTACATGTTTGTGTCAGTTGGATATATTGTCAGACTGATCGCTGGACACGAGGAGGTCGCCTGCAACAGGGAAAACGGCGCGGAACACATTCATTATGAAACCACTGGTCCTGCTCTTTGCACCATCGTTTTTCTACTCATCTATTTCTTTGGCATGGCCAGCTCGATCTGGTGGGTGATTCTGTCCCTCACTTGGTTTCTCGCCGCAGGTATGAAGTGGGGCAACGAAGCAATAGCCAGCTACTCTCAGTACTTCCATTTGGCTGCCTGGCTCATCCCCAGCATGAAGTCCATAGCTGTTCTGGCTCTGAGCTCCGTGGACGGCGACTCTGTGGCCGGGATTTGCTATGTAGGCAACCAGAATTTGGATAACCTGCGGGGGTTCGTGCTGGCACCGCTTGTTATCTACCTGTTCATCGGTACCATGTTTCTGCTGGCTGGGTTTGTGTCGCTGTTCAGGATCAGGAGCGTCATCAAGCAAGGTGGCACCAAGACTGACAAACTAGAGAGACTGATGATCCGGATAGGAGTTTTCACGGTTTTGTACACCGTCCCGGCCACCGTCATAGTGGCGTGTTACTTTTATGAGCAGCACAACAGACAGACTTGGGAAATTACGCACAACTGTACGTGCATGACGGACCCGAACAGACAGAGGCCGGACTATGCTGTGTTCATGCTGAAGTACTTCATGTGCCTCCTGGTGGGAATCACCTCAGGAGCCTGGATCTGGTCCGGGAAAACACTTGACTCGTGGAGGACTTTTTGCACGCGCTGCTGCTGGGGGAGTAAAGCCTCCGCGGGCTCCATGTACAGCGACGTGAGCACGGGACTGACCTGGAGGTCCGGCACGGCCAGTTCCGTCTCCTGCCCCAAACAGATGCCACTGTCCCGGGTTTGAACTGGGTCGGACGCCCCAGGGCATCTTCTGTCATTTGACACTAAAGACATTTTTTAAAGACAAAATAAATAAACAAAATAAATCTAAAAGAAAAAAAAGAAGAAGCGCAACAGCCTTGTGGGGACTTATAGATTAAATGGACTGTTTTCGTTCGTTTTTTTTTAAGGTAAATTATTAAAACAGTCACCAAAATGCTAGTTTAAATGTAGACTACGGCTCCCAAATGTGAATTATTTGTTGGTTTTTAAAGTTCTGAGTTTAAACTCCTTTGCCTTATCCAAACGACGTCCATGGGTTTGAATAGAGGTATGGGGAAAGGGAGGGGGGCTGTGACTAATTGTGTTGAGATTGTCCATCAGCGTGTTGTAATTAGCACATTAATGAGTGCCTAATGGCTTCTCTTTAAATAATGAGACTGTCAGCAGCAGAACAATGTACCTGGCACGAAGAATGCAGAGTCTTATCGGGGCTTAATTGAATGCATACAGCTGACAAGATCCCCCTTGTCCATAGGTTGCATGGTATAGCTGAGGCTCTACTTCTTCAAACTGTGAAGAACCAATGTGTCTTAAAAACTAAGATTCACAATGAGACTGCTCTGCTTGAAACGAGGCCATAGCTAGGCTGGTTTTTGTCTTTGAGAATGATTTATACATCAATCAATGCCTTAATAATGTCTCATACGGGTTGCATAAGCGCGTAAAGTGTATTTATATAATTATTGGTGTACATATGTTGTACATTTGTATATGGAATTTTATGAGACTGTAAATATGTATAATTTCCACTTTGATAGAAGATTATATTTTGCAAATAAAACAGCTTTTATTGAACTTAACTTGTTTTCCCTTCTTCTTCCTTGCCAAATCTTTTGGCATCTCACACGGAACCAGTCTTCTTTAGTTGGAGTTTTTAACATCATGGTTGATTAATGACAGATAAGTTTATGTTTAACTAAAAAGTTGTGAGTTGCATTTTTTTGGCCAAGTGGGATGGACTCTGTTGAGCTTCTAAACATCAGGACTGCTTTAAAGAAACAACAGGGGGTCTCCTTGCTTAAATGCACAGAGTGCATTAGTTTGCTGTTAACTCTTCACTTCCGTCTTTAGTAAAATCCCTTTATTAATAGTTCACCCTTTTTTCAAAAAGGTGAGTGAACTGTAGAGGAAGAAAATTTGTGCCCTTCTGTGAGTCTGTTGGTTGAGAAAGGAAAAAAAAAAGGTTGCCAAGATATTATAAAATAAATATTTATGTTTATTTTAAGACGTTTAAAATGGACAGTTCGAGTTAGTCCTAACAAGATGTAATGCAGCTTATTGGGATGCCTGAGGCTTCTCATTAAGATGTCAGACAGGAGGGCCAGACTTGTAACTGCAGGCTCTTATCCTCTCCCTCTCTCTCTCTGTCTCTCTCTCTCTCTTTGGCGTGTGGAAAGGTAATTACGGCCATGCAGTGTGTGGTCCGTTTATCTTGTGACGGGTTGACTGCCAATCAACTGTGGTTCCGAGTTTAGAGATGCGAAGAAGCTTGTGCGTAATGGCTTCAAGTGAGCGTCAGCTGGGTCTATTTTTTGCCTCCCGACTTGAACAAAAATATAAAGTGTGTTCTCAAATTTCATAGTAGTTGAGTTGTATTTCGGCTTAAATGACATAAGTGATGTAGATAATAAAATCTGATGAGGTCCAAACTGCAAAATGTAAGATTTTATTACCATGAAAACTGACGGTTAAAGTTGTGTTATGTCGCCACCTTGTGGTGTAACCGTGTAAGGGGGAAGATTATCCAACTTTTAGGACAAGGGTGTTTAATTCTGGTCCTGCAGGGCTTCTGTGCTGCACTTTTTTAAATGTTTCCCTGCTTCAGCATGCCTCAAACTACTTGTACTCTCCAGTATTGTGCAGAATGGTGACCTGGTTGCTGGACAAAATTGCTTTACCAACAGGAGCTTTATTGATATGAGGCTTCTTATATTTAAGTATTGTGCTTTTTTTTAATTAGTCTGATGCTGAATTTTCATATTAATGCTGGACCTGACAAAGGGGTCGGGGAAAAAGTAAGGAGAGACTAAACAGAAGAGATAAAGAGAGTGGAGAAGGAAAATGAGACAATTGCTGCACCTGTAAAGAAAGAAAACCACCTGCTGCATCTTCAAGAAAAACAAAGCTGACAATCATCAGGAGCACCTATAAATAGAGGGACAAGCTGGAAAAGAAATTGTGAATCACAAAAAACAAAAACATCAGCAACTCAGAGCGATTAATACATCACTAACAACCCTGTGCAGAACTTGACAAGCTGTTTGAGAGATACATTTTCATTTGAATCAGGTGTGTTGGAGCAGGGAAACATGTAAAACATGCAGGACAGTCGTCCCCCAGCACCAGAATTGGACATCCATGCTTTAAAACATGCAGAAATGTCACCCTCTTCTGGTGTAACACTATAGTGAAATGTGAAATAATTAAACATTGTCTAACAGAATATTCTTTATTCATACACATTTTTAAAAATTCATACTGAAACGTTTTGAGATGTTATTTGGCATTTTGGAGGGAAAAAATGTGAAACAACACGATCCACCTGAGCAACACACAGTTCAAGAAGTCCGTAACTCTCTACAACTCTCTGCTTCTGATCTTTGGAGATGGCATTCCTTATATTTTGCACTTGCACACACACGTACACACACACACACACACACACACTCATTCACTTACATGCATGATTTTACAGTCACTTTGTTATCTTACAGGTTTATCACCAATAGTGACAGTTATGTTTTATACTTGTTGCTGATGTTGTTTTTTTTTCCTTATAGATGCTCCTGATTGTCTGCTTTGATTTCTTACCGAAGCTGCAAGAAGTTTTCTGTTTGAGTTTTCTTACAGGTGTAGCAGTTGTCTGTTTTTTTCTGTTTTGGTTTTAATTGTACAGTTATTGCTTTTGCTCTTACAAATTTTTGTATCTTCCTCTCCTTTTTACTTCTCTTTGCGTCATCCATCTCTCTTGTCCTCACTCTCCCCCCTCCCACTTTCCACAGTCAGCGCCAACATGTAACTCAGCTTCACAACAAAAAAGAATAATGCTCAAGTGTCAAGGAGAGTGTTATATCCACAAAGCATCATTCCCTTTACATCCATTATTGTTTTCAGCACAACATGGCAGCCAAACCATCAGTCTGCTTGCTAAGATGCTGGAGAGGACAAGTAAAACAGAAGAAAAAAAGAAAAAGTCAGCATTTTCACATTAAAACAGTCAGTGTGAAGGCCACATGTCATGTTGAGACAAAAAAAAGTAGCATACACACCACAAATTAGTGACATCCTGAAGCCAAACTGTAAGAATTTCTATGTGCCACTGAATAATCACTCTAATCAGATAAAGACAGATTTGCTCACTTCAGCAAGAACACATCACACTTCCTCTCCTTTCCAGATACAAAACACATTAGTCTCCTTTTCCACTGGTGCACATGTGTGTGCATTTGTACTGTGGCAAAGGTAAGAGCATGTTTCCTCAAGCAAGAAATCAACAGAGGAAATGGGTTGAGAGGTCATGCCTGATCCATCTCCTTTAACATAAACAAGGCGCTGACTTGTCAGTTCAGGAAGCGCTCATCTTGGGCAGATCCTATTGGTAAAATCCAGAGAAGCCAGCTCCTTCTTCATTAGCTCCAATTAGGCTGTTTATGAATGAAGTCTCTGTCTAATGATCGAATTAGATGTCTGACTGTGATTAGTTGGGAATAAATCATGTTAACATGTCTGAATGGCTTACACGGGCCATTAAAGGTCACATAGCAACTGGAGCCTATAATTTCACAGTGTATACAAAGCTGGGTGGGAAGCATTTGGCTTTCAGTAACAGCTATTGTCGTGTCATGGCTGATTTACAATGCGGTCTAAAACAAACAGGCCTAAGTGACAGGTCCTGAGATGGACAGATAATCTCACTGTTTCCAGCATATTAAGTGAAAAAAAAGCCTGGATGTGGAAATAAATCAGAATTTGTACTTCACTTTTATGAAAACCATTGTAATAGCTTTTGAAAAAGCTCATTTTTTAATCAAATTCACTTAATAATGATTGGATTTAGCCCCTGTCTTCATGATACCAGTTCTTTATGAGCATGGGAACTTTCCAGCATTTGTTAACCTCAGCACCACATGACTGAATTACAAAGTAGTGCTTAAATAATATGTTTAAACCTTGTTTTCCTTTTTTTCCCCCATTTTTTTGCCACCCAAGAAAATGCTCCCAACAACAGAAAAGATTTCAACTAGTTCAGCTCCAAACAATATATTACACATGTTTGATATAATGGTGCCACACAGTGGTAGCTCAAGTGTATTTACATTTTAACATGAATCCAGATTCAAAACTTACATTGAAATTCCACAAGGGTTGTTCAATATCAGCTTTTTTTTTCTTTTTTACACTGATATCCAAAATACTGATATTGCCTAACTCTTCATTTCTGTTAAAATATGCAGGGTCCTCCCCCCATCAGAAAAAAATGCATTTTATATTACCAATATCACATATTCCCTGTCTTGGTATTAACGGAGCACAATGCATACTTTAAACAATAAGCTTTAAAGGTGCAACATGTAACAAAATCAAAGGTCCATATATCATTAAAAACTGTTTCTGTTCGCATCTAATCACTTTACTGACATAACTATTATTGCCTTTAAAAAGAGCCGTTTACCTACTGTTTGTCTACAGAAATGGCAGCTGTCATATTTGTGCCACCATTTTTACTACCGTGTCTGTGAATGGACATACAACTCTTTGTGTGAAGTGAGAACCCGCTGACCTTTAAAACAAGAGTATGTATGAATACCAGGGATGTCCGATATTATTAGCCTACCAATATTATCTGCCGATATTGGCATTAAAATGTGATATAGTTTTTTTCAGACTGATATTTTTCTGTATTTCGTTAGTAAAAATATCGGTTCAACAAATAAGAACTATTCAAAACTCGACTGGAACCATGTAAGTTGTTATCTTCTCGTTTTTAAAGGCCAATTATTTGCCGCGAGTTAGCCGCATGCAAGCGGTTAGCCACGAGCTAATTATAGCCGTGACTGTCTCTCCATAATCACCACTGACTCTGCCTCATTATGGTGCCGGTCTTGGCGTGCTCAGTGCAGGTCTAAGCAGCTTTTTAACAGGTCCTCTTACAGTTCTAAAGTCCAGTTCTAACCTTTAAGGTCTGATGTTCCCATATTCCTCAGCACCATCACACTCTTCTGAACAGGCTGATGATCCCACCACACAAATCATATCCAATCTAGCTGTTCTGGAGCATCTTTCATGTTTTCCACCACTTTGATTATGTAAATCATTGAGCCGACCGCAACTGCTTCGACGCATGACGTAGTGTCATGGAGAGGCTAATTGCTAACGGCTAGCGAGTTGGGCCTTTTATACATCAGATATTTATGTGAATATAAGTCTGACTGACTTCTAACTGCACAGAACTGCTCATTTTGTTTTGTTGTGTTGGAAAATTACTTGGACAATTTCGGATATTGGTAAAAAAAAAAAAAAAAAAAAGAAAAAAAAAAATTTTGAACATCCCTAATGAAAACACATTAATGTCTGGAAGAATTTGGGCTATTGACGGCCACCATCCATTCACAACTGTGTTGGTATTCAAAGTCATTATTATGCCCATCTTTACCAGTAGATGGCGGTCATTTTTACACGCTGCGCCTTCCAACATTATCTGTGCAACATATGTCAACTACTTGAATGTGAGTTAGGCTATGGAAAAGGCGCCGCCTTTCTTTTGTCTCCAGCTGCAGCTTGGATCACATTGATTATCCTGACAAACCCCCAGCCCCAGGCAAATTTCTACTTTCTATAAAATGTAAATAGCTATAGAGTTTGATGTATAAAATGTGCATGCTGTGTAAAAGTTTTGTCATTACATAAATAAAAACTGATACGATAATTTCCTACATTTCATTTCAATCATTGATATTGAATATTGGAAATTAAGAGTTGGCCAATATTAGATATTACTGAAAAAAAAAGCCAATATCAAACATCCCTAATTTTAATGCATATATCAGCCAATGATAATGGCAGCCTGATAATATCAGGCATCTCTAGATTACACATTACATCATTTTAATCTACACAATTAAAAAAAACATTAAACACAAGTGCCACCTTTCATATTTTCATAATGTGGTTTAAATTGTCTTGTAGAAAATTAAATTTGGTTGCAAGAAAAAAAAAAAGTTAAAATGTGTGCGAGATAAAACCCGAGAAGGCTTCTATGTTGGTGGAAAATCACTTCACGCAACAAGTAATTCTCCATTCAGGGATCATTTAACTTTAACCACCAAACAGCTGTTTTTAACCAGCAGAGGAAGTTAAATAGCGTCTCACATCAACTGCAGAGCAGAGAGGTAGCTGTGTGCATGTGCGCTGTCAACATCATTCAGTTTAAAACTAAAAACTGCACAGTAATTTAAGCACTTTTACATCACATTACCGTCCCTATTGCCATGTGCTCTTCAGGTACCGCCCATACCTGCACCTGCAGGAAGTAATTGGGTGCAGGTGTCCACTGTGTGCTCATCAGGAGCAGATGATAAAAGCTGAAAGAAGCCAATCAGTGCCAGTTGGCAGAGAGCTGCATGTATATACTGTCTGCATCTTTCTAGAAATTCAGTTTTGTGTCATCCTCTTGGGGGGGGCGGGGGGCAATTTAAGTTTAAAAAGATAATGCCTTCTGCCTCTGATTTTATTTAATGATTACTGCTTTCGCACCTAAGCTAGTTCAGGGAACATAACAACATACAAACTGCATTTCATAGAGATCCATGTGGTCAACTATATCATTATATATACTATATTGCCAAAAGTATTCGCTCACCTTCCTTGACTCACATTTGAGTTTAAAGTGATACCGTGTAACTTTTGAACCCAATGTTAGCCAAATATTATGATACATTATATTATTAATATATCATTATTAATATAAGTAACTATAGCTGATTTCTGTGGTCAATATAGATACTTGACGCATGTCCTTGCTCCAAGGGGGCTGCCATTCTCAAAAACAAGGCATTGTAACTTCTCAGGAGCGGGCCGTCTCTCATTGGATCATGTTAACTAGAGCGCTTTGATTAATGGCTTGATGACTTAAAAATCAGCTTTTCAAAGTGGTCTGCAACACTTTTCCAAAACACAGACTGAGACTGTTTAATTTTGAGATGGTTGTGGCACCTGTGGGAAGTTACAGGTTTAGTGCCCATAGTGGCCAAAAGTTACACGGTATAACTTTAAGTGACATCACATTCCTAATCGGGTTCCATAAGATGTTGGTCCACCTTTGCAGCTAGAACAGCTTCAACTCTTCTGGGAAGGCTGTCCACAAGGTTTAGGAGTGTTTATGGGAATTTTTGATCAGTCTTCCAGAAGCACATTTGCGAGGTCACACTGATGTTGGACGAGAAGGCCTGGCTCTCAGTCTCCGCTCTAATTCATCCCAAAGGTGTTCTATCGGGTTGAGGTCAGGACTCTGTGCAGGCCAGTCCAGTTCCTCCACACCAGACTCTGCATCCATGTCTTTGTGCTCTGGTGCACAGTCATGTTGGAAGCGGAAGGGGCCAGCTCCAAACTGCTCCCACAAAGTTGGGAGCATGGAATTGTCCAAAATGTCTTGGTATGCTGAAGCATTCAGAGTTCCTTTCACTGGAACTAAGGGGCCAAGCCCAGCTCCTGAAAAACAACCCCACACCATAATCACCCCACCACCAAACTTTACACCTGGCACAATGCAGTCAGACAAGTGCCATTCTTCTGGTAACCGCCAAACCCAGACTCATCCATCAGATTGCCAGATGGAGAAGCGCGATTGGTCACTCCAGTGAACCCGTCCACTGCTCTAGAGTCCAGTGGCGGTGTGCTTTACATCACTGCATCCAACACTTTGCATTTCACTTGGTGATGTATGGATGGATGTAGCTGCTTGACCATGGAAACCCATTCCATGAAGCTCTCTGAACACTGTTCTTGAACTGATCTGAAGGCCACATGAAGTTTGGAGGTCTGTTGTGATTGACTGTAGAAAGTTGCACTACTGTATACCTCTTTGCACTATACGCTTCAGCATCCTCTTACCCCGTTCCATCAGTTTACATGGCCTATCACTTCTTGGCTGAGTTGCTGTCGTTCCCAAACGCTTCCATTTTCTTATAATACAGTTGACTGGAAATATTTAGGAGTGAGGAAATTTCACGACTGGATTTGTTGCACATGTGGCATCCTATCACAGTTCCATGCTGGAATTCACTGAACTCCTGAGAGCGACACGTTCTTTTACAGATGTTTGTAAAAAACAGTATGCATGCCTAGCTGCTTTATTTTAGGCACCTGTGGCCATGGAAGTGATTGGAACACCTGATTCCCATAATTTGAATGAGTGAGCAAATACTTTTGGCAATATAGTGTAGATTAAAAAGGATTTTGTTCATGGACAAGCTACCGTGTATGTCTTAAGAAAATTATGTAAAATAAAGTTGTATTTTTGCAGTTAATAAGAGTTGGGAGGAATTTGCTGTTTGATGATTGCAGGTCTTATGATTTTATATACCTGCTTGTTTGGGAGACCAGCAAGCTGCTGCTATACAATAGCTAACTTCTTCTCATAGTATGTGCTAGCTTGTCATTTCATGCATTCTTTACAGCACATGCTAAATAATAGGGGTGTAAATCACTGGCTTGATCACGATACAATATTATATCGATACAAAGTGGGTAAAATTCATAATGCTGAAGAAGACAGCCTGCTGGAAGCTATAGGGATTAAAATAATCTATTAAATCAGATATCAGGGCTCACTCCGCCTGCAGATTATTGCCTGAAGTTATTCTAGCTCAATGGTCTGAACCTGAGAGGTCAAAGGCTGAACTGGTGTGACTTTGTAAGGGGGAAAGAGATAATTTGGCTTGTTCAGACACATCTGCTTTCATTATATTCTCCAGGACATATCTGTAGACTCAAAACACACTTTGTTGTTCAATATTAATCTTGGTTTATTTGTAAACTACTCTGTAGTTTATCTGTTCATTTGATTTCTTTAAATCTTTCATGTAACTCATTTATAGATCTTGGCTGAGCTCTTCCTGTTGTGGAAAAGTGCTCCAGAGTCAACAAGATGGTATCTGATGGGGTTTAAATTACAAATGAACACAGAGTCTGTGAAACTGGAGCTTTGTTCCAAACAGATAACGTCTAATCTGGTTTATTATGAGAAATGTTGGATCCACCATTTTTTAAGCTTTGCTAAAACAGAGGATAAGAATGAGGCTGTAGCTTCACTTTCTGCTTCAGTTTTGACTGTTTTTTAAACTTACAGTAACAGACAGATTTTGAGGTTAAAAGCATTTTGTCCCCAGTAACAGATATCAAAGCCTAAAATTTCTTCTTCCAAATTGTTTTTATGAATAGAGTTTGGAATGAAATTAGTACATAGCAGCTTAGCAAAGGCCAGGACTACTCTCTAATAAAGCCGTCTAAATAGTTACAGCAAAGGCAAAAAGCCATTAAACCATCTTTCAGACAACACCGCTGGGCCACTCTGTCTCCTTCTTCACCCAGCTCCTCTATCATTAACATCAAAGGAAGACAGGATGGATTTAGTCTCCTGAGCTGAAGCCTTCAGGGATGACCCGGCCTTCCCATCCTCCCATTCATCTCACCTCCAACCTTGCAGGTGGAATGGATGCCGAGTGATCGATACTTCTGATGCTTCTGACATTCTCTCTGATGTGCTGTTGTGGTCAATGCAGAGATTTTACTCCTACTTCTCAATCTCCTTCTTCCTTCACCCATGAGATCGGAGCGTGTTCTTGCACCTGAGGCGGGCACAGGTCGATGTATTAACTGGCTCAGCAGAATACTGATTTTATTGATGTACAATGCTGAAACTACACATGAAACACTTTGACACAGAGTAAGATATTTGCCACATAAAGGGGGAGATCTTTCTGACTCAGAAGTTTAATATGGGAACATTTAAAACTTACAGACAGGATTGATTTAGATAAGAATTTCAGGTAACTTGTAAAGATAATAAACATATTTATATTGATAATATAGATTATTTTAAAGACTTGAATCATATCATAATATAGCTGTAAAATCTTTGGTATCTTATTAGAAAATGCGTTAATATCCACAGATATTTCTCATCTTTAATGAAAGAATTCAGCTGATGTGGTCTGTAATACATTTTCTTCTTAATTTAACCATTGCTGGCTGCACTGTTCCCTATTCAGCCACTAGATGGTAGTAAAAGCACCAGTTTCTGGACAAAAACTGTTTTTTCTGGCAAAATAAAGTCATTTAGCACCAAACATCCATCACTTTGCTTTTATACAATGTAAACAAAAGCATACAAGTAAATATTTTCTTAATTTTTTTCCCCAGGATTTATAAATATATAAAATATTACACAATTTATTTTAATAAGTTCAAGGGGAACTCTAAAAACCAAATGCATTTACTGGCCAAATGGTAACATAAATTCTTCATTTCTCTCCTTTTTTTTTTTTGTTCTTCCTCATCTTTTTCTGCTTTGTCATTATCATCTAGAACCAGTTTGGTTTTAGTTTCCTGTGATTTAATCTGTTTTTATACCACATCTGACATCTTCTTGCGCAAGGTAAGGTAAACTTATCCAAAAAGCGAATTTCATAAGGCAATGTAAGTTTGTATTTACAGTTTTTACTGATTGCTTAGATGCAGCCGTCAACTCAAACTTTGCATTTCCAAAACATTTAACACAGAGACCTAAACAGTGGTCTCATGGTTGAAATGACACATTGTGTTGGCAAAAGTCTCGAACTGTGCCAAAACTTTAAAAATGCACAACAAAAGCTCATTGTGCCTTCAAATAACACAATTTGCAAACAAGTAAAGTTAAATAATTTTTTTCAATCATTACACAGTGGACAACAAAATACAGCAATCAGTGTGAATCGGTGCTCCATTCTCGACATTGTTGTTACACAGCTTCCATGCCAGAGTCATTTGTCGTCTTTGTACAGAGTCAAATCAGAAATGCTTTCTTGCTGTTTTTTTAAATCTGACATTCATTTCAAGCTGTGAAAACATACTGCTGAAAACTGAAATACTGTAATAAAAAAAAAAAAGACAAACCTGTTACTGTGATTGGGAATGTTCAATATTGGCTTTTTTACTGATATACCGATTTTGTCCAACTCTTAATTTTTGATGTTGGATATCAAATGATATTGATTTATGCAGACAACTGTGAGGTTTCATCTGTCATATTTTCAGAAATACGACCTCATAAAATATGAGATACAAAATATGAAAGATACTCTTATAGATTCCTATCTATTAATAGAGAGATGCGATTATATTCTGCTCTGATAGCAAAGATCCCAACATATATATATATATATATATATATATATATATATATATATATATATATATATATATATATATATATATACAGAGGTGTCAAAAATTGGGTAGAAGTAGAAAGTAGAAACCCTGTCCGGCAGTTTTTCCAACCAATCACTGAACCAGCTGGGTTTAATTAGCGCCTCTCCCAGGTAGATCATTAGTGAAAACAGCTGTTCTAAATGTACTGGCATATCCAAAAACACGGCAGGATTACTTGAAAACTACTTTTACTTCTATTTTTGACACCTCTGCATATATATATATATCAGATACTAGCAGGTATTAGCCAACATGTGGCTAATTATAATGTTTCTGACAACTTGGTAACTTAACCAAAAACTTAAAACCAGAAATATTATAAGCAGCTTTAAAGTAAGTCAGTTTGTAGCAGCAGCAGCTCAGCCATAGTCACATGACTCTCAAAGAAATGCTGGGATATGAAGTGGTGATTTTTCTACAGAGGTGGTGATGTTCTAAATGTCATTTCATTATTACTGGCAATGACAAAAAATTTTTGAATCTTGACCAAGGCATCTGGAAAATCAAGAAATCACAAGATTTCATAACGGTACGGCGACATCTTGGGAGATTTCTTTCCTAAAAATCTATGTATGATAAAACCGATACCGATATTTTCCAATATCACATTTTAAAAACAGCCTGCATATATCTTGGAACTGAGGAGACCAGCTGCTGGACATCTAGAAGAGGAATGTTGTCCACTTGGCCTGCCATGGACTGGCAGCCTGTCCGGGGTGTACCCTGCTTCTTACCTGGTAGCTGCAGGCCCCAGCTTCCCCATGGGTTAGATCAGTGGTGGGGAACCCTGGTCTTCAAGTGTCCGTGCCCCTTCAGGCTGATTCAAATCAAATGGATCTAACTGCCAATCAAGTTCTGCACAGAGACTTATTGATTTGAATTAGGTGTGTAGGAGCAAGGACAAGTGGAAGACCTGCAGGATGAGGGCCAATGTTCCCCACCCCTGGGTTAGATGAGGTTTTACTAGTCTTATCTAAAGGATTATACCTGCACAAATGTTTTGAGTTCTTCGTTTTATTTTGCATTTTGTGATGCACTTTTTTTTTTCAGTTGGTAAAATGCCTGTCCTGCTGGCAGGCTGAACATTCACTTTTCCATCCTGTTATGATGCACATATGTGGTGTAGTAATAGTGTCGTGCTGAAATACGGACCTTCCCTTAAAAAGACGTCATTTGGATGAGAGCACATGTGACTCTAAAACCTCCACTTTCAACATTTATGGAGCCTTTTCAGATGTGCAAGTTGCCATTTTCAAAAGCACTAATGCAGCATCAGAGATGCAGGCTTTTGAACTGAGTGCTGGACAAGCCAGATGGTCTCTTTCCTCTTAAAGGTGCAGTATGTAAGTTGATGTTCCTGATCGAGGTGAAATTGATATTTTCTATTTTGTATGTTATCTTTGAAGTTACGAAGTAAATGCTAATTCTGTTAGCATGTCAATGGCGTTTTCCATTAATAGTTAGCTTTGAGCTAGCAGGTTAGCTGCCAGTCGTTTTAAGTTTTAAATGCTGACTTACTGTGTATTTTGCTTCACTAAATCATAATTTTGTGAATTTTTATTTAGTTGTTTCCTGTTATTTGAATTACTATTGTGAATTTAGCATTTTTTAATTGGAGGGTATGAATAATTTTGTGGATGACTGTATCTGTGTCAACAGGAAGGGAGAGGGTTTGGTCCTTACAGACACCATTAACTACATTACTTTATTCATTTGTTGTTGAGTATTAGTATAATACAAGCATCAATATGTTGCATAACTACAGAGTCATGGAATTTGGGTAAATGCTAAAAAAAAAAATTCAATGCCAGCAAACCAAATTGAGATCGAATTGAGATCAGATTGGATGGGACAGATCAGACCAGATCAAAAATGATAGATTCAAAACCATAAAAATCGGAATCTAATCGATTCTTGAAATCTGAATCGATACCCAGCCCTAGCTGGTACAGCAGTTTTGAAGTTCAAAGGGTTCTCACTTCACTCACATTGTTTTGTCCATTCAGGGACACCATAGTAAAAATGATGGAACAAATATGGCAGCCTTCATGTGTGCACCCCCCAACAAGTAGATATAAATGACTTATTCTAAGAAAATAAACACATAACAGCTATTCTAGTGAAGCGATTACACATCAACAGAAACTGTTTTGAATTATATATCACATTTTTCTGCCACTGACCTTTGATTTTTTTTACATACTGTACCTTTTAAAGGGACTTGAGGCAAGATTAAGAAACGAAACTCTGGCGCTTCAGGTAACAGCAGCCATGAACCAATCCGTCACGGGAGCGTGCACAAACTGAAGCTATAATGTTGTGTACTAACCTTTTTCTTCATAGTTACACTTTTTAGTGTCTTTCAGTTAATCTGGATCGTTTGCTGACGGCAGAAGAATCCATAACTATCGCTTACAGTGTTTGAATTTACCGCAACCGTCTTCTTCCTGTATCAAAACTGCAGATGTAGCGTCATTTGACGTCACGTCCGCAGGGCAGCGCGGGAAATTCGGACACTGAATTGCAGCGCAGTTTTCTGCACACAGCCTGTTCAAGGCAACGGAGAGAAACGTGGGTGGAAAGTTATTTTTGGTATTTAGCGCTTCATCACCCATTAGTATTAAAAAAAATGGACATGCATGTTTGTTTGATTTTTTTATTCCTGCCTCTAGTCCCTTTAAGTGTTTGGAAGTGTTCCTGAGCCAGTGCAGCGTTCATGGCAGAATCCTGCCTGTTTTTAATGTGGCATCATGAGCATCTGAAAATCACAGGCACTGATTTTTCCTTGGGTCGCTTGTGTATAGACGTCCTTAAATCTTTTGACGATATAGATGGTGAAATATTTAATGGCTTCACAGTCTAATGTTGAAGAACACTCTGACATTGCTCCTCTGCCCATCTATTGCTCTAAGAGACTCGGCCTCTGTAAGGTGCTCCTTTTAAACCCGGTCTTGTTACAGACTTGTTGCTAGTGAGTGTGAATAGTTTCACTGTGTTCCCCCGTTCTATGCAGTAGCACTTATTTTTCCAGCCCTTTGTCGCCCCTGTCCCATCCTTTTTATAGCTGGGTTCCGATTAAATTCAAGATGTGCCTATCATATTTGCGAATCGCTGCATTTGGTTTTATCTATATTTCACACATTGTCCCAACTTTTGGGGGGTTGAGGTTATGTTTTGACCCATGCAACATTCTGATTTGACTTTTTTATTAAATGGCAAAAATATCTGTACATCAACCTGTTGTTTTGTTTTCAGGGCCATTTTTTAAACTGAGATCTCTCCAAGGACACAGAGCGGACAAGACTATTTTTGTGGGTGTTTTGTAGTTGAAAGAGAGGTGGTTTGTCAACATGTGGGGGTCAACAGCAGCATTCTATGCTGACGTGTGAGTAGGGTCACCAAGTTAACTTGTCTGACTCCCTGACCTCTACCAGTGACAGTGCCATCCTTTCTCTGAGCACCCATTTGATGTCTGGCTACCCCACGAACGTTTCTGGATGTCTTGGCTGACCCAAATACCACAGCAGACGAAAAATGAGAAGGGTATGAGGCATGTGTTAGGGTCACGGCTATTCTGGAGGTAAACCAGTTCAGAAGCTGTACTGTTGCCATCATAGTACTCTCTTTGACCTGACTGTAGAGGCTCTTCTACATTTTCCAGAGCTGAACTAATGCCTAAACTCTCAGTGGTTTGATATGATGGCTTCTACTGATAACAAAAAGGTTTTTTCCAGATTCATATATCCAAAATATCATTCATCTCTGCATCTGTTGCTCTGTTTGCCTCCAGATCAACTTTAGTTTCCATCCCTTAAAAATGACCTCAAGAAATTTTTCTGTAATGTTAACAAAATAAAAACAACTGAACTTAACGTTAGATAATGAAGCCAACTTCAGTCTTTTGTGTCTTTCTGATTATAGGAATATAGCTTAGATAAAGCTTTATGTGTAATTAAAGGCAGGTTAGGGGATCCTCAAAAAACGGTTTGAGCAAGCAACATTTTAAAAGATACACCTCCCGAAACCAGGAGTATGTGCGCCGATGGTTTACAGGCGAAGATAACAAAGAACGGCCGATCACTCGTTAGCCTGCTAATAAACTGCTAAGAAACCACGTTGTGTGTTTAGTAGTTAATTTGCTAACCTCCAACTCCTTCTGTGGTCTAAAACATCCACACTGCAAACATCAACACCTCCATGACTTGATCCACATCTGTTTTTTTTTTTTTTTTTTTGGTGCATTTTAAGAGCGAACAGCTACACAGATAGCCTAACAACAGCATGTCACAACTGCAAGTAGTGAGTGAGTGAGTTAGTGAGTTAGTGAGTGTGCAAGCGAGCACGCGGCGGGCAGGGGACAAACAGCCTTTGAGTTTGATAGACATATCATCATTCAATCAATAAGCACGGGCCATTCATTGGATTGTTTTTTTCCAGTCCTGTCCATTCCACAAATGACTTTTTTATTTTTTGTGTCAAAGCATTTAATTAATTGTCTGCAATCGGGCTGTGAAGGAGATTTTAAGCAATATAGTAAAAAATGCCCCTGGAAAACATCATACACCCTGTCTTTAAGTGACAATAGGTAAATTGTCACTATTGCTGTTTTTGTCATTGCCCTTTTTTTTGTATTTCCTATCCTCCTTTTCTCTTGGACCATCCTTTCCCTTCTTGTTGCTGTGGCATAGCCTGGCACACCAGCCTGACCAACGCTATGTATGAGATACACGGCAAGCCAGTGTGGGGCTCCCTCCATTGGAAAGTTTCCACTTTGGTAAAAAATTGACCGGACCAATAAAAGCACGGGAGGCGGGCCTTTACGATAAGTCTTTTCTGACGACTCAGGTCTCTTACCATAAACAGTCAGAATGGCGGCTGCAGAGGAGCGACTATATAACGATGCCCTTTCTGATGTCTTGAATGAGCTGCACGTGTCCTTAAAACCACAGCAACTTGCTCCTCTGAGGGCTTTCCTCTTACAAAAAGAAGCTTGCATCACTTCTGCGTTTCACTGATTGGTTCTCTCTGGTTCAATTTGTTCCTGTTAGTCCCGCCTCTCGTCTCGAGTTGGAAATCAGTCTCCAACGGAGGGAGCCCAGACTGATTTCCCGTGTATCTACATGATGTTTGTCAGGCTGGTGTACCAGGCTAGCTGTGGCATGCACATTTCCCCATTGTGGTGTCAATAAAATCTTATTGTTTAGTTTCAAGATTTTTGAGAGGTGTTGGAAGTGTTCTGGTTTCTTTGGCCAGATCTTGGCTGTAAGCAGTGGCTTATGGACAGAAACAGTTTTTCTCCTACAGCAGTGATACCGTACACAGTCTCTTACACTCTGGTTCAACCTGAACTTATGTTATCACAGTCTACCTGTAAAATGGGATGTGGCTGTTAAAACAACATATTTTTCTGTCACACTTTAATGGGAAATTTTCTTTTCCCACAACCAGATGAAGTATCCACACATGTAATACATGTAGATTCCTCTGTAATTACATACATTGTTGGTAACTGCTTGCAACACATAAATTGCATGGTTTCTTTTGTAAACTGGCACATTTATTTAATTCACTGCTTTCCTATTGGATCATATTTGCACTCCTTGTGTGGTAACCAGTTTTGGTTCAGCAAGGTCTTCAGTTGGAAGGTAAAAAGCTTTTTACAGCTGTCTATAGTGCAGCTGCATGTTGTTTTACTTTCTGTTAATTACAGCAACGCATTTGCTTAAAACATTGGTGAATGGTGCATTCACTCTCTCTTGGAAGTGGGAAGTAAAAACCAGGACAGCAGGAAAATGACATAGTTGCCTCAAAGTATGTTTTCGTTCTTTGCTATGAGGCTTATGTCAGCAGTTATGCCTCTCCATTTTCTCGAAATTCTCCCAGACTTGAAATCCAAAGTTACAAATCATTAGAGAGCACCTTCCATCACACATCTTATTTTTACAATCAATCTTTAAAAAAAGATTTTCCTAAATATGTCCAGACAGCTGCTTCTCTCTTTTTATTTTGGGGTATTATTTTCCCAGGTCTGTTGAGATGGATTATGAAGTAAAATTTTAGGAGATTAAAGATGCAAGGTGAGCAAGCTGCAGAAGACGGATGGTTAGTGTTTATGGATCACATGTTGCATCAAAGACTGCACTGACAAGGTTTCAAGAGGAAAAGAAGAGTTGCACAATGAAACCAAATGATAAAACTGTAAATCTTTGTTACAAAAAAGTTCATTTTGATAGTGAAAAACAACAAAAAAAAGAGTGAAATCAGGAAGATGCACCCTAAAAACAAATTGGCTTAATTTGACCAATCTGATTGGCATTTATGTGTCGAGATGGGTTAAGATTAACCAAGATTTTTAACCAATATTTTGGTCAAAGTGACCAGTACAGGTCAAAATGTTAATCTCAGTAACGTTCTCATCTCAAGTTGCATTATATCCGTTTAAGTTTTTAATATCTAAATGCTATGTATCACTTTCTGCCTCTTAAAGGTCAAAAGGTAGAATTTTGCCTCCACGCTGGTGATTATGAATGATGGCGGTGAGATGTTTGAAGGCCTAATGTTAACTGATCAGGGCAAGCTTAAGTCAGGTCACAGCTGGGTCTTGAAGCGGTCATGCAAGAGGTCAGAGGTTAGGTCAGTGTGTCTGTTGTGGCTGCAAGCATTCAGCCATCCAGACAACAGCTGAGCAGTGTATCTGTTTCCTCAGGGTCGGCCTGTGCGAGAGATTCATTTCCTCATAACTGAACAGAAACAGCTCAGGGTTTTAAACAAACATGCCTGCGTGGGTACAAAAGGAAAACAATGCCAATCTTTTTTATTGCTATAAACTTTAAGTGTTCGGTTGATCTCGTTCCGCCAGCATTCTCCTCAAAAACTAAGCGTGTGTTGTTAATTCACTCCTATTTATCCTACTACCCATTCACTTAGTAGTTATTATTATTCATATTATTATCATCCATCCACTTAAATGTTGAAAGTCAGTGTAATGGCGTGAACTCCATTTCCCCCTTAGCCCTATCCCTTCATGTTGTGCGTTCATGAGAATGGATAGTGGTGTCCCGATTCTGGTAAAGACTGAGGGGAAGGGGGAAGTGAATGGGCTATCTGGCCCTCAAAATAGAGATTTTCCAGGGGCACTCAAGTGGTATAATATTACCCACCATTTCATGCAAAATACGGGCAAAATGGCAAGAATATCGGCAGCGGCAGCTAAAGAAACGCACAAATGTGAGTATTTAAAAAATACATATGAAAATCACTATTTTAAGGTCACTTAAATGTAGGCTATTACAGACAGTTTTATTACAAATGTAAAAAAAATCGCTAGTTTCATAACATTACGAGCATCTGCTCATGTCTGTAATGTAACGTTAACATTAAAGGTAGAGTCCGAAGTTCCCCCCGTGAAAGTAAACGTTAGACTTGAGCAATTAAAATCCGTCTCAAACTGCGCCTTTGGGCCTTTACTCGCGTGCCGTGGTGCGCTTGGTTGTATCTCTCTTTCCCCCTGCCTGTAATTCGCTCTTTCGTATTGTGTTGGTGTGTTCGGGACGTTTCTGGGTGGAGATTTCTGTTTATATCTCCAGCCAATGACAGAGCTAAGAGGATGACGCTGTGTGGGAATGAGCTCATGATTGGAGCAGACGCCAGTCACTCTCGAAGGAAAAATAAAAGAAATAAAGAAAAAAGGCAGATGCACAGAAGAAAAAGTAAGAGCTTGAGATAGTGCACTTTGGAAAACCAGGGTTAATATTGGTTTGGCTTTTAGCTGCTTCTGAGCTCTGAAGGAGAGGCTTGAAGTTGAATAGTTTGAAGAACGAGGCGGCCATTAGCCTGAGAGGGAGGGGCTCTCAGTTTGAATACTGCTGTTTGCAAACGGAAACGGTGGGGGGACTTCGGACTCTAGCTTGAGTTGAAGGCGTATTCTTTTCCTTTCATTCTTAAGTTTTTTGTCCCAAAGCTGAAAAAATAATCCAATGGCCCAGGAAAGGGAGATGATTGCTGCTGCAGACGGCACAGCTAACTCTTCCAGCAGCTGGAATGACAGCCGTGATGTCAGTTTACTGCACCATGGACTATTGGTGACGCATGAGGATTTTGACAGGTTGTCCCATTTCTTAGAGGAATAATTCAATCCCTAGCTCCTGAAACTGAGTTTGAATGCTAGGGCCAAGGGGAAAGGGGTCAAAATGAAAACAGGAATTGGAATTGGGCCATGATGGTAGAAACATGCTTAGACCACTGAATGGCATTAGGTTAGATGGCATCCATTTATCCAAAAATGTTGAGTCACTTCAAAACTTTTATTTAATGCCCAGAGCATCACTTTCCAGCTGCTTTACAGCACCGCATCACACACCAGCAACTGCAAGTCAACACATTGGCCATTTTCAATGTGCACCAAGGGTGATTCAGCAAAGAAACCCAGGAGGATGTTTTCTGAGAAAGCAAAAAAAAAAAATAAAATGAAAGCGAGCCAGTGAAAGAGCAAGAGATAGGACAAGAGTCAACTTTAAACTCACTTTTATTGGCTGGGAAGAGCTCAAAGAAGAGACAGGATACAAGACAGATGCTAAGTTAGCCTTCACTAAGGGGGCTCCAAAGTGCAAAAATCTGACAAAGTTCAGTAGAATTGCTTTAAATTAACTTTCTGACCAACAAAATTTATGACCTGAACACTATCAGTAATGTAGTCGGTCCAGTGGTCCTTTTAGATCGGCTTTCCAGACAACACATGGCAAAACAGGAGTATAATTTTAATCCTTAAGATGTACAGTATGTGACTAATTTGGCTTTTTATTATCAAAAATCAAGTATTGTTTTAATAAATACATATTTTACTGAAGTCTAATCCCAATTGCATCCAAATAAAAGCATTCTCATAGCTTAGAATGAGTTATTTATAAATGCATAGGTGGCGGTGCATGCAACCAAAGGCTGCCATCCTTAGTCGCCATTTTCAAATGTGGTAGTCAAAAGGGGACAAACTTGTTAACCTTATGCATTTTAGCTGTGAATCCCTATGTGTTGTCGCCAGAGGAGGAGGAGAAAGAAAATGAGTGTATGCATCAGTCGCGTTTACCAGATGGAGATGATTCATGAGGGAGATGGACTTCAAAACTGACACAGAAATTGCAGCTTTTCTGCTGAACAGGTGAGTTTATTCAATCTAACAGTGAAGTTTGTTTTGGCATTATGTTAAAAACAGGGCAGGGTTGTCCAGCAACTATTTTATCCTCCCTTTTAATGTACCTGCAGCGAGACAAGCACAGGGAACGGCCTTCACAGCAGGCTGTATACAAGCAGGCGACTGTGTGATTCTTTCAGCTGTATTTTCCAAGAGTTTTTCAAAGTTGTTTCATAATTTATTTCAGTTGGTTTGGGAAGGGGGGGCTGTTGATGTCCTCCCTCTAGTCCCGGGGCCGGAGGCGCCTGTTCCTTCTCTTCGTCTCTTTTTTTTTTTTTTTTTTTTTTTTTTATTCTTTTTTTTTTTTTTTTTTTTATTTTTTTCTTTTTCTTTCTTCTTTTCCTTCCTTCATTATATTTTTTTTATTTTTTTTTTTTTTCTTCTTTTATATCTTTTTCTTTTTTTCTTTTTTTTTCTCTTTTTTTTTTTTTTCCTTCCCTTATCACTTTCTCCATTTTTTTTTAATTTATTTTTATTATTTTTTTTTTTCTTCCTTTCTCTTCCTCCCCCCCTCCCCCCCCTCTTCTCTTTCTTTTTTTATTTATTTTTTTTTCCTTCCCTTCCTCCTTTCCTTTCTCCCTTCCGATTTTCTCTTCTTTTCTTTTCTTTTTCTCTCTTTTTTTTTTTTTTTTTTTTTTTTTTTTTTTCCTCCCCCCCCCCTTTTTTATTTTCTCTTCATATTTTTTTTTTTTTTTTTTTTTTTTCCTCCCTCTTTTTTTTTTTTTTTTTTTTTTTTTTATTTTTTTTTTTTTTTTTATCATTTTTTTTTTTTTTTTTTTTATTTTTTCTTTTTTTTTTTTCCCCTTTTTTTTTTTTTTCCCTTTTTTTTTTTTTTTTTTTCCTCTTTTTTCCCAGACAGAAAAACCAAAGTAGTACCACTTTCTTATCATGATTTAACTTATCAGCATCAATAACAAAAAATAATTATGTATCGCTCAGTACCTCATCCTCTGACTGGACACTCACAAGATGTGGACTTTTTCACACATGTGACTCTCCACGGCTTCTGTAGTGATATGCTGTAGTGACTAAACAGCGAGGCGCCAGAGAGAACCACTTAGTTGTTTGCATTCTATCAACGCACCACTAGATGGGAGTAATTCTCACACACTGGGGCTTTCAATGCACATTTTGATTTTTAAATTTTAACACAAAAGTTACTGAGCAAGGAATGCAAATGTTTGTATGTGAGTATCTTGCAACTCTTTTATCACAACACAAACACAACCAAATCAATTTTAATTTATATGTCGCTGTTTACAAGAACAACCTGGCCTGTAACAGAGCTAAAGCACAGATGGAAAGCTTGTTTGCATCCTCATGTGAGTGGGGAGGCAAAGCTTTGAACTTATCAGAGTTCAATACTTTAAACAGCTTCAAGAGATCGTGAGGGGAAAGGTCATCCACCTCAGAATACCCGTATGTTTACTTTTTATCTGTCTCACTGAGCAGCTTCACAAATAAAATCAACAGACCTTTGAGAAAAGTGAAGGGATTAAATTAGTGGAGGAAGCTGCTGTCGAAAGTCCAGCTTTACTGCTCAGATGAAACCACAGAACTAAAGAAGAACATTTTCTTTCTCCTTTTAACCTTAGTTCAGTCTCCACCAACATCTGAGCTTTGTTTGTCTCGCCTTTTCTCTTTTACTGGTAAACAGTTTTGAACTTTATATTGTCTGCTTTTGGGAAGACTTCGAAGAAGAGTTCATCCTATTCAGCTGGTTTGTAACCATTTTCAGATTTTGTATGCATGATGCTCTTCCAATAACTAGCAATGAAAGATTTTAGGAGTTAGTGGAGTCTTTCATATTTTCCTGTTACATAAAAAAATCTCTACCAATTCATGCAACAAAACATAGGTCAAGCAAAACTGGTTCAGGCTTGACAAGCTTGTTAAAAAGAAATGTAGAGCAGTTTTTGTTAACTGCAGTGATAAAAGGCCGCCTTCAGTTAGTTACACCCAGGCTCTCTTGTCCTGAAACACACTGCCATCAGACGGTTGTCCCGAGTTCAAATGGAAATCAAATGCAGAGTCCTGGCCCGGCTTTTTGACACCGATGGGTGTTGTCGTCCTCTGGGAAACTAGAGCTTTTAACTGGCTTTGCACTGGAGTGCTCACTGGGATAGATAATCCAGACCCCTCTATTTTTCTATCTTTGTTCCTCTCATTAGCAGATTCCCAAGAGTTAAGCGCTGACCCAGCATTCATCCTTGTGTTTGGAAACTCTCTGTTCAGCTCTGCACCTGCAGCAGAGCTTCCATTTCTGACACCGTTCATCTTCGAGCTTCCACTTGGGCTAATTCTCTTGGTTAAAAGAACATCAGTGTCCTCTGTCACAGTTGTGGTTGTAAACATACTGCTTTGCTCTCCTTTACTTAGTTCCTCCATCAGCATCTCAGTCTTCCTTCTCAACTTCACCATCACCTTCACTGAGCTCACTAAGTCAGCCAAACTTAGCAGAACGGACAAGGATGCAGTGACAAGCATGAAGTTTAGCATTATGGTCTTCTCAGTCGGTCTGGAGATGAAGCATTCAACCCCGGATGTGCAGGGAGCCTCATAACACAGAAAGCTCCTGGGAATGGTCAAACCAAAGAGGTAAAACTGGCTTGTGCTGAAAATAGCTTCCAGAAGTATCCGCAGAATTACAACTAGGATGTAAGAGTTGTAAAATCGTGACATGTCCCATTCACGGGGAAGGTCATGAAGCGGAGCTTTGTGCAATGACGCTTCTCTTGAGGAGTTTTCAGTGGTGAAAGGAGAGCTGCCTCGGTTCATCTCACAGGAGAAGCCTTCAGAGCGGCAAAGTGAGAAAACTTTATGCATGACGTAGGTGGCAAACATCAGATGGGCCAGACATAGAAGAATCAGGTGGAGGAACCAGAGACGGACGACGGACACAGGAGCGAATGTGTCGAAACAGACATTAGAACAGCCGGGCTGGATGGTGTTACAGATGAATCTCTCCTGCTCGTCACCAAAGAGCGTGAAGCCAGCCAGCAGGAGGACGAGCAGACGCAGAAGCAACATCAGAATACACCAGGTTTTTCCTGCAGCAGAGACGGGATGAGGAAATCAAAGCCAGAAAACACTAAACAGGGATGAGAGTTATTATATCAAGATTTATTAAAGGGATACAACACCCCCAGAATGACGTGCATTCATTTTCTACTCACCCTCATGCTGAGCAAGACTCTGGAGCACTTTTTCAATATCTCAAATGCAGCCAAAGATCCGGGGGGGGGGGGGGGGGGGGGGTTCATTATTCGCCTACTTTCATATAATTGGGGTCATCGGCACTCAAAACAAAAAAGTCCATAAAAGTCCACAAAAACTTGGCAATATTCCTCCATACTGCTCGTCCAATGTAATCCAAGTGTCCTGAGTGGGTAGCGTCCATAATTTACTGGAAACGACATAATTTAGTAATTTTTATAGCCTAAACAGTAGTGCATCATACTTACTATATCCACGTTCATGCGAGTTCACAACACTACGGAGGCCATGGCGTTCAGCGCCTACTCTGCCGATAAAGCAAGCATAGAAGAAGAAATTCGCTGTTTATATTGTGCTAAGAGCGACCAAGCTGCGGACAAACACAAGAGGGGTTGACCATTGATTTAAAAACAAAGAAAGAAAGAAAAAATGCACGATCTCATCTGCCGCGGCTTCCGTAGCGTCGTGAACCTGCATGAACGTGCATATAGAGAATACGATGTTCTACTGTTTAGGCTATAGAAATATACTAAATGATGTTGTTTCCAGTAAATTTTGGACGCTACCCACTCAGGACACTTGGATTACATTGGACGAGCAGTATGGAGGATATTTATGCCAAGTTTTTGGGGCTTTTTTTTGTTTCAGGCACTGGTAAACCCTATTATTTGAATGTCGGCAGTTAACGAAACCCCCCCACCCCCCAAAAAAAATCTCCGGCTGCATTTGAGATATTAAAAAAGTGCTCCAGAGTCTTGCTCAGCATGAGAGTGAGTAGGAAATGAACGCACATCATTCTATGGGTGTTGTATCCCTTTAAGTAAAGCTTTTTAATTAAATATACAGCAGAGGTGGGAATTGTGGAGTCAACTAGTCTTTTCCATGTCATGTATTTGTTCTGCCCAGCCACCAAATCACGTGAGTCCAATCAGCTAAATTTAATTCATTGTACTGATTAGACTCACCTGTATCAGTAGCTGGGCAGAACGAATACATGACCTGGGAAAGACTTGCTGACTCCACAATTCCCACCTCTGATATACAGCCATTCAAAATAATTGTGAGAAATTAGAGAATTGTAAAATCATAATTGTATACTTACATTACTGATAAATTTAAAGAAACTTAAAGGGAACTCACCAATGAAAGACACATTGTGACTTATAGTGATGAAAAATAAATCTATGGCTCCCATCATCCTCATTGCTCAACAGCAATTCTGCTCCAAACACGAGCTCAAAACGCTTTAAAAGCACCTCAATTCAAGGGGAAAATGTAAATCCAACTATTGTCATTCCAATTTGGTATTTCCAAGTTGCTGTCTCCTTCAGCACCGTTTCAGAACTACAGTGCTGACCTGCACAGCTTGTCGCTAAATAATGCTCAACTCTAATGTCATGTTACGGCCTCTCGCTGTTGTCTTTGGAGGCCAGGACCTGTCGTGCAGCAAGCTATTCTTACCACGTTGCCTTCAAAGCATTGTTGGGATGTCTTGATACAAGTCAACCTTACTGGAAGCTGGCACTCATACTTGAGCGAACTTTTGATGTACAGTCGTAAACTGTAGTGAAACAACCGAAGGACGTTGAGTCAGTCTAGAATTACATGAAGGTGATGATCCGATCATAAAAACAGTTACTTGATTTTTACATTAGGCAAAGTCTACAAAGAAGCCAGAGACTACAAATAATGAATGCATAAATAAATAAAATGTGAACCAATAAATTTACTTGGATACTGTAGGTCATTGAAAGTCAACAAGCTTAACCAAAGTGCTTTAAAAGTTCATTCAAAATACAAGAAACTATCAATCAGTGGCATTACTACAATGAAATGATGCATAAAAGCAAACTGATACATTAAATTGACTAAAACTAGCTTAGAACAAAGAGACACCACAATATCAAATCCTGATGGTACATAAAGTGAACTTCAATTTAAAGCCAAGGTAAAGCCAAAGTAAGATTTCAGTCAGAATTTGACTATGAAAGACGAAAGACTGCAATGGGAATATTGAGTGGCAGGCGATTGACACTGCAGAATCCCAATCCCCTCTAAGCTTTAAATGAGACCCTGACAGCCCTTAAAGCATCTGGTTAGATCCCAGGGGTCTGCAATGATTACTAATAAAAGAGCCATTTCTACTGCCCGTCCCATAAAATAAACAGTTTAGAGACACAAAACCTGTTTGACTCTTTAAAAGTAACTTTATGTAAAGAAAATGGTGAACCTTTTATTGCTTTTGTTGTGTCATGACAAAAGAAAATGCCAAACCTCCCCACCATCAGCGTTCACCATCTACAAAGCAGAACTGTCTGCTTATTACCAACATCGCCCGACTCGTCACAGATGATTGAGTCTGCTTGAGTTGAATCAGTTTGCTGAGTCAATATGCTTGTTGTCGTTTTAATGGTCCTGTCCTTGGTGGTCTTTATGGAAAGAGACATGTCTTTAATTTCAGTCAGGCCCAATAATAGCTGCTGCTACTTTTCTAAATGAATAATATGTTTGTACATCCTTTGTTTGTGTACAGCCTTACTCTGTCCCAAGTTGTATCAAAGTAGCTTAAACTTAAAAGTACTCTCTTAATCAGATTTGAAACCAAATCCAAAGGAAAAAAAAAATCTAAATAAACATTCAAGGTCATGTTACAGCTTGGATTATTTTCATTCAGGACACGGAGCATGTATGGGATTAAGACATGATAATAAGCTTCAAGTTACTGGTAGGAAAATCGTTCCTGACGTAGGATTTCTGACTGGGAAAACTGAAGAAATCTACAAGCTCTGACCTCAGAATTCCCTGTGCTGCCCACGCATAAGTGCAGATAGCTGGAATAATACAGTTCATCAACTCCGTCATTTTCTCTTATTAAAGCAGTTATGCTAACTACTATTTAACTTCTATCACTGACAGCACAGTGTTTGCATGCAGAGAAAGCAGCATAATGCATTACTGATATTGTTGCTAATGGCTAGCCTGGCTCCTGAGCAATGGATGCGTTTATTAATGAGCAACTAGATCCAGTCAGTTTGAGTTCAACACGTTTCCTAATTTTGGCTTCCAGCTTCCAAGGCAAACCAGCAGTCCCACTGATCAGAGCGTTTTTTTTGTTGTTGTTGTTGTTGTTGCAGTTTGTTTGTTTTTTACCTCTAAGGTTCAACTGTTACAGTATATGAAAAGGGTTCATGCTTCATGAATCACATGTGAACAACTAAATTTATAATAAATGCAGCTGCTATCTCTGTTCCAATCTGCTTGCCTTGTGATGCATGATTCTGTTAACCACTTTTTCATTACTGTATTAGTGTGTTTGGGCAGCTGGTCAAGCTCTGGGCAAACGAAAAACAAATGAGCCTGGAAGCAAAAATAACAGCCCCAAACACCTCCTCCTGCTAAATTTATGCAATCATTTATTGTAAATGTTCCCAGTTATACATAAAAACTTTGTGGTGACAGTTCAGTTGTGTTTGAAGCTTTGCTCATCATGTTGCAGGATGCGGCTGGTGTGAGTAATGTGTTTTACACATGAAAAACTAAGAGTAGAAATATTGCAGGGTCTATAACTTTGAATAATGAAGTCATTAGTATAAATAAAACAGAGATGTGTGCATTAATCATTGTGGCAAAATCTAAGGAGGCTTGAGTCCTCTAATTAAAACATGGTCTCTTTAAAATATTTAGTATGCTGTTTCTGCAACCAAAACAGATTAAATAAAATATGTGAGCATATAAAAATAAAACAGGTCAAAAGAGTAAACAAATGGTATTTGGGGCCATCAATGTAATAAAATGTGTCTATGATTTTCTCTTTTTTTTTTTATTCCTCTTGACGGTCTTTCTAAAAGTCTCAGCAGCACATTTTTATAAAATTAAAAAGTTCTTTGTTCATGTTGAAAATGTGTAAAATGCAGAAAACAGCTAGAAGTCAGAGATTATCAAACAAGAGTATCTTCTTTTATTAAAAACACAAATCAACACATCCATAAATAAATTTACAAATAAACTGTCTTAGAGTTTTGAACTCTTTATAAACTGTACAAAGTTAATTTGAAAATAAATATATATTACTGGTTTAGTATTTCGACAAATGAGAAAAGAAACATGAGAAACTGATCATTTATTGAAACAACAAATATCCATAATGATGTCTTTAAAATGTAAAGGAACAAAATAAACACATGGAACCGAGACGCCTTTAATCACTGACTAACAGGAACAGGGATAACTAGGAACGCTTACCTGTGGTAGCTTGTTTTCTAAATATATATACCACCAGTTTGCAGCTGCTTAAAACTTTAGATCCTCTCAAATCTCAAACCTTGCAGGAATCTCAACAATTTTCTTTGGTTCTTTTCATTTAAATGTCATTTTATTGTGATTAAAAATCTTTTTCATTAGGAAAATTGCTTTGTTATGAGTGGAATTTGCAAAGAGGAGGCAAAAATTGCTACGATGGCAACCCTTTAAGCTGGACAGGACAATGTGTCAACTTCTGTTTAACTGATCCTTGAAGAATTTCAACCTAAAACATAGCCATGAAACGTAGAACATAATGACACTGAGCTCAAGACATAAGACAGAAGATGATCCTGATTAACTGTAGATGATAGTAATACATTACCTAGTGTATTTCTATGATGGCGAGTAAATTTAAAAAAGGAAAAAAAACTGCTGTGTAACCTCTTTACATCAGTTACCAACCAACATCCACTGCAGAGTGCTCTTGTTAAACCAGTAACGTTGTGTGGTGGTTATTCTTTTAATTTAAGATCAAGGTTTGTTCAAAGAGCCCATATTATGCTGCATTTGATTTCCCCTCCATTTAATTGAGTTTTGAAAGATTTTTGCTCGTGAAAAAGAATGTTAAATCCAAAAATCATACACAAAAATTTACCCTACAGAAGCCACAGGGCTTGACCTGCCTTTGTAGACAACCTTTGTCTTCCTGGGATCAATGACACACCTCCTAACCCCAACCCTAACCCCAAAGGCTTTTTTGGCAAACCCTCAAACAAAGACTAGGCTGCGGTTGCCACCTGAGATCTAACTTCTCTTTATGCACCAGTCGGTGCAGTTCAGGGGTTTGGGATGGGTTCTTTTAAACAGAGATAAGATGGAGAATTTTAAAAAATGGGGTGACAAGACGTGTTATAGCAATACACAGAATGAGAAAAACTGCCTATTCTAGTAGATCACTAAAACAAAATGATGAATAAATGAGCATAGTAGGAACCCTTTAAATCTAACACTGCCATAGGATTGTGTTTTAGAGTATCCGTATGGTTTGTATAAACGTATATTAAATGTGTAGAAATTATTCCTGTAGTTTTTTCTTTTTCCAATCATCATTCCAAAAGTAAAAAAAGTGACTGTGAACAGTTTTCAAAGAAAAAAATAGTCCCTCTGAAGATGTTAATTATCCAGGTTCCCACCACCATTTTTAGAGGATACACAGAAGAAATCATGAATAAAAAAGTAAAAGTTAAAATGGCTACGAATGTGGGGGGAAAAAGCTCACGCAGAGGTTTCTGCTCATTTAGTGGACTTGATGCGCATTAGGGAACATGGAAAAACTCTTTAATCAAGTCTGACGCAGTAAGAATTTAAATAATGGACTCACCAGCTGTTTCTGGTCTGAACTGGCAACCAGTCTCCCAGATATGATATGACACCAAAGATATTCCATAAGAGAAGCTTTCTCCATTTTCCTTTAACATACTGTATGTAATGTATGTGTGGTATTTTCCTTCCATTCTACTGGTTCGGGCAACTACATTGACTGTAGTTTAGTTTAGTTTATTTGCTTCAAACCAGTCATGGAAAAGCCAATGGAAAGCCTCCAAATGACTCATTATTCATTTATTTACTTTTTCAAAAGGTTTTCAGATTTGTTTCGATTGTAAACGCAAAACCAAAGAAGTTCTGGCTCTTTTTTGAGGTGAAAAGTTCTAAAAAAAAATCTCACAATTTTTTTTTTTTTTACCTTTTCTTTTGTCCATTTTTGCAATGCTGAAATAGAGGCTTACAGATATGTGCTTTGTACTGCTTTAAGCTCCTTGGCTTTTTAAAACACCTGACAAAATAAGTTAATACTAGTCTGAAAAACATGCTGTTGGGTACACTTCTTTCTACAGTGTTTTATAAAAAAAAAAAACACTGTCTTTTGATTTGGGTGATTAAACATGTCCCCAAAGGTACAAATAACACTCATATCTGAGGGAACACCATAACATTTTTTTTTTTTATCTCTTTCTGCATTTTCCATCTATGGTATTTATTACTTCAAACTTTAAGTTTCTAACCTTGATATACGTCAAATGAGAAGCATTAATGTGAATCAACATGTCATAAACACTACCTGAGTATTAAGAAGTACAACTAGAAATATTGTAAACTGAAGATTTTCAAAACTAGCAAACACTTTTTTATTATTCGGTTCTGTCAAAGGAAATAAATAAACAGAACAAAGTCTAATGTTGCTCCAATGTTCCAATAAAAGAACAAATAAATAGCTTCTCAGGGGCCAAAGTGTATGTCCTATCTTTGAAACCAGGTCAGACACAGAAGACTCCAGACAAAACTGGAAATTTGGAAAGAGGTTCTTTACATTACAACTGCTTCACAATAGCATGCCCTAAGAAACCTCCTTTCTGGTTGAAAGTTATTTTTCCCTCCACAGGGTAAATAAAAACCAGAAACTCCAGTGAGCTTATGTGAACAAACAGGTTGAGGCACTGTGAAGACATCCTCCATGGATGTCTTCATCTTCCAAAACTACACTTGTAGTTTTTTCTGAACTCTGTTTTGAAAATGTGAACCCCATCCACCCACCCAACGGGGTTGGTGTTGGATACCAGTAGCTGTTCAAAGTTCTGCATCCCAGATCCGACCAAACCCAAAACATATTGGTCCATTTCCACTTAACAGTGTTTTCAGGTAGTTTTCCCTCCAGTCTTTAACCTGATGCCACTGCCCAGGATGATAGCTGATTAGTGTTAGGAAAGGATAGCAGGAACCCATTGTCTCCCACACTGGTTGTCCATGCTAGCCGAGCGCTTCCTGGCGGCCTTTCGAACATCTTTATACTTGTCATCACAAAGCCTGGAAATAGCCTGCAGATAGGGGGACATAAAAGGTTTCAAATGAGCTTATCGTTCATTTCTTTTTGGAATTCAGTCACAGATTAAGGTTCTTATAATATTCTCCCTCACATGGTACAATATGGTACAGCATGGCTTACATTTTCCTTTTCCCCAGTTTCCCTATGGAGATACCATGGAACTGATACTGTCTGTGGTGGTTCAGCTGGCTCAGCTGTGGGGAGGAGGGGTAAGGCCGTGGTTCAGGGAGCAGCAGCAGGTGAGGCAAATTGGCACAGCTGTCCTCCATCTAATCATGCTGTCTTTATCTGGAGTAGTGGCAATGGCCCCGGAGGGAGATGCAGAGTGGCGAGCCGGCCAACCAAACTCTGCGAGACTCCTTCTCCCTCGAGCTGATTTGAGAGCCGGTTTGGAGCCAGAGTCTTGGGAAAAAAAAAAAAAAAACTCTCTGGCTTTCCACCACCTAAGCACCGGCTCCTGGCTCTTAAAACTGGCTCCAGACCCGGCACCACTTTGTTGCTGAGCCAGAGTGAAGAACCAGTTTACACAGCTTGCATCAGGGGTTGGGGGCAGGATTACCTGGCCAACACAGTGAGTTTCAAGCCAGCAGATCACTGGATTAAGCCCGGGATACACTGTGCGATTATTTTCAATAGTTGCTTGCAGATCCAACTCAAATTGTGCGACTCAGTCACAGAATTCAAAAGTTCACAGCTTGCGATGTATGTTGTACGAACCGACACTCAGATGAGATCTGACTACTCACACTGCACGTCCTCAAAGACAGGTCGGGGTCTTGATCAAGCCCAACATGCAACGCAATAAATGGTATGCTATCACCAAAAAAACCTGCACTGCCTTGGTGATTTGCGCTCTTCTTTGTGAAGAATTCGCCATAAAGAAAAGGTCTGTGGACGAGGAATTGGCTGACCAGACGTGGGCTGCACAGTCTGTCGGCTCTACGGTGAGAGCTCCGTCCAAATGGCATGCTGGGTCGCCATGCTGCCCCTGGTTTATTTCTGTTTTTGTTTGTGTCAACCACTTCAACATGCGGTTGACTCACGAGCCACGACCAAAATATCAAACAGGTTTCATTTTCTTGTGATGATTTCTGATCGGGAGCTCGTCGTGAGGTGCCAGTCGCCTCTCATGACCTCCTAGTATACTACATGAAGCACGACACATAATTTGGCCCGAAGAGTCGGCCCGATCCCCAAATTTTCACACAACTGGAAAATCTGCTCAAAAACGGCCAAAAATCGCACAGTGTATGCCAGGCTTTAGAAAATAAACTAAACTGGACGAGACACGATGTTTTGGATTTGGAGAGGCCCACATTCACCACCATTCACTATTTGGTTTCAGCAGCAGTGGAAAAATCTCCCTCACTGGCTGGATGCTGGTGAAGCGCAATGCCGAGCTTCACGCGTCACTCTGGTGCCGAATAACCTCAGTGAACACACAGTCGTATCCACAAAAATTAAAATTCGTATTCACAGGTACACACACAGATGCAATTCTTTGTTTCATTAAGTTGTTGGAAAGTCTGGCGGTTAATGCGTGCACGGGGTGCACAGACCGCAGACTTTGAGCAAAACTAATTCAAGCATGGGCGTGTTTGTTGACATGGAGTCTGATTTTGCAGATTTCAGTTCTCCACTGACGTCACAGAGTTCTCCAGCTCTGATGTTACCATGAATGCAGCTTCATACATGCAGCACTAATGAACAGCTGATCCTGCTCACAGTGAGACGATACTGCCTGTAATGGAAGCCGGAGCAAGAGAAAACTGTTCCGAGTTGTACCCTACTGTAATGGAAAAGCATCATTAGACTCAGAAGTCTCCTAAAGCATAATCATCTGCTTCTGGATTATATCTGACTGCAAGCATTTGTCTAAAAGTCAAACTAGAATTCAGCTGCTTTGCTGTTACATGTCAATCTGCTTCTGCCTTAATTATCTAGTTGTGTGGTAAAATCCACTTCATGCACATCTTTTCTGGCTTTTTCGGTTGGATAAACTCTTTCGATTCCACCCACAACCACTTTGAAAAAACTACAAGGTTACTATTGAAATTCATCGTTCAGTATGCAACAATAGAAAAAAGCAGGGTGGAAATTTGTCACCTCCAGTTTTTGGGCTTTTTCCCTGCTGAGTGGCTCCAGAGGGAAACTGAGGTTGTTGGACTCTGAGAGAGATCGCAGGTCGAAGTAGTACTTGGCGTAGACACTGGACGGCACGTTGATGTTGAACTGGAGCAGCTCCAGAAACTGCCGCTCTAATTCATTCCTAGAAAAGAATTGAGTATTTATTAGGGATGCACAATATAATCGGCCCCCTATCGATGTCGGACATAAAACCTAATATAGGACATCAGCCACCCCACCGATATATAACTGATATTTAAACAATCAGCCCACTGTTTCTAAAGTCTAAAAAAACAACAGTCTTAAGTCTTTTTTACAGACTTAAAAACTTCTAAAGGCTAGGGGTGGGGAAAAAGTATCAATACACTGAAATATCGCGATATTTTCATATGCTGATATCAAATTGACAATTAAAAACGCGGTATCGATCTATTTTACTAACGAAATCTCATGATATTTCATCATTCTCTTATAAAATCTCACGAGAATTCGTGAAAATTTCACAATATTTTAATTATCTGATATAAAACACAGAAAATGCAGTATTGATCTATTTTACAAACAAAATCTTGCAAGAATTTACGGTATTATTATATTTTTTTTTTTTCAATTTTCTTTTTTTTTTTATTTTAATAATATTTTATTTTATTTAAATAATTATTTTTTTTATTTTTGATATATCTGATCTCTTATCTTCTTTTTTCTCTTTTATTTTTAATTAAATAATTTTCCATTTTCAGTTTGAATTTCTTTTTCTTTTAAAACATTTTTTTCCCAAATCTTTCTCTCTCTCTTTTTTTTTTTTTTTTTTTTTTTTTTACTTAAAAATTTTTCCATTTTTTTGGTTGGTTTTTTTTCCCCTTCCCCCCCCCTTTTTTTTTTTTTTTTTCCTAATAATTCCAATTTTCCATTTTTCCTCCTTTTATTTTCTTTCTTTTTTTTATCTCTTTTTTTTTGGGGGGAAAAATTTTTTTTTTTAATAATTTATTTTTTCTCATATTTTTTTTTTTTTTATTTATTTTTTTTTTGCCTTTTTAAATCTTCTTTTTTTTTTTTTCAAAATAAACAAAAAAAAAAAAAAAAAAAATTATCCCATTTTTTTTGTAAAGTATAAAAAAATAAAAATTTTTTTTTTAAAAAAAATTGAATTTCCATTTTTTACACTGTTGAGACTCAAAACCCGAAAACGGTGCTTCTTGGTTGGGATGGGTTGGTCCGCATGTTTTTTTGCGTTTCCACAGGTAAAGACTGAGTAGGGTACCGTAATATCCGACCTGACCGTCCTACTTTTTTAGTACCAGTCTTACCAATCCAACCCCAAAATTGCAGAGCTGGACATGCTGATTGGTTGAGTCATCACTTCCTAAGCGGCACACCCAATGATTAAATAAACAGGTGACTTTTTTAAATTAAAAATCACATGCCAAGAAGAAATGATAAAAACTTCTGGATGTTGGCCGTTCTCATCCTTCATTTCTGCATCGTGTTCTTCGTTTTAGTTCAAGGCAGATGTCACAGCGCTATCACATCTGACTATGACGTAGCTGATGCAGCTATCCCTATCCGGCCGACATGCCATTTTCTGGGTAAAGGTAAGGTTGGGAAACACTACAGGATTCAGAATTTACTAAACCATCCTCCACCTAGTCATCCTGACCCAGACCCACTGGTTGAAACGGGGCTAAATAAAATCACACACTCATAAAGGATCTGACTTCAAAAACAGTTGAGAGAAGCTTTGAAATTTCCGATGTCCCATTAACTTCCACACTTCCAAGATCCATCAGATGAATTGGGATGGTATTACTTGAGGTGAATTGGACATGGGGATGGCCTGAGACACTCACATGTCTTCCACTGTGATATCCTTGAGGATCTGGCAGTAGTCGACGTTCCAGACGGCCTGGTCATCCCAGACCTTTGAGGCCAGCAGGATGGCGCCGAGAACAATCCTCTTCCAGTTCCCTGGACAGATGTCAATCTCTGCATAAGTCAGGAGTCTCTCCAAATACACCTGCACACCCGCATTGAGAAGACATCATTAGCAGGCACGACAGCAGATTCTTACTGAAATATTCATGAAACACAAACATTTTTAAATCCTCAAAAAATGAACTGTATAGTTTGAAACCTTTTTTTAGGGATGACCGATATTATCGGCCGATATCAGCATTACAGTAAAATGTAATATTGTAAAATATTGGTATTGGGTTTTTCAGATCGATATCTTTTACAAACAAAATCTTGTGAGATCTTCTTGTTCCTCTAGCAGCGGTACAGCAGGTTCAAAAGTCCCTGTTATTGTGGAAGAACTTCATATCCCAGAATTCCTTTCAGAGTCATGTGACTATGGTGCAGCTGCTGCTGCTACAGACTGACTTGCTTTGAAGCTGCTTATAATATGTCTGGTTTTAAGTTGTTAGTTAAGTTACCAAGTTGTCAGAAACAATATAATTAGCCACATGTTGGCTAATACCTGCTAGTATCTAATATATATGGCAGCCAGATCTCCAAAATGAACTCCTCTGGCTGAGTTAAGGATATTTTGGGGATCTTTGCTTTCCGAGCAGAATATAGTTGTACTTCTCAAAATATGTGAGATACAACCTCACAGTTTTCTGCATAGATCAGTATTGGTTGATATCGGAGATTACAAGTTGGACGATGTTGGATATCGGTCAAAAAGCCAATATTGAACATCCCTACTTTCTGTCATGACCTACAGTCGTCTTCAAAATTAATCATACCCTCTAATTAAAGAAGAAAGAAAATCAGCTCTCAGTGAAATAAGTTGAAATTGACAAAAGTCGTGAAAAATAAAAATTCCAAGAAAATCACGACATTAATTTTGAATTGTGTTTTGAAAGAAATATAAAAAAAAACACAAAAATAAAACAAATAAACAAGCATGATTTTTTTTTTTTTTTATTCTTATTGTTGTAAAGCACCTTGATCTGTCTTTGTCAGTGTAAGAGTGCTTTAGAAATAAAGTGAACTTGAACTTGAACTTGAACTTGATGGGACATGATGGAAATGTTGTTGAGCAACACTTTGAGGCAATCACTGCAATCAGGTATTTTCTGTAACGTCCAATCAGACGTCTGCACCTGTTGACAGGTATGTTGGTCCACTGTTCATGGGAAAGGTGCTGCAATGTGTCTGGGACAGTGTTGTCGTTTTTTCTTATTATATCCATCCAAGTTCAAAATCAACTTTTTATTTCATTAAATTATAATTTTGTAAATTTTTATTTATTATTAGTTGATGTAATTTCTTGTCATTTGAATTGCTATTGTGAAATAAGCATTTTCTTTCGACGGTATGAATAATTTTGAGGACGACTACAAAGTGAAGGATTTTATTTGGCTGGTAAAGATTGATGCTCCGAAGTGTCTGAAGGTATGCATTCATTCTTTCTTGTGTGACATCCTACATTCATCTCAGAGCACCAACAACACAGAGACACCATTGTATTCTGGATGCAAAGCCTCATCATCAATTTCCACTCATGCATGGCTTGTCTGAACACATCAAGGTGCAAAGTGCCAGGGGCCTAAACAGGACTGTGTGCGTTTTGTGTGTGTGTGTGTGTGTGTGTGTGTGTGTGTGTGTGTGTGTAAGGGCAGTATCAGCCAGGTTACTCCTCAACTTCTATGGGAAGTTTTCAAGATAAATACTTTTTTTTTCCACTGTCAATCACACACAATTTTACAGTATGCAGGAAAGAAAACTCACCAGTGTGACGATGGCACATTCAGCGGTGAGCTGAGCAGCGCTGAACAGCGTTCTGACAAACCGGTAGATCTGCTTCTGCTCGGGGTCGTGTTGGTTGTAGTCCAGTGGAACCTCTGATTTCTGGGTCAACAGACAGAAGTAAATGAGGAGCACATCATTGAGCGAGGGAGATGAGAATAGAGATTGATATATACCCCTCACCCAGGTTAGAAAATCCAATCCAATTCAATATTGTACCAAAATACAAATAATTAATAATTCTGCAAGATGTCTACTTTATCTTTTATTTCTTATAGATTTTACTTTTATAATAAAAGCATTCATAATTAAAGCATTGTCAGAGATGTAGGAGAAGGGGCAATGGTGGATTTTAATCAGATAATACTCGACTTAAACTTGAGATTGCATTAGCAAGAAGTATAGAAGTGAATGTTGTCCCTGGTATTTATAAGACTGGCTGGGGACAACAGATGAAAACTAACCATTAGCTTAATCTGGCTTAATCACAGAAGTGCTTTGTTTTTGTTTTTTTAATATGTTCTATCTTATACAGTCGTGCTCAAGATTATTGACACCCTCCAATTAAAGAAAAGGCTAAATTCACAATAATAATTCAAATAACAAGAAACTAAAGACAGTAATAGTATACAGAAATTTACAAAATTATAATTTAGTGAAATAAAATATTGCTTTTGAATTGTGCTTGGAAATAATAATTATAAATAAATAAATAAATAAAAAATAAAACTGTCCCGGACACATTAGAGCACCTTTCCTGTGAAAAGTGGACCAAAACACGTGTCAACAAGTGTAAAAGTGTTTTTTAAGCTCAGAATGTTGCTCAATAAAATCTTAGCTTCGGAGTCCCATCATGCTTGTTTACTTGTTTTATTTTTCTGTGTTTGTTTTTAACCACAATTCAAATTCAGCGTCATGATTAACAGAAAATTTTATGTCAGTTCAACTTATTTCACTGATTTTTTTTTTCCTTCTTTATTTGGAGAGTGTCAATAATCTTGAGCACGACTGTAAATAAACAAGTAAATCAATTAATCCAGACAGCTGTGATTGGTTCATATTATGTATCTTTATTAGGGATGAGTATTGTCAAGAACCTTGCGATTCATTTCGAATTTGATTCTTTGGATTGCAACTCATTTAAATTTTGATTTGATATTGATTTTAGATGCTTTGATATCGATTCAGTAAGTGACAGTTTTTTTGACAGTTTTAAAATATATATTTCCATGCCCATGTGGTATGTCACCTCACATTTTTGAGCAACAAAACGTCTGAAAATGGAAAATAGATGCCATTTTGTTGCTGTATGATCTAATGAGGCCTCTGTAATGTACATAACATGCACAGCGCCCCTCACGGGTCAGGAATTGAATTGATTCAGAGGATTTGCCGAATCGATTTAATGAATATTTTTACCCACCCCTAATTCTCTTTTTATAATCCTTGTACTAAAAACCACTTTTCACATTCAACTATAACTATCAAAAGTATCGTCTAACATGATCAGTTCTGCAGCATCTCAGCTACTTTTTGTATTTGGAAGAATCTTTTGTACACAACCCTCAGCTTTGCATGATTTTAGTCTTCAAAATTCAAAATGTTATCCAGGCCATATTACTTTCACTCCTTCATTCATAACTGGGGAGAAAAAAAGAAAGGACTGCACTAATTTTTTCAATCTAATTTTATCCTGAACATGTTAAGGGATTTTTTTTTTTTTCTTAATTAATCAATTAATGTTCTTGGTCAGTGCATGGCAGTGTGAGTGATATGACTCATTAATGTCCACTGAACTGGCTAATATGGTAAAAATTACCATCCTCAAAACAGCTTTGAAAGAGGTGTCTGCTGTAGTAACCACTATGCACAAAATGGTGAAGTACAAGACTTTTTTTTTTTTATCAAACCAACATTAAATTCTTTCACTTCTATGACTTATACACAACTTCTAATTAAATAAAGGACAAATTTCCATAACATTTTTGCTAATCCAACAGCCAGAAAAACACAACGCCTCATAACCTCTTTGGCAAAGGTATAAACCACTGAAACAAGAGGAAAGCTGCACCCGGTGCAACCTAAATAAATACAAACACTTTAAACTAATTTGCAAATTAAGTGCAACATGTGAGAAGAAATTAGTGAAATCAGATGTCTCACTGAAAGTGGGTGAAGCTTCTCATCGAAGATTTCTAGTAGCATCCCTCCATTTGTGTCCCTGCAATAAAAAAGAATTTTTCATGACATAATTATATTGTACAAAACATTCTGACTACATCAACTGCATGAAGAGGCTAAACAATATAAAAACGTGAATGCAAAAGCAGTAGTTTATGTGTAAAAGCCAGTGAACCTCTGAGATATACATCTTTGTACAATGTAAATTCAAAAAGACATATCAGAAAACATCCAGATGAAATTAAATGATTTAAACTACTGTATGCATTTCTTGGATATAATGCCTTAATCCAAAACTTCACATCTGTATTTATTTTTTGTGTATAAATCTGAAACCAGGCTGCATTTGAAAAGCACGCAATCCCAACAAAATTATGCAGAATATGCAAATAAATGTGCAGCCTGCACCAGAAATCCTGCATGCTCTGTCAGATGAACAGATGTAACTGAGGTTAAAATCCTCACCTGTTTTTTATGTGGTAGTAAATTGCCAGAGCTACACTGTAAAAAGAACAAAAGAAAATTGTATCTTAAACAGAAAGGTGTGATTCATTTTTTAAAGGATTTTTCTGTGCTGTTTTTGAGCTGCTTTCATATTCCAACCATTTGATGGTGTATTTTAGGTTGGGCTGGCTGACAGTGTTGTCGTCGAGGAAGATGGTTGAGCAGGAGCTGTATTTCCGCCTCCCTGTGCCATGCTGCAAACACACACACACACCCATACACGGTGACTGTTATTAGAGTGTACATGTTTATGCCTGACCCACATAAAACATGTCAGGGTGTCATCCTATATAGAGCAAAGAGAATCAGTGACATGTAAGCTAGCATTTATTTTCTGTGCAAAAAAAAAAAAAAAAAAAGACATATAGGTCAAGTTGTTTTGACAAAAACCATTTAAGGACTATGTAATACCATCAAATACCACACACTCACATTATTGATGAAGAGGCTCTTTCTTTTATCTCGCACTGTTAAAAAAGAAAAAAGATTTTAACAATTGAATTTGAAAAGTAATTTCCACTTCATGGCCAGCAGCACAAAGACCAACCCAGCAGTTACAAGCCTGAACAGCATGCTGTTATCACATGAAGCAGAACATATTCACACTGTTAATTGCAACTCACACAAAGAGTCTGAAGTACTGAGATGTCACACTTAAAAGTAACTGTTATAAGGGGGAAATTAACACCAAGAAAGCATTTAAAGAGAGAAGCAAGTGGCCACTAGAGGGATACATATTCACACTACTCACCATTCCTGTAAGGCACCTCTGAAAAAAGAGGAATCAACAACCTTATTCCTGTTGCATCAGAGTCACTGATTCGCTTCAAGAGACAGAAAATCACTTTCATACACGCCTCAACTTCAGCGAGAGTTTAGCTAAAGTCATGTCTCTATGTTAGGTTTTAGTCATTAGTAATTCCTCCACCAGTCTGCTAATTCTTCCACATTCAGATTAAATTTTACTTTATTTAAACTTTACTACATTTGTATAATTCAGTAAAATAGTGGCAACCTGGTCTGGATAGCACAATAGGTCAAAGTTAAACAAATGTTCAACTCACGTCAGTTTGTTGTTTTTTTTGTTGTTTTTTTTTTCAAGGCACAATTTTGCTTTTTTATTTGTTTTTTTTTTATGTCTGGGGCTACTTAGCTTTTCAAAAATATTCAAACTATTGAACTATTGCCCTTTTTAGCCTGTTTCTAATGAAGTGGTGGTGGTGTGGGGGTTGGGGATAGAATTCATGACAACTTTTATTTGTGTTGGGATCACAAGCCAAGTAGGCTTGCTTTAATTTGTTTTGTACTGAAGGAAAGAACTAAAACAGACCACAACTAAACCCAGTTGGAGAAACTATCAAACATTGCCTCATGTATTTCCAATAGCAGATGGGCGTTTAGGTTGTAGATGGTACAAAGACAAGATTTGCAACAGTTCATTTATAAACGGCTTTCTTGCCAAAAATAAAAGCTTAAAAACAGCTGAATATAAATGGCAATCTTATTAAATAACATAATTCACATTTCCCTCTGTGCATTATCTATTTACTGTTAGTTTGTCAAATATTAATCATATCTCACTAACAAATTCTTTGAGCGAGGAAGCCTGAAGCTGCAATGTAAACTGGTACCAACATGCGAAAAACTGAATTTAAACTAAAAAAGGAAAAAGCATATTTGCCATGTAGTTTCCATCTATTTTGAGGGTGTGTTCCTTTGTTTTATACTGATACGCTAAACAATAGATGAGCTCATGCTGGGCTGTTTGAGGCTCCAGGAAGCATGTTTATATCTGTGTCAGAATATGCTTGAGTTCCCCCCAACATCATGCTGAGGCTCTCTGTCAGAAGCCTCAGGGCAACGGCATAAATTAGCACACATCAGCTGGCCACAAACAGCTCTGTCGACATATCATGTACAGTCATTAGACTGGTGATAACTGTGATAAAATCAGCCTTTTTGCACATTTTCCATGTCTGAAACAGATAAATCTCTATATTCACTGGATTTTATTATCTTTAGCTCATCTATATTAATATTACGGAGGAACAAATCGTTTATTTAAAATAAGATCTTATATTATAGTGAACACAATTCATGGGCAACTTCATCACTTCAGGTAAAATGAGATAAAGATATTTTTAACATCATCTTATCAGGTTAAAAACTAGGAGTGTAGGAAAATATTGATGCACTCAAATATCGCCATATATTTTGTGTTGCACTATCATATCAAAAACGTGGTATTTATATTTTTACAAACAAAATATTGCGAGATCTCTTTTCTTTAGCACCGGTTCAACATGTAGAAAAGTCACTGTTATTGTGGAAGAACTTCATATCCCATCATTCCTTCTAGAGTCATGTGACTACGGTGCAGCAGCTGCTGCTACAGACTGACTTGCTTTGAAGCTGCTTATAATACGTCTGGTTTTAAGTTGTTAGTCAAGTTACCAAGTTGTCAGAAACATTATAGTTTTTTTAGTCAGATGGCTAACGGTAGGGTTGTGACAGCATGTGTATTTGTATCAAACCGCTCAGTACTCACTGGTTCAGCACGACCTTGTACTGAACTGTTGGGCACAGGCTTTGTTGAAGCTATTTATTGTTTCATTAAGTTATTGCTTGCCAGCGGACATAATTGAATGATGGACAAGTGAAACTTACTATCCTGTTTCTAACAACATGGTACATGAGCTTGTTTTGATAGAGGAGGCACCGTCAGGCCTCAAGATCCCCGTCTGGGGGCACCTCGGTTTTGACGAAGAGGGAGGAGGGAAAAAAGGAAAAAAAAAAAAGCAGACAAAAGCTGCTTGCCGACTCAGTTGAGTATGTACACTTCCAACATGTTAACAAATCTAAAGCGACACCACACAAGTTTGAATAGGCACTTTTGGACTGTAGGAACCTTTTGGAGTTCCTAAAACCTTTTCAGGAACTGGGCTGTTTTTTTGCGCATTCGGACATATGAACTAGGGACCTCGGACCTCAGTTCCTATAACCTTTTAAGCTCCTACTCTGAGGCAGGGTCTTTTCGGGGTTCCATAGGAACTGAAATACATAGGTGTTTGGTGATTGGTAGAACTGGCAAGCTGCGCCCCTTGCGTGAGCTCCGCTTCTTCCAGCCCCGCCGTATTTAAAAAGTCTCACAGCTGTTTACCTGTTACCGAGATCGTGATAACAACAGTCAGGCGTCTCCCCATGTGGGAACACACACTGAAGGCGAAGGGTAGTTCTTATAACTAAACTCGGGAAGTGTGGTTATAGGAACTGCGTTCTTAGAACCTCTCTGTCCGAATGCGCCAAATGTTGCTGGTACGACTAGAAAACAAACTAATTTAGTGTAAACAAGTGTAAAAACAGCAGTATGTTACTTATTTACGTATTTTTTTATGCAGGCAATCTAACCAGAAGAGTAACCTGCTGTAATGTTTAGTTTTTGTGATGAGGATGAGTGAAATGAAAGTGGAGCTGTTAATGTTAAATTCTTCCCTTAAAACTCAGATGGTGTCACTTTAGATGTGAAAGCATGTTTTTCACTTTTTCATTAAAAAGGGTTAAAAAAAAACAAAAAAAAAAACAACTTTACTTTAAAATATCCTCTTTATGGTTATTTTGTGTCATTCAAAAAATATGCAGAAAAACCCAAAACAAACAGCTTTGATGTTTGATTTTAGTGAACTTTGTTGATAAAACATGTTTGAATTTTTTCTATTACTGTACCGAAAAAAACCAAACAAAAACAAAACAAAAAAAAACAACTGTGACTTGTGTACCGAGGTACATACCGAACTGTGATTTTTGTGTACCGTTAAAGCCCTACTGTTAGTATCTGATGTATGGCAGCATTGCTGATGTTCAATATGGCTTTGAAACCTTATTGCTATGATGAAGTGTAGAACTCTACATGAAATTTAAGTGAATGAATCACATCAGACACACCAGTTTTTACACTTAGCTTGGAGTACCATGCTACAAACACAATATCGCAATAGGGGATTATCACGCTTACCGGAAGTTCCCGGACTTTGACACTTCCTCTTCCGGGCCATGTTAACGACAGCCGTTCCTGCTCTGTTATACTGTTTAAATCGGATAAACTCCAAACATACTCAAGTTTTCATTCTAGACTGAAATGATACTAAGGAAGAAGTGGATCAAAGCGAGCGATTCGCCGCGGTGAAGGGCCGAACTTTATAATAAAACACACGTTTGTTTGTCGCCGGTGGGGCACGACACCGGCACTTCACAGCATGCTAGCATTAGCCAGCTAACGTTTACTGACGTGCTTAACATTGTGCGTCTTAAAACACACAAACATCTGAAAATCGGGTCTGTGCCTCCCCGTTTCCAGTGGAACAACTGGGGACTGCCAAGAAAGGAGACGCTTTCAGATGCTTGTGTGTTTTCAGCCGCACAAAGTTAGGCACGTTATCGAGCTGGCTAATGCTAACCAGGCAGTCTTGGTTTAAGGCAGTCTGCCGGCCACAAACAAACGTGTGTCGTTTTATTATAAAGTTCTGTCCTTCACCGCGGCGAATCGGTCGTTTTGATCCACTTCTTCCTCAGCATCACTTCAGTCTGGAATGAAAACTTGGCATTGGCGTTTATCCGATTTACAAAGTTTAACAGAGTAGTAGCTGGCGGACTATTGTTAGCAGGTTAGCATTAGCCAGCTTGATGACGTGCCTAACTTTGTGCGGCTGAAAACACACAAGCATCTGAAAACGTCTCCTTTCTTGGCAGTCCCCAGTTGTTCCACTGGAAACGGGGAGGTACAGACCCGATTTTCAGATGTTTGTGTGTTTTAAGACGCACAATGTTACGCACGTCAGTAAACGCTAGCTGGCTAATGCTAGCATGCTGTGAAGTGCCGGTGTCGTGCCCCACCGGCGACAAACAAACGTGTGTTTTATTATAAAGTTCGGCCCTTCACCGCGGCAAATCGATCGCTTTGATCCAGCTTTTGATCCAGTATCATTTCAGTCTAGAATGAAAACTTGAGTATGTTTGGAGTTTATCCGATTTAAACAATATAACAGAGCAGGAACGGCTGTCGTTAACATGGCCCGGAAGAGGAAGTGTCAAATGTTTCAACTTCCGGAAACCGGAACGCGGAAGCGTGATAATCCCCTATATATCATCTTTCTTATAGTACCACAATATATCACATTTTATCAATTCGCTGGTCCTGTATCATATTAGATCGCCAGATTCTTACCAATACACACCCCTATTAAAAACCATTTGGAAAGCAACTAATAGAGCTGATGCTAGCTTCTGGATGATACATCTTTCCACCTGGGCTAAATGTTTGCTGGCAATGCAGAACAATGCTCCATTACATTTTGGTTGGCCAGCAAAGGGTTTCATCCTCACATGATGGATGTCTTGTTGAGAATTTATCAGCTCTTAAATTTATAGATGGGAGGCAAGGTATTTTTTTACTCCCTTTATGTTTGTTTTACAAATACCTAATAATTATGCTCACTTGTATAATCCCTCAAAGGATAAAACTAGCATTTCCTTAATTAAACACCCAAGTTTGAAAATGAGTAAACTTTGAATGGTCTTACAGCATTGTATTTGTATAACAATTAAAATTTTTCTGAGAAATATAATGTGAGTCTTGTTTATTGTTAAGAGCCAAGAATGTTCGCCCAGTCACACTAAGCTAAATTAAGTTATTTTAATGTCTGTTAATCTATTTTTAAGAAATTAATGTGCAAATGTAAGTATTTATGAAAACCATTTAAATACTGCATAGAATTGTTTAAATTTCACACATTGTTGATCCTTCTGACTAATTTAGCCTCTGTTTTATTCAAATTCATGTACAATATGTGTGAACAGCTACTCACCATCATTCTGAGATTTGCTAAGAAATATAGTGCTGGCCCGCGGATGGTCTGATGGATTGTACTCCATGTTCAGCTCTGTAAAAAAAGAAGGAAAAAAGCAATTATTTTTTTCTTTGTGAGAAAAACTCAGACAATATCGAGACATGTTATGCTTCTATACAATGGTACATGGTTTTCTGTAACAGAGGGCAATTATGTATGAATTCACTGCCTCAGCATCAGAGAGGATTGATGGGATCGATAACAATCAATGTTTCTTTCAATTGTAATTTTTTAAAACTTCTGACTATTGTTTTGCTAGCAGGTCAACTGGATAGTCGGAGAATTCTGGTCGCATTAGCAACATCAGTCTGGGGGTGGCAGAGGTTCATCTCAGAAGTTTCAAAAGTTTCTTTTTTTAATTTTTTACAATCCTCTTTTTTTTTTTTTTTTTTTTTCTTTGGTTTTTCCCCTGCCCCCATATTTTTTTAAAGGTTTTTTTTTTCTTCTTCTTCTTGGGGGGCCCCTATATATACAGGTGGTTTACAGTAGCAAGTAAATTTGAACAAATAGATTTTTTTTTTTTTTAATTTAGGTCATGATAAGAGTTTTTATTTTTTTTTTTTTAATTTTTTGATTTTAAAAGGACTGTTAGAGTTTTTCTTTTTCCAGTCCTTCTAGTTTGGTTTCTTTTATTTTAATTAAATTCTTATTTTTCCATTATTCTTCTACATTGTAAAGCACTTGAATCAACTAGGGTGTTGGAAATTTGCTATATAAATAAATTTCAATTGAATTGAATATTGCATTACTTGACCATCTTATGAAAATATTTGGGAAGCCATCTTGGAAGGTGGAAAAAAGTCCCTCTTTTATATTTTGTCCTATTGGGCCACTTCCCTTCTCCATCCCACTGTAAATGTTCCTTTCCTTTTGACACTCTGGCAAATGGAGCATAATGATTACTTTTGGTTCTTGGTTTACATTTCAGATATGTGGATATTTGGGGGAAAAAACCCTGTTTGGAAAAGAAGCCCATGTGTCTTATTTTGTGTTAACTAAAGGTTTTTTTTAGTTTTTTTGTTTTTTTTTTTTTTTTTAGTTATTTAACCTGTAATTTAATCAGAACACCAATTATCTGCTAAACTAATGATTTGCAGCTGTATTTTGAAATTAGTGCTCGCAGAAGCCAGCAAGCTAGTTCCATATGCTATAAGGCAGCACTTTAGCTGTTTAGCTAGGGCAGCCAACTCTCATTCATTCAGCATTAGTCATGATACAAATGAATTTTGTTTTAATTAAAAACTGGAAAGGCCAAGATTAGCAAGTAGCCTATGAATTAAACAATGGATTTAATGACTATCGGACTATCGGAGTTCTGAGACAACTGGAACGCACAAGTACTGCTGTGCCAAGGTACTTATGCTAGCATGGTTTGCACCTAAACGACATTCCCAGAACATTCATCTTTTTGCATTGCTAATGAGCAGAAGTTGTCATTTTGACATGCAAATATCAAGCATTATCAAATCCATTTAACATGCTAACATTATTTGGCTTCAAGAACAGCTGCCTGAGTTCATCCTCTGTTGGCTGTTAGCTTGTACACTGCTAGTCCAATACCAAAAATAACACAACATGAAGCTGACACCAAGAAAGATTTATAAATGTTGACCTCTTTGTGCTTTATGCCTAAAAAGCTTTTTAAAATGCTTTCTTGCAAACACAAGCTTTCCCCCTTTAAGGCTAATGCTCTGTGCCTTCTCTTTGTGAAGCTGTGCTTTATTTTTGTTTCTTTGCACTCAAACACATTCAGGCATGACTCATTTTCATCCAGACCTAATCTGGACTGAATCATGACCTGAAGGCATGAGCCACAGACGTGTTTATGAGCATTTTATATTATACAAGAAATCCCCCTCAAGATACAGGAGGAAAAAACCAAAAATTCCTTTTTGCCTTTTCCACAAGCAATGAAAACAAAACCTGGTTTGCCGAAGAATGTGTTCAGATAATCAGCTTGCTGTGACAGAAGCACACCATAAATGACATTATATATGAAAAAGAGTAACGTTTGCTTTCATAAATGACTTCTGGACAGAAATCAAGTCAACTTTGTTGTCAATCAAACTATGTAAGATCACATTAAACAGAAGACTGAAACTTTGTTTCTCTAAAGCCCCAATGTGCAGTATTTAAAACAGTGAAAATAATAAATTAAAAAATTAACACACCGCCACAGCAAAAAAAGACAATACTAGACATACGATACAGATTTAAATAAAATAACACTAAACACGACATATGAGCAAGACAGCATACAGAGAAATCAGCATATTTCTTTTAAAGGTCATAGTGACAACTTTTTCATTTAAAAAAAATATTTTAAAAATAATCCATCCACAGAACGTCTAGAGGGGTGCAGAATAAAAGTATTAATTTTACCCCCCAAAATTGTAGCATATAAATGTTTATCAATTTTGACTGATCCAAAATATATAAATATTTATATCTGATTACCATGCCAAAATCTACACGAAGGGATTCTGTGCTATAGTATTAGCTTAGGAGTTGCTAGCTTGATTGCCCTGTTTTGAAATAGCAGCTTCCTTACCCTACATTTCTCAAATACAAGCGGACAAAAAAAAAAAGCAGGATGAGGCTGAAGATAGCAAAGGGGCTCAAAAGCCCACAGAGGTTGTAACTTTCCTCCTGGACACGTAAGTTTAACATTTACGAATGCTAACTAACGGTTAGCCAATTCTTTAATGTTGCGAATGCTAATTGAGTAAGCGAGTGTGAGACCTACTAGCCATCATCTTTACACGATTAAGTGAAACTCTTTCAGAATGGATTTTGGTTAAATCAGTGTTTAAAATGTTCAGCATGCATTCTGCACTGCCAAACCTCCTGACTCCTACTACAAAACTCGGAAGATCCAGTTAAAAGTCCAGATAATGACTGCAGTGGGGAGAGCAACATGGTTGATCATCTGTCACAGTCACAGCTGCTGCTGTGGGATGCCTCACTCTGAACAGATTTAAGTGAGAATAACACTACTGTTTGCAAACACCATGTAGTAACAATCACTTTCATTAAATGTTCCAATAGTTGTATTTGTTATGACAGTTGAATAACTTTATTTAGTCTATATGAAGATAAAATCTAGTACAAACAGTAGTATAAATAAAAAAAAATCATTCATAATTCCTCTGCCAAGGTATTTTGTTTCCGAAGAAGACTGAACAATTATAAGACACAACTTGCATTAAACTTGAAAGAGCAATGGGGATATAATTGCTTTACTTAAAATAGCAATATAATGCATTAAGCGTGGTGCAGGGCACCCTCTCTCAGCACTCTTCTACTTTCATTCCTCCATGAAACAGCAGAAACCTGCACATCCTTGTTTAAGTAGGAGTATAAGAGGTTCTTTAATGGTCACACTTACATTTTATCTATTAATAATTAAACACTTAGTACAATCATATCAAAACTTAATTAAACAATGAAAACTGGGATTTTTTTTTTTTAGCTTTTAGCTAATAAACAAGCAAAGGTGAATGTTTGTTCACACTGATACTTAGTGTTCATCCCAAGCACAGTAAAAGATTGGATTAATTAGCTCATTTTATCATCCACGTGCTTTTGAGTCTTGTTTACAGTGACGTTTAAATGCTCGCCACCCTGCTCCAGAATCCACAGGATCTAAATCTGTTTCCCTTTCTGCTATTTTCAGATACAAAAAGTACATTTCAACAAGTTCACAAATTCATTAGTGCTCAAACTGCATGAGCTGCTTTTTAATGTGATTGAGATGACTGGCCCCGAAGGAGCTGAAAATACTCACAATCAGCAGTGGATAAAAAAAAAAAACACACATAGCCCTCGTGTCCTGCCAGTGGATAGCTGGCAAGCAGCCATGTGACAAAGCTAAATGATGGCCAATTCTGCAAATAAATAGTTTTGGGTCACTGTTGGCAATCCTCCGTTTTGGGGATTATTTTTAATCGGACCATGATGTAGAAGAGCTGCAAGCTCAATTTGTGATTCTAAACTACTCGTTTTAGACACAGCCCTCATTGTTATGCTGTCAACATGCTGCAAACAGGTTTAACTATTTTTCTACGTACAGTAGAGCTCTGTGGCTGGTTCAGATTTATAGGAATGTTATTTAGACACATGAAGTTTAACCACGGATGATAAACAGCTTATACTGGATGTGTCACTGACATCCTTTCCTGTCACTGAGGCATCATTTCTGACAGGCTCCACCAATGTGTCAAATACATGATGCATGTGTCAAGAAAGAGTCAGTGTAAATGCTGGCAGTCAAACACAGCTGGCTCAGCTTTGCACTGATGTGTGCTGAGAGCGAGCTTTGATGCCACTGTTATGAATCTTTCAAGATGATTTAAAGGGCCTAAAAGGCAGAATAGTCAGTGGGCATGAACAGTACAATGGGCTATAAAAGCTAATGATTTACTCTTGTTGAATTTTTTTTATATGAAATCCATCATCCCAGAGCAAATTCCTGATATCTACAGACTTTTATCAGTCCACATTTTTGTTTACAGCTTATGTAAAAATGCAGACACTTCTAAAAGATGGCAGCTTTACTCATTATTTTTCATTTCCTCGAAGCATTTCTGAATGAATCTCACAGGATCTGTCCTTGTAGATCAACCTGCTGAAATTCCCATTGCACAGCAGGTGGTGTCAAGTGCTGATACGTGATATTCATCACCCCAAGTAAACTTTAACGAAGACCTGTGGTTGGGCTCGGCACAGTGAAACAGGAGGAGCTGACTAACCTATCATCTGGCAGGCCTACCTGTCTGCTTTCCTGCTCTTGCATAATGAATTAACAACAAACCCACCCTGCCTCTTAAAGCCCAGTCCATTAAAGCACTATTGTGTTTCCAGCATCTTCTTTTTCCCTTCTTTCTAAAACTCTTACTGAATAAACTTACTACTGTGTACCCCCCCCCCCCCACCCCTCCTCAATACCCTAGAATTATGACAGCCTCTGCTGCAGTACAATGCTGCTATCAGTTACCACCAGCTGCTTTGCTTTAAGGACACATTAATCCTGTTTGTTTTTCCAATTCTCTAATTTGGCTCTCGCACCCTTCAGGGTTTTAACAGATTTTCAGATCAGGAAGCTGAGTCCAATAACAAAGAAGAAAAATCTATTTTTTTCAGTGGCCTAAAGCCTAAGACAGAGGAAAAGCCTGCAGGCCCCCGAATTTTCCTTTCTCGAAGACAAGACTAAAGATGTAGATGGACTTCTTTTTCTTGGTTCTTTTTTTTTTTTTAAGCCCTTTAACAAAAAAAATTAAACTAACCAATACATTAAAGGTGCACTGCGCAAAAGAAATCAAAGGTATCTGACAAAATTTAACGTATCATACAAAACTTTCTTTTGATCGGTATACAAATGCTATATTTAAACAAATGTTATCTTTTTAAATGTTCTCAGCATGAGCTGTTTTTATTACATTACGGGGTCCACATTCATGGCCGCCGCCATATTGGGACAACCATTTTACTACAGTGTCTCTGAATGGACAAACAGCTGTGTGTGTGAAGTGTGTACCTGGAGTTTTAACATTGCAGTAGAATTGTCACAATGCCAAAATAAGTAACCATAATACTATACCAGACAAAGTATCACGGTTCCAGGTAGTATCACAATACCACACGCTTTTTTAATTATTATTCTTTTAATTACTTACAATGTTGTTTGGTCACCAAACATTTTTTTTACATTATAAGTAATTAATAAGTATTCAATAACGAATAAAATATGTTTATGCATTTTCTAGGTGCCTTATACTTTGACACCCTTTAACTCTTCATTCCTCAGCCTGTACATGGAGCATATAATATAATTATATTATATAGGCTATCAATATTAGCCAATGAGAAAATAAACAGGGCATTTTCTCATTGGCTAAACAGGGTTGTGCTCCCTCCTTTGGCTCCTATAGCTTGGTGGCAGCGCCTGCACAGTGGACGGCTATCGTCTATTACTTTACCGTCTGTGCCTTGTTTTAAGCCAAAATAGTTCCAAATGTGTCTTTTGGAGTTTGGTTTTTTGAGCAGAATTTGTGGTGCCACCTTTGGGAGCCACTGACGCTGCTGCCATGGCAGACTCGCCGCTTGGGCCCTGGTGCTTCTGTCATGCTGAGTGTGTTGTATTGTGTTTGTTATCTAAAGCCATGCTGCGTGTGCACGGCGAGACAGCTTGTTGGATTTTTATTCACAGAATTTTTTATCAAAGCCAAGCTGTCTTCATAGACTTCCTTCTTGGCGGTAGAAACACATGAACAGCCAATTAGCTTACATACAGGCAGACCCAGCGTGCAGAAACAGCCTATCATATCCCTGGACGCCACCTGTGAGCGGCAAACAGCCAATCATTCAGCAGCTGTGTAGTTAGGTTGCAGTTGCCATGCGTGTTTGTTGACAGGGAGAAACCAAGGGGCAAACTCCGCCTCAGAACAGTGAAGCTCGCTTCCTCGTTGCAAATAGTGTAATCCTCCCTTCATCCGCTAGGGGCTGGCTCCAAGAGCGAGCAAATCCCCATAGACTCCCATGTTAAAACGCCAACTTCACAGCAGAAATAAACAGGTTTACAGCCTGGTTCAAAAATCATTTTAGGTTTATTAGGTCAAGTTTGCCTTCATGTCAACTGTGAGGGGGGTGAATTTTTTTATAACTCATTCGTTTAGATGTTATTTATTCTTCAAATTACACATAATTAAGGCGTGTCCTTATGATTGACATGCGGCAGACCGGAAGCTCCGCCTGCCGACCGGAGGCTCCTAGTTAGCTCCTTCTTTGCTCTTAATAAGGTCTCAGTTTGTTACAGAGTCGCACAACGGCGGTGTTTAGTCAGCGAATTGCAAGTCTAAGCACGTCTTACCTTAACCATGCCGCTTAGGGGGCTTATCTTTGTTAGCTCCTCTTAGTTTCGTGTTAGCTCAGTTAGCGTTTAGCCCACAGTACGTCAGCTGTCAGTCATTTGCCCCGCGGCCGCGCTGTGCCCATTTTAGTATTTTCCTGGAGTGACGACGTACGTGACACGGCAAGATGGCGACGGTAAGACACGCCCAACTGGCTTCACATTTCTCTATTCAGAAGAGACCGGAAGCTACGTCCAGTAATTATACACAGTCTATGGGAGAAACATGCAGTGAGAAGCCGGGAGGAGAGTAGAAGCAGCCTCTACTCGCAGAAACTGGCACTGAGTAATAGTAATCCACGGTAGTACCGCCGTGTATAAATTCTAGTATAGTAGGAACCGTTATGATTTGGCACCACAGGGTATCGAGGGTACCGTGCAACTCTACATTACAGTACCTGCTTTGACAGAGTGGCACTAGAGCACCGTTATAATTCTAAATAAGTACTACCTTAAAAGCCACATAGAAGAAGACAATAGTTTTTAATAGTCTTCAAAACTAAACTTATGCTGCGTTCTATTTGAACTCGGAAGTTGGAAATTCCCAGTTTCGAGTAGGAAGTTTCAACTGGAACACCCCCCGGAAAGTCGCAGAATCCTTGCAACCTCGGAGTACAGATTTGAAGATGGCCGATCGACTCAACTCCATTGACTAACAGCGAAGGCGCCATATCTATTAATTATATAGGATATCTATGGGGTGGAAATTTAAAATCATTGTTGTGATCATGTCACTAAATCTTACTTACTGTGCCTTTTAATACAGAGTAAGTAAATGGACCACTAGGATCTTAGTTGGATATTTTGTCTGGACAACTTCAGTAGAGTAAAAAGGATGGTGGATAACGTGCTGAATTTTACTGGGAACTACGTTGGCCATGTTAACATTTAAAATCTATAGCTATTACAGTCAAAAACTAAATGCTTTTCTAAATTCAAATCTACTCACGCTTCGCTTTTTCATACTGTCAGAAGGCTTCACTTACTGAGAGTATTTACATCCCAACAGCTGCCGTGCCCCCTGGGAACCGTTTGTGTAACATTTACTATGTGCACTGTTTATGAATGTGATCCCCGTGTTATTGTTGGAGTCCGTGGTAGCGTGAACACTGATTCTCTCCCATGCAGTCAATGAACATGCTTACTGTTCAGTCATGCATGTTAATCCTTGGAGGTTTCACCTTTTGAGGAGGATTTAGACCTCTCTGAATGTTTGTCATGCTAAACGTACAGTTTGCTGTGTGGAAATCACCACTGAAGCTCCTTTCAGGCTAAAGAAAATCTTTACAAATCTCTAGATATTTCTTATAAATTGGTCTGAGAAGATATACGACTTCAGCACCTCTTCTACACTCTGATTGCAGGTTTTAGAATTAAATGCACGATCAAACTTAATGTTGACCACAATCATGCTACATAATCCTTATTTTAGTCTCTCTTAAATGTATACAATGATGAAGATGGAAGTAATAAATTCCACTTTTTTCACCACCTAGAGATTTGACTGCAGTTTTTATGGTGATTTTTCTTCAGGTTACAGCCAAATAACTTAAACACAGGAGATTTTTTATTTTTCTTTTGATTTACAGCAGAATTGGCAACTGATGCCGACACCACAGATCTAAATATACATTAAATATCTGACCCAGGTCTCCTCTTCTATATATTCAATGATTAAATCAAAAGAGATATAAATTTTTGCAATTGATTAAAATGCCATGATAGTGGCAACCAACCTGCTGTTTGACAGGAGTATGTGGCTGACAGCATGTATTCTAGCAGAGATGGCGCTCCTTTTATTCCCATTTGCTTCAAATAACGGAAAGCCTGACTCAGTAGTGAAAAATCCAGTAAGAATTGCTTATTGGTGACAACAAAAGACAGGTTTTAATGTATGCAAAGAGGTTTTTTAAATTGGGTCCCAAAGTACATAAATCTGAGAACACCACTGTTGTTTCTGTATTTACAACCCAAAACCATCTTTCCAGAACTAATGACGTTGTAGCCTCACCTCCCCCTTAACCCACATGCATAAACCCTGCCGCGACTACAACAAGGGCAGATTGCAGCTGCATTAGTGCAGTATGATACACAAATGAGCCACTTTGTGCTAATTTTCCCACCATCTTCTTCTTTGTAAATTTGTTTACGTCACACAATTTTCTGCACGTGCTCCTTGATTTGTGTGTTCCAGTTGTCTGTGGTACTCATTTTCTGAAGGACTCTTTAGTTTATTTCTATAGCAGTTACAGCGCCACGTACAGTCTTGGCATACAAACTACAGCATTTTTTATGGTCTTTTGTGGACACAAATTTCTTGAAACGATTCCCTTTTTACGGACTTCCTTTGAAGGGTCGGCTTATACTTGCTAATATGTACGCATCCGCGTACATATTATGGCGTTCCTAGCGTTCATTTTGATGCAAGTGTGCTCACATTGACGCGAGGTAGCATGTCGTGTGCGCGTGGTGCAATATTGACTTGAACACTAGAGGTGCTCATGTGTAGAAAAGCGTGAACATGAGATCAGAGGTTAACACAACCACAAGTTGTTTAGAAGAGCACCACTTGGACTTTGTCCACAACTACCGGCGTCTTTATTATGTTTTCTTCTGTTCCACACTGACAACTCATGTTGCAACAGTTAGCAACAGTTAAAGTAAACTGTTGTTTGCGAAAAAGCACAGGAAATATGCTGTGACCAGCAGATTGGCCTTTCAGTCAAAGTGCTGCGTAGTCCTAGTTGAGACCTCCAGTATCGAGCGTTTCAGCCGCCCCGTGCTCCTCATGTGATGAAACAAATATGTACACAAACATTCTGAATCCTGACGCCAACGTGTGCGTAGGGATGTAACGATTACTGGTAAAATGGTTAACCGTGATAAAATTCCCAATGATTAGTAATACTGTTTCAAATTTTGATTATCGTTAAAACCGTGACTGATAACTGCACTTTGAAAAACTCCCAATGATGCTGCTCATTGGCTGGAAAAGCAGCAGCAGTCCCAGTTTGCAAAGTTTAATTCATGAGGACATGGCGGAAGGCAACAAAGGCGCCCACATGAACAGTTCTCTTTTTAAAAAGAACAAAATAGACATTTAGACCCATTTTGGGTATTTTTAAAGATCCTGGGGGGTACTCTGATAATACTGCGATAAAAATGATCACTGTAATCATTTTGGTCACAATAACAGTGATATGAAATTTTCATATCGTTACACCCCTACGCATGCGTCCACAGCAGGTATAAACCAGCCCTAAAAGGAAATCAGCTCCGTCTCTGGCAGGACGTAGCCTAAATTAGAACCTGACTAAATTATTATAGCTGAAATAAATATTGTTAGCCCGTGCATTAAACTCAATTCACAAGTAACTACGTGTGTCCTTGTGTGTGACTGTATGATGGAAGGAGCTTAAAGAACAGAGAAAGGACAGTTGTTGAATGAAGGCATCTCTGTCAATTTCTGGCTTTTCTTCCTACCTAGTTTTGTTCACCCATTTTTTTTGTTTTGCCCTACAAGTTTTACATTCAAGCTTTAAATCCAGTCAAAATGTATACAGGGTATTCTGTCTTTGCTGTACGTATTCTATGCCTGTATATGAAACCTGAATCAATGTTATTTTACTTTCCAATTTCCTGGGAAAATGTTTAAAAAGTTTGATGACTCATCCAGTTGTTGGGGGCATAAATTAGCCGTGCATCCAGTAAAGAAGCAAAGCCGGCATAGAAAGGTGAGTGGTCCCAGTGGAGCTGGCCAATCAGAACAGACTGGGCCTCTCAGCAGGGCTTCTGTTTGTACAAGAAACTCTAAACATGCGGGCACAAACGAGACTCTGCACGCCATTTCATGGGGACTTTCAGTAGATTCATCACAACAACAGCTTGAGTGATTTTCAGTGGAACTGTGCTTAAAGATACAACCTGAAATTGTCAAATCCATCTAGAAAACAACAAAATATCAAGTGCATAATCTGTTTGCTCATAATGTCTTCCCTCTGATAAGTTTATCCCAAATACTTCAGATAACTCGTGCCTTGAGGTCATGGATTCTACCCAACAAACACATCACGGTTAGTAAGCCATTAATAGCATCAGCCTTAAATACATCAGGCTGATTGTTCAGCCTAACAGGTTCTTATCCATCTTCATTATCAGGTCATATGTCAGAGAGCAGGACGTCATTCTAACTCCCTTTATAGGCTACAATTTCAGCACACACAGCTTAGGGTTCTGATAGACCGCGTTAAACAAACAGGACCTGCACACACGCTGCATGTGGCCCCATATTCCGGGGAGAAAATGGGAGAGCTGCCTGGAAAAACACTGATAACAAGCTTCCAAACACGTAGACCCACATCACTGCTGCCGTAAGTGCAGCCCACAGTTTGAAATACAATGGCCAAGTAAAATCAGTAATTTGAGCTGTTTTTGAACATTTATAGGGGATAATCTGGGAATTAGTTAAAAAATTTGCCAAATTTCTATTAATCTAGAAGCAAAAAAAAAGGCTTTTCCTCTTTCTGAATACAGGGTAGTGTTTACAAATCTGTTGATAATTAATCCATGAGCTGTTTGGTCAGTCAGTGTAACGTGTCAGAAAATTTGTTTCCTAGAGCGAAAAATTACGCCTGAATGCAACAACTCAAATATACTCAATTATATCAGCTATCTGGAAACCAGATAATGGAAAAAGATGAAATTAGATCGTTTTTCTGAAATATTACCCAAAGTTCTTAAAAAGTTGAAGATTTCTAACAGAATAATATAATAATATAAAATTGGACCACTAATAACATAAATCTTTGGCACTACTTTGGTGAAAAGAACATAAAAAGATCAATTCATCAGCTGTTTGAAGGATCCTAATTATGTTTTCTTCAACTCTCATTAAGTTGAAAAGACATTTTTCATCATTTGATGCAAAAGAAATAAGAAATGAGTTCAGGTTGTGTAGATACATGATAGAGATTCTTGTTTTTCTCACCTTTCTTTAAAGCATTTTGTTACAGAATTGAGAAACCTAAAAACTATTACACTCCCAATGAAAAACCAACAGCATATACAAAAAAAATACTGTAAAAACTCACATTAAACATTGCTGTTTTGGCTGATATGAGGTTATACTAAACCCCCTACTATAAATCAGCATTCATCCCAGTTAGATGGGGTCAGTCACAAGGAAACATCAGATAATGCAGCCTGAAAGTGCTTTTGATTTTTGATCATTTGATCTGTAAGATCTGGTCCTTATTCATTTAATCAGATTGTTTTTAGAGTGTTTTCTGCCTCCACAGCTCATCAAAGCCAACTCGCCTTTCTGAAGTGATAATTAGGGAGATGAGGTGGTCTTGGCGTGTACCAGGGAGTAAATTACTCTCATTACTGGTCAATAAATCAAACAGGAATCTCTCCTGTTAATAGACCTTAAATTAAATGATTTATCTACATCAAAGGGAGAAGAAAGGAATAAGAGACTATTTTCTGGTTCATCCATTTTCATGATTTCAGCAATGTTTTCAATCTAGCCTTTTAAACTGGATACCTTAAAAACAAACGCAACTAAACCAGTGAAACCAAAACTGCGGCTGCAGTAAAAAAAGTAATGGGTTGCAAGTGACACCAACTTTGGGCCCTCACTGTAAGTAGAAGTAGCATTGCTTCAAAAAGAACTATGCTCATATACAAGTACATGATTACATATCTTTATGCAACTTTGTAACGTTTTCAAAGCTGACAAGACAATAAGACATCTGGAAAAGTGTAAGCCTCTGCAATACAGTACATCTAATAAAGTTTAATAGTAAATGCTATAAGCGCAAATGTAGTAAGTGTCAATCCTGTTCAATTACTAAACAGCCATCACCACAAGGCTCACCAAACCAAACAAAGTTAGCACTAACACCCTTTCCACTCACTGTACCTAAATATAAGAGAATCAGCTGATGAGTCTCAGAAAAAATGTCATTATAAGACGAACACAGTTGGCTTTGTGGGGGGAAAAAAGGAAAAAAAAAGACATCATATGACTGCTTTGTCTCTTGTTCTCACTCTGTCTTCATCCATCTTCCACAGACAGAGTTGGTGTCTGTCTATATCCAGAAGGCCGTCTTTGTAACTGCATACTGTGCACAACAGTTTGGTCAAATCTTTGGTTTTCTTACAGTTCTATAGATTGTTGTGGGAACTTGACTTTATATTGGCTGAAATGGAAAATAGTGCAATAATAAACGATAACAGGAGTCCTTAACTGGTTTCATTTGGGTTTGTCGTATGAGTTTGGTTTAGTTCTCATTCTTCTGTTTCATTTCCTCGTTCTCTCTCCTCTGGCAGACTGATTGTTCATTGTGTTTGAAGATTTCCTACAATTCTCGCTTCCTCTTTTATGCTATTGTGTTTTCTGTTGAATTTACTTTCTCTTTTGGGGTCACAACATATTTTTACTGTAGTTCCTGATTGCCACACCTGCTCCTTCTTTGTAATCTTCTCATTCAGTTTATATATACCAGGTGTTTCTTGGGTCACCATGATTACCAGATGGGCAGCCATGCAGCTTTTCCTGTGTTCACCTTCAGGGGCCGTCAACACGGTGCCGAATTATAGCAAAACCGCCAAAAAATTTAAGAAATCTGCCTTATCATCCTCACAAAACCATAGATTAGCCTCCTGAAACCGGGTTCCAGTGTGGAAAAGGTTTGAAACCACGACTGGTTTGTGTTTCATGGGGACGGCGTAACCACACAAGGAAGTGGGAGGAGGGGGATATGACGTCAATGGAACAACCATGTTGGTTTCATTCACAACAACAATAAAGTTCATTAAAAAAGAAAAATTCACAAAAACAATGGCGTCAGTGAGAACTGTGTAGAAAACTTTAGCATTTGCCTCGTAAATAATCAGCCATCTTTCCCTTTCTTCCTGGTTTCCAGCGACACACAGTGATTCTTTATTTGCGCATGCGCTGTGTCTTGCTCTAGGTTTGGCGTGTGTTACTCTTTAATCATCATAGCACCATCCACAGCCGTGTAGGATGTACTACAGCGGTTTCGTGGCAAGCAAGCAAGCAAACAGGATAGGGCTCGAAAGCTAAAGTTTTGTTGAGCAACACTTTTGACGCAATCACTTCAAATTTTCTTAATGTTCAAAAAGATTTCTACATGTGTTCACAGGTATGTTGGTCCACTGTTCATGGGGAAGGTGCTCTAATGTGTCTGGGATAGTTTTTTTTTGTTTATTTTTTTAAACATTATTTTCAATCACAATTCAAAAGTAATATTTCATTTCACTAAATTATAAATTTGTATTTTTTATTTATTATCAGTTTCTTTAGTGTCCTGTTATTTGAAATACTATTGTGAATTTAGCATTTTCTTTGATTGGAAGGTATGAATAATTTTGAGGACAACTGTATGCACATACCGTACTCCATTTAAAGGTGACCGCAATAATTATTCCTCCCCACCAGTAGGTGTCGCACTAACACTCTCTTACTCAATTAGCTGTAACATTACAAAACTCGCAAACCATGAATTAGCATCAAATGTTGAACTTACATGCTTGGGAGGCAACCATACCTTCACCCTCATCCTGCTTCGTTTGTCGTCCGCTAGAATTTGAGCAATTTAGGCGAGAAAGATGCTGTTTACTCAGAGTAATCAAGCTCACAATGAGCTAATGCTAATGGCGCAGAATCCTTCATTGTAGACATTGTTATGGTAATCATATGTAAATATTTATATTGGACCGGTCAAAATTGATAAAACAATTATTTTATGCTAGAAAAAAAAAATTAATAAAACTAATTGAAATGAATCAGTATTATGTCTCTTGAGGGTTTTTTTTTGTTGTTGTTGTTTTAATTGTTTTTCGTTTGTCTTGATTTTTAATTTTCTTTTTTCTTTTCATTTGTTCATCGTTCGAAATAAATTTTCATTCATTCATTCATTCAATACTTTTATCCTGCACCCCTTTAGACGTTCTGTGGATGTATTATTTCTGAAAAATTAATTTTTGATGAAAAAATTGTAGTTATTACCTTTAATTATACTAGTCCTTGTGTTTTGTCTTGTTTTCTTGAACTACACTCTATCAAACTCTTGAAATATGCATATTAAATCGTGCATTTAACACCGTATTTACTGCAACTGGTTTGCACTTTACTTTTTATGTCTAAATGGATGGTTGATGTTTGTCTGTTAGCAGTAATGCTGACTCAGCGCACATGTACATTGTGTACATTTTGTATTTTTTAAAACTTACATTCACTAAATAAATAGATAAATATGGCGTGTTTGATTCTTATTACTTCTATAATTCAACTACAAGTAGCTCCAAATGACAGCTGCACATGCAAACAGAGGTCTACAGCAAAAACATTCTTTATCCAAAAATAAGGCTGCTTTTATTTGTTTGTTTTTGTTTTGTTTGTTTATATTTCCAGAGCAGTTCAACCCTGGGAAGCAGGGCTGCTGTTATGTAGCGGGTTGATTATCTGCCCTTAAAACTGAGCGTGTCACCAGGTCACATAAGGACCCCGAGACTAAAATCCCCAAAGTGACGTAATAGTCCACACTGACACAGATACAACTATCTGCTGCTGAGATTACATTCATGTTTTAATCAAACTGAATTTCCAAGGCTGATTTGACAGTTAAAGCAAAAAAAAAAAAAAAGTAATGTAATACATAATCTTCTCTGGATTCACTGGAGGTTTATCTCAGTTAATTAACTACTGCCTGCAGTCAAGCTCCTCATTAATTACTGGAAAATCAAACCTGTGGATTGCACCTGTTCTAGCACAGTTATGAAGCAGATGAAACATCAGTTTACATAATAAACGATCAACAATGGTTGATCCCAAGGCACATCCAAACACACATCTGTCTAATTCCTGCAAATGTCTCTAAATACAAGTGGGATTAAAACAGTGGGGCAGTCCGTCAGCATTTAAAGCTTTGTGAGAATGAGGACATGATTGTTATTATGCAAGTAACAGAAAAATACAGAGGAATATTGTGACAGGCGTAGATGAGAATTACTGCAGAGTTTGCAGTTTATTTGGACGTAAATTAAGAAAAAAATTATAAAAAAAGCACATTTGTTATGCAGAATTAGGATTCATTTGGTCACTAGATCTACACAGCATCAGTAAATCTGGGGCAATACTCATTTGTTTTACTTAAAATAACCATACATTTTTATCCAGAAAGATCCAGCAGTATGATGAAGTTAATTATTCTCTACAATTAAAAGAAATTATTCAATAATTTCTCATTTTTAGGTTTATTTTTCTTTTTATTTCTTTCAAATAATGGTAGGAACTTTAAAACGTATCATTGGATCCACACTGTATCATGATCGACTGCTGAAAAGCTACACTGTGATGTAACAGAGCAAACATTTTCAGTTGGGTTAAAGCTCCTGTATTTGTCCGTTCACACAGTTTTAAGCGTCTGTCAACATTATAAAGGAAAATTCTCGCCCTGAGATCCTGTGGGAAATGAGCTGGTGCCGGAAGGCAACACTCTGCATGAGTAACAGCAGCGCCAGCAGCCCTGGGAAGAGTGGAGTCGTGTTACAGAGCTAATATATGAAACACTTTCAATGTGAGTTTATCCCCTCTCAGGCCGTGACAGGAAAATATCCAGCCACGCTTTGCAGAGCTTTCACCAAATACCTTTAAAGGACTGGAACACAATGAAGTTGTAGATAAGTGTGTTAAAAGGGGATGCAAACACGAAATTTTCTTACTTAAAAATCAGCTCAGGCATGTGGAAATTAATACTAACAGCTCGTCTGCTGTATGTCTGGTAATTTCTGAAAGAAATGATCAGATCTGATTAGATTTTATCTGCCACCCTGTGCAAATAACACAGCTATCAGAGGGGATGATGCACATGTAACCAGAGAAAGATACTTTCCAGTAGAGATTTCCCATGTTATCGGCCTACCGATATTTGAGCTGATATCATCATTAAAATGTGATTTCGGAAAGTCTAGGTATTGATTAACGTACCGATATTTCTACAAACAAAATCTCACAAGATTTCATTAGTAAATCTTGTTCCATTAGCAGCAGTCCAGCATGAAGAAAAGTCCCTGTTATTGTGGAAGAACTTCATATCCCAGCATTCCTTTCAGAGTCATGTGACTACGATGCAGCTGCTGCTGCTACAGACTGATTTGCTTTGAAGCTGCTTATAATATGTCTGGTTTTGAGTTGTTGGTTAAAGGCATATGCCACCTCTGGGTGAAATTGAGCCTCCCTTCGCAGTCCCCCGAGTTGGACAAGTGGGCAGAAGAGTTTTTTAGCCGACCCAGTCATTCTCTGAATCTCGCAGCACTGACTTTAGCTTAGCGTAGTTGCTGTAATCGGGACGTTTCTAACAGCATCACTTGGCAAAAGTGAACTAATTAACTTGAATTTTTTTCCAATTACGTTTCGTGATCCGCACATTCTGATCGAGTACAAACGAGAAGCCGATTTCACATCAAAGGACTGACTATAGTTCAATAGGGAACTATATGCTGTGGAAGTAGAGAGACGAAGCACCGCGGATAGTAGCAAAGCCAGCACGCATGCGCAACATCCGGTGGCAACTCTGTTTACGGAAGTTGGGGATGCTGCGCATCCTGCACAGGATACTAGCTCTCAAGGACCGGAGTTGGAGACCCCTGCTCTACACTGTAAATTGCATATTGTCATTTTTGTTATCCCAATGTCATTCTTCATGTCAAATTAACAAGCTTCTGGTGTGCAGTTATAAATTGAAATACTTAATCAAACACATCTTAAACACACAAAAAGCATTCCATTCAACTCAAAATTTTAAGGCAGCCTTTTAACTCATATTTTTAAGTTAAACATTTAACAGTGAGTGTGGACATGCACTGAATGTATCAGACCTATTTGGGTCTCTATACTGCAGCACAGCAGACTCAACCTAACACATTATGCATTCTGTCATGCCCAAAAGCCATCCCGCTCAATAAGGGACACATGATGTTGTGAAAGCAGCATGTCATGCTCTAAATTGAGGCGTTAATTCTCTGCGCTCATCTCTCCCTAGTGGCCTCTTCTATCTGCTCTGACACAGCTGCCTGTCTGGGCGTTTCTTTATAGGGGGAGGGAGGGGGTGTAGGAAGATTTTGTTTTTTCATTTTCTTTTGACAATGCACATTCTAATGAAGCCCGCTAATCTCCATCATTCTGTCTGTGAATTCATAACAGACCGAACACATTAGACACGCTCCGTTTTTCAATCACCACGCCACCGAGACAGACGGCCTCTCAGCACGAGCCGTCTTTATCCTCATCAAGAGGTGTCAGGTGACTCTGAATCTCCTTCATGTCCCTTTCTCTGCTCTGTTAGGAAAGGCTCTATTGTGCATCCGATCAAAGCAGTAATCCAATGCATTTTAAGGAGGAAAAACAAACATAAATGTTTGCATGTATGTTTAAATATATATATATATATACTGTATATATACATATATTAGGAGTGCAATGATACAAAAAATTCACAGTTGGGTTTAGTATCATGGTTCGATATTTTTTCAATACAAAAAATACATTTTCATGCCTTTTTTAACAATGTTCTTTTCTCCACAACGGCTTACCATCAGGATCATACACAACGTGAAAACCAAAGTAGTTCCAAATGTCAAATCTGAATGTAGTCGAACAAAGAAAACTGAGTTTTCAACACGCAGCTCACTGACAACACAAGTTGATAAAATGAATAAAAAACTCTGTATTGTTCGATGTTCAATACACAGTGCTCATGGTGCAATACACACCTGTGTGGTTCAATATGAATACATGTATTGTTGCACCCCATATATATATTATACATACAGTCATCCTCAAAATTATTCATACCCTACAATTAAAGCTGGAAAAAAAAAATCAGCTGTCGGTGACATAAGCTGAAATTGAGAAAAGTAATTATCATTAAAAATTTTATGAAAACCATGACACTGATTTTAAATTGTGGTTCAACAAAAATATTAAAAACAAACACACAAAAAATAAAACAAGTAAGCAAGCATGATGGGGCTCCGAAGCTACAATTTTGTTGAGAAACACTTTGAGGCAATCACTGCAATCAGGTGTTTTCTCTGATGTTCAAAAACACTTCTACACCCGGTGACAGGTATTTTGGTCCACTGTTCATAAGCAAGGTTCTCTAATGTGTCTGGGACAGTTTTCGTTTATTAATTTATTAAAATTATTTGATTCAACCACAATTAAAAGCAATATTCTATTTCACTAAATCATAATTTTGTAACTTTTTTATTATTATTAGTTTCTTTAGTTTCTTGTTATTTTTCTTTAATTGGAGGGTATGAATAATTTTGAGAACGACTATATATAGGCTACTTTTTATGCAAAAATGTTTTCAACAGCCGTGCTGGAGAAAGATAATGAAGCAATGATGGCAACGCTAACCCAGTGCAACATAGAGCACTCCTTAAAGTTGTACTTCCGTGGTCATTTCATTAATATTTCTGTGTTCTCCATTATTATTGGATGCATTCTGCATCTTTTCTGTTTAAAAAAAACCTTCTGGTTGCTTTGTATCCAGCTGTATTTGTATACTAGAAGAGAGGCTTGTGGTCCAACGGCAGGCTTTTCCGGGTCCTTCTCATGAATTTCCGTCTGATTGGCTGCCTGCCATCAGTGTATGAAGGAAGCTCCGCCCTCCGCTCTTATTTTGTTACAGACAGGAAATAGAGCCGACAAACAAGTTTGTTCCGCCATGCTAGTAAACATTTAGCTAATTAGCTTCTCAACTCCGAAGCTACAGTCGTGCCGTCTCCACTTCTAGTGTGTAGTGGAGGGTTACCTGCCTTCCAATGGACAGATAGAAACCCCACGTGGGATACGCTATTTGCAATGTGACGTAGAAGTGCGAGGCTGTTCCCGATTCGCTCTTTTCTTCGTGTTGTTTCTCTGATGAGAAAGCACAGCCGACTGGGGGAACGCAACGCTAGCAAGTCAGTATGTGTAAGTAAACAAGGGGAAACCCTCCGTATTTCAGAAGGAGCAAGTTAAATGGGTTTTCAGTGGAAGGAGGCCTTTAAGTGTAAGTTTTCTTTAGGAAATAACAGAACTGATTAGTGCTAGGGATGCACGATATTGGAATTTTGGCCAATATCCAATAAGCTGATATATTTAAAACCCATGTGGCTGATTACTGATATCGATACCGATATTAAAGCGGAATAAAATAAGCAGTCATTGCAAATAGCAGTTTTGTTATCCATTTCTGACACTTTGAAAATAGGGGTGGGAAAAATATCAATACACTGAAAATTTGTGATATTTTCATATGCCAATATCAAATCGATATTTAAAAACACTGTATCGATCTATTTTACTTAAAAAATCTTGTGAGATTTCATCGTTCTGTTACAAAATCCCACGATATTTTACTAATACTCACGAGATTTCATAACAGAGTGAACAGATTTCATGAGCAAAATAGATCGATAACGCGTTTTTAAATGTCAATATGATCTCAGGATATAAAAATATTGCGATATTTCAGTGTATTGACATTTTTTTTCCACCCTTTGTCTTTAGAAGTTTTAAAGTCTGTTAAAAAGACATTTTTGAAGAAGTTGTTTTTGGTTTTTTTAGACTTTAGAAACAGCGAGCTGATCGGCTAAATATCGGTGGGGTGGCCGATGTCCGATACTCAGTTTTAAGGCCGATATAGGCCGATACCAATAAGGAGCCAATTATATCAAGCATCCCTAATCAGTACAAAGCAGGTTTCTCATTGTAACAAGCTGGATGATGCAGAGAGAAACTTAAATGACTCCAATTGTTTTCATTTATGGGACTCAGAACTCTTTTTCAAAAGGACAAAAACGCCAACTTTTTACATTTGAGGATACAGTAATTGAGCCTGTCTACATGGCCATAAAAATCCAATTACTGGGAGTAATAAAATAATGTAATAATCAGATCTGACAAGTCTAAATGTGCTTCTGAAATACAATATTAAAAAAATCCATGGACATTTTCCAGTCCAATATTAGATTTCTTTGAGAGTACATTCATACATTCGTAGGCAGTGACATAACTTCCTGTTGTAGTCAAAACAGCTTTGTTGAACATGGTGGGGGCCCGCAGTCTTAGCATTAGCTGCCAATGTGGGAGCTAATAAGATGCACAACAGAACGTTTTACTTTATTTAAACTCTTAGCTTCTTGCAGCTGCACATCAGATACTATTGTGTAGGTTTTTGTGCTATATGGTCACATTGTAATGCCCCCGTCTCTTTAACGGAAGATGAAGAAGAGACGGAAGTGACACATATTTTTGCACATGCTCAGATGTAAACCACAGAACTGAATGAGTTTGATATACAGGTCTATATGCAGAAAGACGATGGAGTATGGAGGATAAATCTAGGTGTGCTAATCCAATTTCTCTTAATCATTAACTGACATCAACCAATAAAGGATATCAGATTTTGCTGTTTACATGATAACTTGAATTATCTGATAACTCCAGAAATTAAGAGTGCATGTAGGAAGTGTGTGCATGTAAACGGGCTATTTAAAACTTTCCTGGTGGAAGAAGGTTTCCCAGGGAGACTCGACACATCTAAGACCAGATTAGGTTGTACTGTTCCTGGACCCATGAGTGGAGACAACCCACCTACAGGCAGCTGCAGCAGAATTAATGAACCGATGTCATGCTCAACAGTAAGATCTGGTCAGAATAAAAATAATCTGATCTGACTTCTGGAGTAAGGTAAAAAAAAAAGGGAAACAAAAGAAGAATTCACCTGGGAAAATCTGATTTCCCATTAAGCGTTCATATGTATACCTACTGGCTTGCAGTGGCTGCAAACCAGTCAGCAGCACTTAGAAGTGTACATCACAATGAATACTTGTGTGATTACATCCTTGGAGACTGAATAGACCACACATTTGAAGCAATTATAATTGCCTCATCTAAGCCCTCAGATCCAAAAGCTTAAGAAAAACTTCACAGATACTGGAAACATATCCAGAAATGAAGCAGAGAAAGCGACAGCACATTTCATAGAAAAGGGAGGCGGACTTGGAACAGTTTGTGAGAAAATCCATTTTTATGAAATCATTGGCTGAAAATAGGGCAGGCCATTTAGCAGACACTTTCCAGTGTGAATGGGTCAATTGTAATGCATATTAGCATGTATCAGTGGAGAGAGGGGGTGGTGGGGGGTGTGCGTTCCACAGTTACAGCTTCTTTCATGCACAGTCTGAAAACAAAGAGCAACACAAAGGCGACTGCCCTCATGAACAGGATGTTGTCTGCAGCTCCATATCTCTCCACATGAGACAGAACATGCTTACATCTCTGTCCCATGTGTCCTGCTGCACTCATGGCTCTGCCATCTCTGCCTTTTTGCTCCATATTACTGGCAGATGAGGAGCAGGAACAGAGGGGTCCTCTGGCAATGCTGACAGAAATGCGCAGATCTTGTAGAGATCACAGGACAGACCGAAAAACATATTACTTTTTATGTTGTAATGAGTCTATTTTGCATTTGGGGGTGGTTTAAATAGCGTTGTCAGACCATAATATGCTGACCGCACAGCTTTCTTCTTATTTGCTTGTGATGGGCCAATAAAAACTATTTTAAATTCACTGGCGAAATTCAGCCGTTGATTTTTGTATTTTTGGTTTAGATTATTCAAAATGATCCCTTCATTTTTTTTCTCCCTTTATAAACACTAAATCTCAAAACCAATAAAAGTATTGGCATCTAACTTTGAGTGATGACAGCCTAAACAGCGATGAATTTACCATCGACGTTCTCCCTGTCGCTGATGTGCTGCAGATTGCATCCCGTCTCCTCCCTGCTCAGATCCGAATCCTGGTGGTACGACTCCAGCCTCGAGTGGGCATTTCTGCGGAGCTTGGGGCTAGCAGACACGCAGCAAGAGGTCGTGCTCCCCATCTTCCCCCGCTTTTACCAACCCCGTGGTCCAGTAGAAAGAGGGTGTGAGAATGATCCGTTAATGCGCTGAAACGACCGCACCGAGCCGGTCAACATGGATCACCAGAGCGCACCGGGAGCATCCATAGCGGCGCCCGGAGATCCTGTCACGGAGGGGGGGTTGTGTCACTTCCAGTCGATGCGGGCTAAATAACGGGCCGACATCCCAGGCGTCGTAAAACAGGACGCATCTTGTGCGCGGAGGAGAGAGCGGCGGGCGCGCAGTGCGTGTGGACCGGTGTAGGGGCTGGATGTCAGCGCGACACACCGATGGGGAGGGCTGCAAATCCCGAGAAGAAGTTCCGGTTCAAGTGGGTGGGAACGAATGAAGAAGCAGAGACGCCGTCTGACAGACATGATTGAATTATTTATGACTTGTTGATAACAGGCTTGTTGATGCTTATTATCTTACGTCGTTCAGGAAACGTTGATGAAACTGAAATCTGAAAATGGGGAGATTCTTTTAAAAAATGCAAATGTGCATTCCTCGCATAGCCTCACAAAGGACTAAATATTCAGCCATATTACTCTGCTATTATTATAGATCCGGGGTTAGGTAAGGTAGAGGTCAAAGTCAGGTAAAACCAGGTGAAATTGCGTTTTTGCATTGTTTGTTTTGGGTTTGGTGCATCAACAAAGGCTGTTTAAGGTCAGTGACAGTAGATTTAGTCCAATACATCAAAGTGGTGACGCATTTCCAAAAATACTGGAGAAAAAAAACTTATTTGGTATTTATGGATAAATATAATTCTTGACAGTTGTTGACAACCAGCTCATCAGGGAAGTTAAAAAAAGAATTAAGGAAAGCTTGTCAACAAAAGCTTCAATTTTGGGTTTGTCTGTATTTTAATAAATCCCCTAAAAATTGTTTCCATGGTTAAAATACTGCTAAATCTCGCTTTTGGGCGTCCTGAATCACTGCCAAGATTGAATCAATAAATAAACAACACTTTCAGCCTTCAGCTGTCATGAGGTCATCTGCTGGCCAACCAGTGGTAAAACACCTATTATGTCATCAGTTTCCTGTTATATTAATTAAGATTGGGAATTTAGCCTTTTCTTTCATTTGAGGGTATGAAGAATTTTGAGGACGACTGTATACAGGGGTGCACATGCACTCCTAAAGAGCTCCAGTAGCTGTTATACTGCAACTTTTAGAGCATCCCTTCTCCAACACACCTGAATCAATCAAATGATACGTTACATGTCATGCACATGAGGTAATTAAGCCATTTAAGATAGATAGATAGATAGATAGATAGATAGATAGATAGATAGATAGATAGATAGATAGATAGATAGATAGATAGATAGATAGATAGATAGATAGATAGATAGATAGATAGATAGATATTATTAGGGGTGCAACAATACAAAAAAATCACGGTTCAGTTTTAAACTTAAGTGTCACGGTTCTACTTTTTCGATACAAACAAAAAATTCTCCTGCCTGTTTTAGCCCAATGTGCTTTTGTCCACAACGGCTTACCATCAGGGTCATACTTAACATGAAAACCGAAGTAGTTCAAAACACCAGATCAGAGTGTAATCAAATACAGATCCACTGAGTTTTTCAGCACAGAGCTCATCATCAGAACACAAGTTGATAAAAATAAAAAAAAATTCTGTATTGCTCAATATTCGATAGGCTACATGGTGGTTATGGTTCAAAACACACCTGAATGGTTCGATACGAATACATGTATTGTTGCACCCCTATATATACATATATGTGTGTATATATATATATATATGTGTGTGTGTGTGTGTGTGTGTAGGTACTACCCAAAAAATATGAATATCCAGAAAAAGTTCATGTATTTCTGTAAGTCAACTTCAAAGTTGCAATTTTACATATTGCATAGATAAATAATATGCAAATCAATATATTTCAAGCTTTTATTTGTTTGGATGTTATTCTACTATATATTCTTTTTTACCACATTTCAAAAATAATATTTTATTTTGCTAAATTAGAATTTAGTACATTTTATTCACTATTTATTTTTTAGTTTCTTGTTATTTGAAAAACTATTGTGAATTTAATAGGAGGGTATAAAAAATTCTGAGGACGACTGTAATTGTGCACACATGCATGCACACATAAACACCAACAGTCGTCCTCAAAATTATTCATATTGTCAAAATGAAGAAGGAAAAACAATCAGCTGTCAGTGAAAAAAGATGAAATTGAGAAAAGTAATTATAAATAAAAATGTTAGGAAAATCATGGCATTGATTTTCAATTGTGGTTTGAAAGAAATATCAAAAACAAACATGCAAAAAAGAAAACAAGTAAAAAAGCCTGATGGGGCTCCAAAGTTGAAAAAATGTTGCTGAGCAACATTTTGAGGCAATCACTGCAATCAGGTGTTTTCTGTAACGTCCAATCAGACGTCTGCACCTGTTGACATGTATGTTGGTCCACTGTTCATGGGAAAGGTGCTCTAATGTGTCTGGAACAGTTTTGTTTGGGTTTTTTTAATTATTATTATTTCCAACCACAATTCAAAAGCAATATTTTATTTCACTAAATTATAATTTTGTAAATTTTTAATTATCATTAGTTTCTTTAGTTTCTTGTTTTTTTTAATTACTATAGTCAATTTAGACTTTTATTTAACTGGAGGGTAATAATTTTGAGGATGACTGTACATGTACAATTGCATTTTTGTATACTTACACACAAAAAACATATGTACAAAAACACATGTATTCATATTCATATACTCATACGTATATTATTAATTGTACAGGTTTACCTATGTTCTTTTTGTTTAGTGTGTTGAATATAATTTCCACAGCTTTTGCAGAGCCGTCCCCAGGACACAGCCAGCTTCCTTAATCTGTTTCTTTACTCAGACAGCTGCAGTTAGTCCAGAATGCTGCTGGTTCAGTCCTCACTAAGACCAAGAAAGTGGACCACACAACCCCAGTCCTTAAATCTTTACACTGACCTCCTGATTGTCAAAGAACTGACTTAAAAATTCTGCCGTTAGTTTACAAAGCACGAAATGGTTAAGGGCAAAAATACATTCAGGATTTTCTGGTTGAACCAACCCGCTCCTTCAGGTCATCAGGGTCGGGTCTACGTTCTGTTCCCAGAGTCAGAACTAAACATGGAGAGGCAGGGTTCAGGTTTTATGCTCCTCTCATGTGGAACAAACTCTCGGCTGCTTTGAGTCAAGGTTAGAAATCTTTTTATTTGCTAGAGAATTTTTCTATTTCTTTTTTTAAAGTTTTCAGTGTACCTTTTAATGCATCTTTTAATGTTTTATGTAAATCACCTTGAATTGCCTTGTACATGAAATGTGCTATACATGTAAATCTGCTTTATCTTAAGTTTAAGCTACAGTAAATGTAGCTTCCAATACTTCTAACTGTAAAAAGTGGCATCTTTCATCCACAGAATCACAGATAACCTCCCAAATGTCAGCTGTCAGTCGACTGTTTAGCTATTAAACTATAAAGATGTTAATAGGTTTTTCTACATGAACAAAAATAACTCATATTCACAGACATATGATGTAAGCACACATTTATTTGACACAAAATATAAGAAATTTTCTATAGAAGTTATTGAGCTGCTGGTTTGCTTGCAGTCATGTGTGATGAACAGCAGAGGTCCTCCTTGACTGCCACAGTGATGCACCGTTAATGTTGTCAAGGTAATAAGCCTCAGCTCACTTGTAGGCGGCCAGTAACAAGGTGGAAATTTCCACTCCAACCACTCTGGCGCAAAGGCCATAAAGATGCTAAAAGATATTGTCATGAAAAGTTAAAAACCTCCCACATATTTAAACTTTTACCTTCTGGCTTGTCCTTTTTTTTTAAGACAAAAGAAGAAGTAAAATGAGGAAGTTTAAAGTTTTTTCATCATCCCTGACAATGACATTTTTTGAAGCAATCAAAGCCTTTGAAAGTTTAATATTTGTTCCAGTTAAATAGATATGAAGAGAAATGAGTGCACGATACAAAATGTTTCATTCTGCTGTTTCACTTTCTGGCTTAAGGCATTTATGTAACTCAAGAGAGGCTGAATGTTTGAAAGTAACCCTGATGATACATGAGCTGCGGCTCCAAGGTTTCCTTCTGAAGCATTACTCTCTTTTCAACTGGTTTTCCAGCGTGTGTCTTTCCGTAAGCGTACAAGCTAAGTCTTTGTCATGAGTTAACGAGATTGTGTAGAATAATACATATATGTAGAATACAGTTTGAGATCAGTCTCTGACAAAGAGAAGAAAAAACAAGTTTTCATTGCCAGCAAACCCTTCGGGGTCAATGTTGTAGTACTTGCAGTTGCCATGGAAACCTTTAATTTTCATACGCATCTCCTTTCGATAAGTAAATATAAGACTTGTGAAATTTTAGTTGGCTTTAGTTGAAATTTCAGTAACCAGCAGAGATTTTTTGATAGTCTGTTGTTTTAGTTCAGCTTGTATCAGTTTGTATTCTAAGAACATACCAAATGCCCGTAAACTGATAATAAGTATTATGTAAGTACCATCAGTCTTCCTTGAAAGCATGCTCTAATTCCAAGCATGAAGCAAACTGAGATTTACTGCTTTGTAAAGAGGAACTAAAGTTCGTTCTCTGAGTGTGTTGTCATGTGTCATCTTTCGCTCACATACACACACACAGAAGCAGTTTTTAAATTATTTGAATGTGACTGTTGCTATAAAATCAGAATTTTATTAGAACATAGGGGAATAATCTGGAAATGCTTTTAACCGAGTAATTTCCTTTGTATTGTGCAGTATAGGATATCAAAACAAAGCTGAAGCTGGTGGATATTGGGTGTATAAATTCATGAGTTAATCAGCTTCAAACTGTATAATGTAAATGATACAGTTATTAAAGGTGCATATGTTTTCTAGGTAATAGGTGGCACATCACTAAAAAAAATCAGCAAAAGTTCGGTAGTGTGTCTTCAAAGCCGCATGACTGAACTTTGGCATCTCCTAAGGATGGCTGATAGACATCCACCTTGCATCCCGTCTCTTCTCTGAGCTTTCTCCAGCCGGTAAAAGTTAGTCCCATAATGACTCTTGTCTGATCTCTTGCTCTGTCATTTTGTCTATCTTTTCCTCATTTTCTCTTATGATTTCTTCTTAGAGAGTTTTGCTGGATCAACCATGATGCACTTCCAAAATGGCTGCAGTGTTGTGGGTGTGACTCGATACCAAAAGGAGAAGGCGACTGTGACATTTCATCCCGACCTGGAAGAAAGTTGTGAATTGTGGTTTCTGAGCATCAGGATGCTGCAGGGCAATGACGGCTTCTGGAATGGACATAATGAACACCACTCTGCCATTGAAACGAGTCAGAAGCAGAGTTTTAAGGTTGGAAACATAAGTCACGTTGCTTTAGCTTTGTTGTATTGGCTACACTCACCCAGCAAAATTTGGTTGTAAAGACGTTGAAAAGACATCATGTCCATCCGTTGAAAACGTTGAAACATATTGATTTGGTTGAAAAGTGAAAAGCCGTCTTTCAATTAGACATTGAAAAGACGTTTTTCGACATCTTTTCAATGTCTACTTTTGGGCTAAATTTGGACCAAATCAGACGGCCCAAACTCGTCCCCATTTTCAACATCTATTTTTAGGCTTAAATATGGCTATGACGGACCGACCAGAGATACGAATTTCAAAAAACAACATTAAAATGACACCTTGTGTTTGGTGGGCAATTTAGTATTTTCTGTCTTCTGCGATTTTCCTGTTTTCTGCAGTTATTAGCTAAAAGTTTTATTCCTAGCAGGTGTCACAATCTCACTCGCTTACTTAGTAACATTAGCAACATTACTGAACTGGCTAACCATTAGTTAGCATTAGCAAATGTTTAATTTACATGACCAGGGGGCAAGTGGCAACCTCCACAGTGCTTTTGAGTGCCTTTGCTTGTACCCTCACTCTCATCCTGCTGCATTTTTTTTGTTCGCTTGAATTTGAGAAATGTAAGGCAAGGAAGATACTCTTTCTACAGAGCAACTGAGCTAATGCTAATTAGCTCAGAATCCTTTAGTATACAGTGTAGACATTTGCATGTAATCAGATGTAAATATTTATATATTTGGGACCCGTCAAAATTGATTAAACAATTATTCATGCAATAGAAAGAATTCAGCAAAATCATTACTTTTATTCGGCACCCTTCTACACATTCTATGGATGGATTATTTTTGAAATTTTTTTATGAAAAAGTTATAGCTCTGACCTTTAAAGTAGCCCTTGAGTCATTTTCCAAATGGTCATCTCTGATGGTTGCACAAGTTGTTGTCCACAAAGAAAAAGTGGTTCAATAAAATGTATGATTTTATATTTATATACAGTATAATCCCAGACTTTTCAGTGGACTAACATGGAAAATGTCATGGCTTCAGTGTTGAAGCGAAAAGAGGCACCTCAGAGATATAAATCACAAATTCCTGTTAGATTTGAAAATTTTATTAGATAAACAAAAACATTTGTACAATTCAAACAAGAAGTACACCAAGAGAAGAACACAGAGAAAAGATGGAGTTCTTTAAAACAGCAAAAGCTAAGTCCTGGAAAATGCATCAACAAGAACCTTGTTTTTTTATCATAACAAATGTTTTTTTCTTTGTTTTGTTTTATTAAAGAGTTTAGCTGAACGGGCACTCATCTGAGAAAACAAACCATGACAGGAATTTGGCTGATAAATATCGAAACTGTCACCAGGTGACTCATACAGTCATTGAACTAAATAGTGGACAAATATCTCACTCGAAGAGCTTTGGCAGGCTACGTCAATTATCTACATGGTTAAAGAAAAAATCGGAACAAACTCAACTACAACATCGACAGAAACGGAACGTAAGCGCTTTCATAGATCGGCAGAAATATTAACACGAGCTGTGTTTTACATATTCAAAATAAACTGTCTTTACAAAAACAGAGTTAAGAAACTGGCGTCACCCTTTAAACAGAGCATTTCCATATCAAGCCACAACATACAGTTTTTTTTCTCCAAAGCAGACATCCATCACCTAAAAAGAAAAAGAAGGGTGCACACGCAACAGTAAAGCAGAACAGTTATTGTTGGGACCCACGCATGACTGGAAAGTCTTATTTAATTTCATTTTAAATATTTGCTTCATTGAAGTTTTTAAGGGAATTTAAATGAGAACTGTTTGCATGTGTGCTTTGACTAAAGAGCAGCTGTGCTCTTCCATGTCGTATTCTACTATAAGTAAATCTTATAGGAAAAAATATGTCATTCTAACATTCAGATTTATGTAATGCCCCTCTACATCGGCCTGACATACTGTTTTGACATGCACATTAAAAAAAATAAGATTTTCATTTTCAATTCTTGCTTTGATTTTCACCACCAATCTTTTTCTCACCGAAACCAAAAACTCCCAGATAAACTGAAAATGTTGAAATGTATGACATCACTTTTTTTTAAAGAAACATGCTTTATGATACGCCTTCATTGTGCTTTTATGCGATGGGAATGCAACAACCAAAAACACAAGCGTGAATGACACAGGCATGACTTTATCAGGTAAACACAGTTTGTTGGCTTGTTGCAGCTGGTGGTGGATCTGTGTGGCTTTCCGTGCACTTCGTCCGACCCCGGAGACGCTTGCTGGTTGCGAGACATGGCTGACCCCTTCTTCCCGTCTTCCCGCTCCTCCTCCCGCGGCTTTTTCATACTCGCTGCAGTCGAGTCGGCATTTTTCAGGAAGCACCTGTACCTCCTCTTCCTGTTCCTCTTCTTGGACTGGCTTTCATTGGCTGGGCTCTCCTCCCGTGCACGACAGCGACGGCAAGCGCAACACTTGAGTCTTCACATGCAAAGAACATAGGATAAGAACAAGAGCAAAACTGGCAAGCTCGAGCTGTTTGAATTTCCCACGACACTTCCGGATTTGGCGTAAATCAGGCCTGAGTGAGCAGAGAAACAAAGACGATCAAAGCAGTTTTTGTTCTGAAGTCTTTTTTTTTTTCTTTTGTAATGCTGCTGCAGTTTGTAAACTGTCTCCAGCCTGTAACCACAAGCAGCATCTGCTACTCGGCTTTGTGGCAGTATATGTCCTTCAGTGCTTTCAGCTCTTCAATCAGGGTCTTGTTTTGGTTTTCCAATACAGCAACACGGTTTTCCAGACATTTGACGTACTCTTTCTTTTTCCTGCGGCACTCGCGTGCTGCTTCCCTAGAGAGGAAAGAGGAAGAAAATCCAGTTTAAATCTCAGAAATACAAGCTATGCATAATCCAACAGCATATGTGTCGCACTGATTTCCATTTTTTCTAGTCGACTAGTTATTAACCTGTTAAAGAAAATAAACAGACATTTGTTGATCTATGAAAGCATTAAGCTGCAGCTTTGGCCTCCAGGATGGTAAAAAGTTGCATAATTCAGCTCAGCTCTGAGTGACTGCAGCACAGAAAATAAGACCCAAGCCTTTATAAGTCTTGGCACACTTTTACTTGCTTGTAACAACATCAAACTAACTAGGTTTTTCATTTACTGTACAATAAACAGAAGCTTATCTGGGCTCCAGAAATAGCCACTAATGTTCTCTATGATCCCTTAAAAAATGAAGCGGATTCATTCTCCTGCTGTAAAACTAATGAGGTTAGTAAACCTAATGATCCTTCAGCTACACCAGCTTTTTCCCTGCTGCTCCTACCTGTTCTTCATCAGCCGGACTTCCCTCTTGCGGGTGATATCTTCAGCGTGCATTGATGAGGGGCTCTGCATGCTGCTCGGAGATGCAGCCATCACGATGCTCTGAGCCAGGCCCGAGTTAGGCGAACGTAGCTGGTATGCGGGTATGTCTCCGGTGGCAGCTGTGGGTAAAGATGGACAAAAAGTGTTGGTCCACAAAGTCCCTGCAACCGTTTTCTTTTCCTTTTGTAAGTCATAGTCACTCTGTTTCTTCACCAGAGGATGTTTGACATCATTTTCAGCCAAGAGCCCTCATCCGCTCTCCTTCCTGACTCAAAGGATGAATTTCCTCTGACCACGAATGACCTTACCAGCAGGTATTTGTCCCGATAAAGCTGAACTTTGCAGAAAATTAGATTTTAGAGTATTTCTTTTTACTTTTTTATTCACAGGATCTACATTTTTTCACATAAAACCACCCCAAATGCAAGACACTTAACTAGATGCATCTTCATGCGATTTTTGCCATTTCCCTCTGGATTAAAGAAAGTATTTTTCATTCAGTTTCAAAGCAGTAAAACTAACTGGGAGCATCTTAAAGCTGTGAAGTAGCTCTCAGAAGTTGCAGGGGCTCATTTTCTGCTTTTAAATGACTTAAATTATGAACAAAATTGAGTTCTTTATGCTCTTGGATGAAGCGGCTGTAACCATAGGAACAGAAGGTCAGGTCCAGTCAGAAGCAGAAGAGCTTCTACTTAACAGCATTTTGTAACTGTTTCATGTTTGAAAAGGCATCCTTGGGAGGTGACATTGTGTTTATCACAAGGCAAACTGCTGTGCGCTTCTGATAACTGCTTAATTTTCAAAGAAAAGCAGCACTTTCTCTGGAGCAAACCTTAAATAAAAAAACAACGCAGTTCTCTGGAAGTGGTTTTGTGCTTTTTGAGTTGAGTCATCAGTGAGATGACTCAACAGTTAACCGCTCTGTTTGCTGTCTTACCCTGTTTCAGCTTCTCTTTTTTTTCACTTTTACCTCTCTCTTCTACCCCCCTCTTTGCTCACTACACACAAACATGCATTCAGAGAGAGAGACAGCAGGTGCACACACACACACACACTCTCTCACACAGTCTCACCCTTTCTCTCTCACTGCGATAGCACAGTGACTCGAGCTGTGCTGACGTCAGTTTGTGCGTCTCACTAGCACGTTTTGCATTCCCTCTTCCCTGCCTTGCTTGTGTTCCAGGAAACACAGTGACGTCAAACCGACAACTATCTTGCCCCCACCCGCCCATTTACTTCTTCACCCCCCTCCCTCCCTCTCGCTGTCCGTCTGCCTGACAACCACTTTAGTGGTTCAGAAAGCAGATTGTGTATATCTGAGTGTGTTTGTGTGTGTGTGTGACAGTCGGGAAAAGAAACATCCACACGAAATGAAAATGCTTGTTGGCTCGTTCAGTCTGTTTTCTCTCTTTTTTCCCCCCCTAACTCTAAACTGTCACATCTGCTGCATGTTTCATTTTCAATTTTAAGACAGATTAAGTCAAAGTAGTGTCATGTGAATACAAGCAAACATCTCTCAGCATTTACAATCTGTTGCTATGTGAGAAATATGCCATTTCATCATGAAAACAGCCTCCAAATTACAAATAAATCATCTTTTCATTTTGTTTACATATAAAAGTGACTAATAGATATACTTCAAATTAAAGTAAATAGGAAATACATGTGAGGGCAGGATCAGATCTAGCAGAAAACACACAAAAACATGTGAGGAAACTCTACCTGACTCAGTCTCATCCCCAGTTACAGCCATCTCTTGTTTTCAATAATCCAACACCACGGCAGGAACGAAAAAAAGAACCTCAGCACAGAAAAGGAAAAAAAAACTCTTCCACTTTATCTTTTTTTTTACCTGAATCTCTTTCTCCTTCTCCCCTTTTCCTCTCAGCTCTCTCTGATTCAGAGTGGTCACTCTTCAACTTTGCAGCCCGATTACAATTACAGGCATTGACATCACAATGACATCACTCGTGCCCGCTGAAGTCAGTAAAACACCCTGGATTAGAGGTCCTCCCACCCCCGCCCCCCCCTCGTGTGGAACAGACGCTGAAGCAGAGAAACAATGTGAGCAGGCAGGCAGGCAGCAGGGAGGGAGGCAGGGAGGAGGGTGGTAGTGGAGGGGTTGTATTTTTAGCACTAGTGACGCAACTAGAGAGACGCTCAACAAACAAGAGGATATTGTGTCCCAAGTGGCTGCCATGCAAACTGTTGAGCTCCCTGATTGAAGTTATTTTGTGTTTGTGTTGGAAAGGAATGGGAAAAACTGAGGAAAAAAAGGTAACCGAGGTTAACAAAATTTGTTTTAAGCAATCATAAACTGTTATTTTACTGCGAGGATGAAAAGACTTTATTATGAACACTTTGCCTTGGGCTTTGCTCAATGCTCAACCACAAAGTCAGCAATGTGTCACCAGAAACAGTAATTAGAGGAGGCTTCACATTTATGCCAGTTTGTTTAATTTGAACATAAATATACTTGAAATTTTACATAATGTTAGCTTCTATGGTCCCACACTGCTCCAGTGTCATTTCATTATACTTCACACAACTTGTTCAATAAGAAATGGGTAAAATTAACTCTCAAAACAACTAGTAAAGAAAATAAACAAGAAGATACAGCAACTCTTAAATAGTGTGCATATGTTGATACCTAATATAAGGACTGGACAGTTGAGAAAACAGCTTAATATGAAATGAAACTAAATGAAAAATACTTTACTGATCCTGCAGGGAAATTCAATAATAATAAAATGATGATATAATGAAAGAAGAATTTGGCTCAGTTTTGAAGCTCTAAAAGCAATCATCTGCAAGAAAAATAACATTTCTTTTTAAATTGATACTAGGTGTGACATTTTGGTCAAAAACATTAAAAAAAACAAGAGGAACTACTTGATAAAAACTATTCAGAAAAGCATATAACTCAGACATAATAATCAGCAGAAACATCCTAGTCTCTGTTTCCATTCAGTATATAATAATGTAATGTAGTTAAAGTCAAGTCATTTAAAAACAACCTCAGTTGACCAAAGTGTTGTTCAGAATATAACAAGGCTATATCTGTTCAGTTATGTAAGCCAATAAAGTGATACATGAAAATCAACATTGTTGATTTCCTCCTTCAAAAAATGAATGAAAATACTGTATAAGAGAAAAAGAAAGATGACAAGACAGCTCTCCAGATGGGAGGAACAAGCCCAGCGGTACTTTATGTGCACCACTCAGAGTCAGACTAAACGCAGACGCTGGAAAGAGCGGGAAAACATAAAACTAGAACAAGGTGTTCACTGAAACTGGAAAAGCACCAACATGATGAAAGTGATTGAAGTCAAAAGCCATCACAGGTTCAACTGGAAACACGGATGTAATATGACACAAATAATGAGTCAATAATGTGAAACGTCTAATACAATGACAAGAAAAAATCAATAGGACCTGTATACTCCAACAAAAGGCTAAAAGGGGTTGTAACTCTGATGTTTGTGTATCATAACAGCGTCTATTTCTAAGAGGTGTAGTTTCTGATGTTTTGATTTCAGCAATGTAATTTGGAATGTCTCAAGACTGGATTTTTCCTTTTCTTTCAGTCGGTACTTTGACACAGAGGAAAAAGAAGAGAAAGCCGATAACAGATTAACCAGATAGTATGCATCTCATTTGAGAAAAGAAAAAAATCACTAGTTAGGTATCAACTGTACAGAACTCAACATCTCTGTGAATTAACAGCCGACCAGGAAAAATCCAGTACCATCCTGCTGAAAGGAGGCATATTCCCACCTATGTGGAATACTTAGGTCAATATATTGATCCCTTTGCTATGCTTGTACACTGAGACAAGGACAGTGTTGCATTTAAATTAGCTAGCTGAGCTGAAACCGCAGCTTATTTCCCCTTTGTATTTTTAGTTTACTTAACCTTTATTTGGCCGAGAAGTCCATTAAGAGTAACTACTGTCTCTATTTCAATGGAGACCTGGCCGAGAGGGTGTGCTATAGCAGCCAACAGTGGCCTCCCGAGTCTGAGAAATCACATTTCACAAGGTTTTCTGTCAGGAAGCTACATGACGTTACAGTCGAGTTGCACTTCACGCACCGTGTCTTACACTAGCAACTGGATATCAACGCGCTGACTTGAATGTGTGCCATGGCTTATTCATCAAAGAAACGCTGGAGGAGGTTATTGGATAGAGTGAGGTAAAGAAAGAGGGGGGGTGGACAGACCAAGATTTAAGACCAGACTCAACATCCGACTGACTTTTACAAGCTGGAGAGAGCTAAGGTAGAGGTGGATGCCAAATTAGCCATCATCATGGTGCCTCATTGAGAAAATCTGCTTTCTTTCAGAGTAGCATTTACAGACTTCAGTTAAATGACTTTAAATTAACTGAAATATGTAAATATACCGAATATGTTAAATAGTTTTAATGAATCTACAAAGAACAAAGTCCTTACCAATAGGAGTAACACTTTCCCTCATCCTGCACTGCCAGTTTTCTCATCTGAATCACCATTAAACACAGTTAAATAATGTTTTCCTACAGGCTAGTTTGGGACAGTTAAAAGAAAAACAAGAGCCTGCCCTCCATTGTTTTCAATTGACGTGAAGCAACTGAGAACATTTTCAAAACCACCTAGAACACACAACATGTAGTAGGTAGTATATTCATCACTGACAAGCAGTATTCGACCGTATAAGCCCAGGCTGTCCAATTTGGGGCCCAAGGGCCAAAGTTGGCCCACAAGTAATTATTTTTGGCCCGCTGCCCATTGTCTTTTTTAAAAAATTATGATTTTCCCAGTAGTGTAAAAAGTTCTTTTGATATTCATTATTGCACTTTCCTTCCTGACCACAAATTAACACTGCGTTACATTGCGGGTAGGGTGGCATTGAGGTTCGTCTATCCGCTCAGATCTGGAAGCCCATGATCACCGAATAAGTGACAAAATGCTGTCCAAAATGAAACCTCAAACAAAATAATGTGAAAACAAATGAACACAGTAAAGAATGTAGTTATTCATTTTCTACATCACTTTTTATAAGGTTTTATTTTGAACAATTACGCAATGGGCTCAGCATATTTAATTTCTTACACTGCAACATGAATTTTTAGTTTTGGCCCGCGACCATCCACCCCGAGTCATTTTCGCCCTCCAGTGTAAACAATTTGGACACCTCCGCTATAAGAAGCTCATTTTGTAGCGTGCTACATCATCTTTAGTCAGTTTCTGGTAAAGAAATGTGAGTTAACAACGCATAGCTGCAGTTATCTTGTTTAAATGTAGAGTCCGGAGTTTTATCCCTGAAAATAAACACTAGACTTGTGCGAGTGAAATCTGGCTAAATTCACACTTTTGGGCCTCTGCTTTCATGTGGCAGCGAGTTTTGTTTGCAACTCCCCCTCCCCTGACTGTATTTCTCCTTTTCTCTTTGCTTTGGTGTATTCGGGACATTTCTGGGAGGCGTGGTGTCTCCAGTCAATGACAGAGCTAAAGGCGTAGCGTTCTGTTGGGATAAACTGGTCGATTGGAGCGAACTTTTTGTTCCTTTTTTTTTTTTAACGTTGACTGGAGCCGACAACAGATTCGCTCGAATTCTCGATAAAAATGGTGGCTGCAGCAAAGAAAAAGGAAGTACTTTGCAGCGAAAAGAGCTTTAGAGAGTGTATGCTCGAAAACCATAATATTATTGGTTTGTCTTTCACCCACTTTCTAGCTTTGAAGGAGAGGCTTGGGGCTGAAGAACGATGTGACCATTAGCCATTGACCATTTGACCATTTGAACAGTGTTTACAAACAGAAACGGGGAGAAAAAAATCCGGACTCTACCTTTATTGCTTGTAGAAGAAATAAAAAAAAAATGTACATCTTTATGACAACTCTTCTATCTACTACATATGTGTGAGGCAATGCCTACCAGAATGTGAGGAGGAAGAATAACAATCAAAAAACAAACAAAAAATGAAATTTTAAATGGGATGGCTGTGGCACATTGCATTATGGGATACAGTATAATAATAAGTAGACTGTTTGAATTTCTGTAAATCAGAAAACAGAGTACTATTACAAAATCGTGTCCTGCAGATGTTGCAATGGTACATACTGTGTAGAACAATTTGTTAACATCAGAATGTACTACTAGTGGATGTGCTTTTGGAAACAGCCTGGGATTTCCATGAGAGGGGCCTTAAACAGGGTTCTTGCAGGTTTCAGCAAGTTAAATTAAAGACCTTTATTAATCAAATTTAAGACCAAAATGATACATTACCCGAAACATTCAAATGATCCCAGAAAATAAAAGCCTTTTTGATTAATTTAGCAATTAAAAATATCCTTGCATTAAAAAAAAGTGACTGAAACAATTCAGGACTTAAACTGGTATGAAAACTGTACCTTCTTAATGAAAGAAATTTCCCCAACACAACACTAATATCTGACTAAATCCTGACTAGACTGACTAGACCTTTTTAGACTTTTTAAGACCCTGCAATAACCCTGCTTAAAGAGACAAGAATTAGGTCAGATCAGGTCAGATCCAGCAGCAATGTATAATATGAAAAAAGCTGTTTTTACATTGAAGTCTTGTAAACTTATAATTAATTATTAGCATAAAACAGGCTTTTTAAAAAGACATAATCAGTCAGATTAATAGAAAATAGTGTCTGTCAAGAGATGATAAATAACAAATTCACAAACCACAAAGGTTTTTCATGCATAAAAGGGGTTAAAATCATTTGTGTTAGCATCTAAGTAGCTGCAAGTGTTGGAGTCCAACTGTGTTCATGATATATATAGACACCAAGCACTTACTGCTACTTTAAACTGGTCTTACTGAAGGAAAAGAAAGGTCCTCCTGGTCTCTGAAGAAGAGCAGCTTCCATTATGCCATTACTGAAATCGCACAGCTTCAAAGCTGAGTGCAAGAGAAAAGACTGAGTGCTTTTTTTTTTTTTTTTTTGGAAAGAAGCAATCTAAGATGTAAGAATGCAGGTGGACCATAACTGCTTTGCTGATTCACTGGTCCAGATGTTTTGGGAGAGCCAGAAACTATTCCCCAAGGACTCTACACAAAGCTCGAGTAAAGCTTGAAGGATGAAGGGGATCCAAGAAAGAGAAACACAGCTGTTCTCTCTGTGTTCCTTCATACATGGGCTTGTCCAACTCCAACGCCCCATATTACAGATTTAATGCTGGAGATGAAGAACTCAAAGCAATTTCCACCTATGTTGGATATAAATATCAGCAAAAGCAGGAGGCTCAGTTCCTCCTGCTCCGCTTCAAAACCTCAATGTGCGGGAAAAACACAGGCCTGCCAACCTAACTAACAGGTTTAGACTCCAAGACGAGAAACAAAACAGTTTTTCCGTGTCACTGATTAACAGAAACAACACTCAACATTGTGTCAGCTACAGCAGAAATGGCAGCGAAGCCTCGCTAGCTGGAGCCTGTCTGCAAAATCTAGGAGGTAATTCATGATAAACAGAAGTCCCAATCACTCTGCTGTCAGAAAAACTTTATTGAGCCATTTGACATGATAAGAAGCAGCAGATCAGAGCCCAGCAGAAAAACGTGGGCTGAGTCAGGAGGAGAGGAGATATAACTGATCTAAAGGAAGAAGACGCTGAGCTGGAGAAGCAGATAAAATCTAATCTATACAGAGGATTCCATCAGTCTTATAGAGAAAAGAAATCCACAGACTCGCAGAGAATAAATGGCCTCTCATTAAAGAAAAAACTGGATCATACTGGATCTAAACACACTGGTGTGCAATCAAACCAGTTATCTATCCATGAAGCTGATGAAAACAATTCATCATGAGCGTAGTAATGTTTTTCAAAGCTGGCAAGCCTTCAATGGCAGGTGGATGAAAGTCTTTTTAAAATCCTTAATGACATGTATGACACTCATTTTCACATAATCTGCTGTCTCCAAGGCAAATTGTGGGTTATGCCCGTTAACAACCAGGATTGTGGTTGTACACTGTCCATTTTAGTCGACATGATCCCATAATATAGTGAGGCCTTAATCCTATGATTACAATAGGGGATTACCATGTTATGTGTGTGCAACACACTGTCATCTCAGCTGAAATTATGAGGTGATGAATGAAAACGTCTCTAATTTAACACACAGGATGTTTTCCTGCTGAATATTTCCTACTCACAGTTAGCAGCACCCACCTTGGATGAGCACCTGTCCTCCCTGGATGTAAAACTGATGCTGGGGGTCTCCAGACTGTAGGATGGCAGCTCCAGGCTGGGGGGTGGGAGAGCTGCTGACCGTCAGAGTCTGGGCCCCCTGAAGGGTTTCAACTGCAGAGCTGATGAGTGGGACGGTTCTCCCCTGCGCTATCGTAACTGCGGGGATCAGAGTTTGCTTTTAACTTGGCTGAAGCATAAATGCAATAAAGTATAAAAGCGGGAGAGGCTGTTCGGACTTTCTGGCTGCAGTATTATTCAGTTAATGTGCATTAAATCTTGTTTTCCTTCTAGTTAATTATGAATGAATGCAGCTACAGTTTCTTCTTTGAATTTATTGCTGCAATCTGGATTTGAGCTTGTTCAGACTGAAAGTTTCTAACTGTAAAATGCTAAGCATGAATATTTACAGAAAGAGAGAAGCAATAGAAGCCCGTCTACAGATGGTTAAACCAAAAACTTCAGTGTACTGACTGTATTGTCCTGAGTTGGTTTGGAAGATGGTGTTTGGCACTGATGCTGAAGGGCTGCTGCAGGCCGGCACCTCATCCTCCGGCTTCTCCTCGATTTTAGGAACTGCCGGCGAATCCGATGAAAGTTCATTTAAAATCTTTCTGCAGGAGAACAGAATTCCATAACCCGTTTCTGCCAACTGTTAAAACGCAATCAGGCTTCACGCCACGTACACTTTTCATCCGTCCGCGCCTTCTTACCGGTAAGACGGACGCCTGGAGAGAATCTCCCGTCTCTTCTGGGTGTCTGTAACCGACTCGTCATCCTCCAGCTTTGCAACAGTAGCAATCTGCAGGACACGGAAAGCAAACTGAGTATTCTCTAATGTTTGTTTTTTTTTTTTTTTTGGTTAAATACCAGCAGCATCTCTCATATTAAATGTTAATAGCTGGGGGGTTGTTTCTCTCCATGGACAAGTCTTTTAATGTGAATGGTTATGAAAGACGAAGATGACGTCAAAGAGGGAATTTCAAGCGGGATATAAATTTAAGCACTAATCTTTTCAACCCATTACATGCCTCAACAGAGACTCTACAGACTCCTTTAATACTGCATAATCATTTGTGCATGCCTCCACAAGCATCATCCCATTGTAGTATGAATAAACAGCAATATTTAGTCACCCAATTTGCGTTATTGGATTAACATCAAATATAAAGTGGATGTGGTTATGTGTCATCAATCTGCTTTTATGAGTCACTGGTGAATTATGGCCGAGCGAGAATTACCAGCAGAACGGTAGTCTTGATGTCAGACTCAGCCGCCAGGTTAAACAGAGGTGTGCCCACATTTGTTCAAACTCAGTACAGCCTCTGCTTGTAATGTTTTATTTGTTGCATCTCATCTGTTCTGCATCTGTTTCCAGATTATAGATAAATACAAAATTGACAGAATTCAAGAGGAATTTCGAGAATCGGTGAGACAGGATATTTACGAGCTTGACTTCTCACTGATGATGCCGCTGATATTTAGAACAAAACACTCTAAAATCAGTCAGTAAAACCACTTTCTGCTGCTTTTTTTGCTCTGGTTCATAGTGCAGCTGTAAGATTTAATCTCTTTCCTGATAAGTTTCCCCAAAAAACTTTTTTTTCTTTTTTTTTTAAATGACAAATTTCATCTGCTTTGCAACAACAGTTGCACATGTGCTGATGCTGCTTCTCGTTAACAACTGTTTCATTTCCCTTCCCGTAATACTCTGTTCCGGTACTGAGAATGCATCTGTGAATGTAGTCAATCAAATATCTTTCTGCACGCAGCCTCAGCTCACAAATCAGCATGTCCACTTTCTGGAGCTGCTGTTACATCTCCTGAACGTGAAGGTTACACTGAGGAGCTTAAACCTCAGTTCCTGCTGCTCACATCAATCCTATTAGCAGATACTCTGCCTCGCCTACACACAACAGCTAAATGTTCATTGACGAACACGCTGACTCTGACATTGCAATCTACCAATTAGCACACAAAACACACTGTAGACGGTTTACTGCTCTTTGTAGACCTGCAGATTTGGACTTAACTATGATACAAGTCAGCAAAGCAAGGATTAAACATTTTAATGCTTCTTTTTTTAACATCTAACAGACCTGAAGTTTGCCGTGGTGTCTGTGAACCCTCTATAGTTTTAAAGATTTTGGGAATACACACATATATTTGTCCTCAAAATGATTCATACCCTCCAATTAAAGAAAAAAAAAAAATCAGCCGTCGGTGAAATAAGTTGAAATTGAAAAAAGTGAAAATAAATAAAAATTCTATGAAAATCAGGACACTGATTTTAAATTGTGGTTCAACAAAAAGATTCAAAACAAACACAAAGAAAAATAAAACAAGCATGATGGGGCTCCGAAGATAAAACTTTACCGAGCAACACTTTGAGGCAATCACTGCAATCAGATCTTTTCTGAAATGTTCAAAAAGACTTCTACACCTGTTGACAGGTATGTTGGTCCACTGTTCAGGGGAAAAGAGTTCTAATGTATCTGGGACAGATTCGTTTGGTTTATTTTTATTATTATTATTTCCAACTACAATTCAAAAGCAATATTTTACTTCACTAAATAATAATTTTGTAAATTTCTATTTATTATCAGTTTCTTTAGTTTCTTATTATTCAAATTACCGTTTTGAATTTAGCCTTTTCTTTAATTGGGGGGGATGAATAATTTTGAGGACTGTAAAAAGTCTGAATTTTCTGTTGAGTTTCAGATTTTCTCAAGAATCCAGACTTTATTTTCCCAATATTGACATGCTCTTCTGGTTAAGCAAACAGGACAAAACCAACATACCACCACCACTATATCTCAAAATAGGGACACGTCTTCTGTCGGACAGCTGTGCTTTCCCTTATCCAAACATAAACCAAGCTGGGCAGCTCAGTTTTGGTCTCATTTGTCAACAGAACGTTTTAAACAGCGTTCTGACTTTTCCAGACGATACTTAACGAAGTGAAGACAAGCAGCAATGTTTTCTTCCAGCTCTTCCACTGGTGGACAGAGAAGCATTGAGCTGGTTAGGAACTCTGGTTTCCTTTGTGACTTTGCAGAATATCACTTTGTTTATGGGTCATTTCTGCTGGTTGACCAGGTCTGGGGAGGAGAACAGAAGTCCTGGCGGAGGAGCCCAAACTCTTTGGAGATGGCTTATAAGTTAAGAGTATTAAGAGTCTCTTAATACCTGTTAATCTGAGTAACACTGACATACACAGTATATAAATTACTAGATCATTTTCATTAAAACAGAAAAAAAATTGTTTAAGAGCTTTATTTGTCCACTTTTGTCAGCTTTTAAGAATTGAGTAAAAATGTGATTGTGTTTTAGGCCATATTTATGAAACGCTAATAAACGACTTGGACTTGAGGCTCATCTTTAGATTTCCTTTGACATAGTTGTTTTGGACACGTTTCAAAGGACATAGCCTAGTTTATTATAGATCTTCCTTACAAAAATTAAATGGCTAGCCATGTCTTGAAATATTTATTTTTCTTGTGTTAAAATCTGAGTTCAAAATCTGGAAATATTAGTTCACACTTGCTGACGATTCTGTTTGGCTTTACCCAAAGACATAGAGTTGAGATGGGTATGAAGGCAGGTGTGAGCCCCCACCTGGACAGTCTGGACTTGTGGTGACTGAATAACTGAGGTCTGAGGGGCCTGGATGACACCTTGGACCGGTATGGTCTGACCATCAGATAACTGGACAACAGTCACTGCAGGGCCCTCAGCCTCCACCTGCAATCAGAGACAATTTAAAGTCTGAAAAGGTATAGCTGAAACAGGAATATCATTTTATGCTGTTTTTATGGATTTTATTGTGAAGTGTTTTGTGATTCTATCTGCAAAAAGTTCTGTAAAAATAAATTCTACTTACTTAAAAGTGTTTTGGTGCCATTTTTAGTTTTGAAAAGCTAAACTTGAAGTTTGTCCATAAACAGGGGCTCTCAGTTGGTTATACAAAAAGCTAAACTTGTCCTGGCAACTCGTGCATACCTGAGTGGAGGCAGCAGGAGATGGCGTGGCTTCAGTGTGATTTTCTTCTCCATCGGTCACCGTGTCATTTAGACTGCTGTCCAGCTGAGATGATACAGACGTATCCATGGTCGCCTAGACAGACACGTAAACATACTGTTAACCCTGCTGCCGAGGCTGACAGTAACCTATATTATAATCATGATCACATCATGTGATGACGAACTTGCTTTTCCCAGCATTCGTTACACATCGGCTTCATATGAGGAAGGATATTGTGACCTGGCCACAGCTGATAAACTGACTTTTCCTGACTGTATATGCATATTTAAACTTTACACACCTGCAAAAAAAATTTTTTTTTTAAACACTTGCAAAAACATGTTTAATTGCCAGAAAATGCAAAAAAAGTGTCTAAAGTTGCATAAATAACAATTGTCAAAAAAATTATCAATATGGATAACTTAAAAAATAGTGCCACTTTTCATCAGTAATTTTAAAAGTACAGTGTATAGGAACTATTGATATCTAGTGGTAAAGATGGACACAGAAATTACTTCAAATGCCAAGCACAGTTATGAAAGTACGGTGGCTGGCAGTGACCAAAATTCTTCCATGTTTTCTTTTATGAGTGGATCCCAAATGATGCTCTAGTCTAGCACCAACCAAACAAAGCCAGTACTGCAGTTGGAAGACTCAGATGGTTCTCACTTCATGCACACAGTTGTTTGTCCGTTCAGAGACACCGTAGTAAAAATGGTAGTATAAATATGGCAGCTGCCATGTATGTGGATCCATGGCAAATTGATATAAATTAATCATTATTAGAGAATAAAAACTCAAAAGTTATATTAGTGAAATTATAAGATACCAAGAGAAAAACAGTTTTTATTGACATATTAAGATTTTCTATCATTGAACTTTGATTTTGTCACATACTACACTTTTAAGACAGTGTTTAAAGGTGCATTTTGTAGAAAAGAAAATGTATTTAAGAGAATTGGAAAGACTTTAAAAAGCTATGCTGAAATTTCTTTAAGCCCAGCAGAGACACTTTAGGATGAACTATATATTTTTTATGTAAAACCACTTTGTAGCACCAGATAGGATATGAGTTCCTGTAGTAGCCATTCTCCCCACGAGCCGATGAAGCTGTTGGTGTCAGCAGAAAAACTGACAAACTGTCAACACTTTTTGGCACTTAAGGGCTTAAATCTAATCTAGAGGCTGCAACTTTTCTTTCAGGTTGCTCAAGGTAACACCATGGACGCTGTAGCTATAAATTTTCCCAGGCAATACAGATGCCAGCTTGTTGTGTTTAAAATGCAGCGTTAACCTCATCTGTTTTGAATTTGTGAATTACTAATTAGAAACAGGTTAACAAAAACATCTTTCTTTTTTCACCAAAAAGGTGGAACCCTGATGTAAAAATTTGCACATTTGTGGTAGAAGAATTATCTAAAATAATATAGCATAATATAAAAAGTACTCTTAAAAGATAGCTACATTAAAATGGCAAAGCAGTACAGTTTCATGCAAATCTGTGCATGCTTCTTTTATGGTTAGGTGGTAGTCTATCAAGTAATAACAAGCAATAAGGTAATAAATGATGAACTGAAAGGAACTGCATTGAATCTACAGATGGCAGAGCTGATGAGGATATTAAGGTAGGCAAAAAAAAAAAAAAAAAAACTATAAACCTTGAACAGGAATAGAAACATGCACTTCATCTCGTAAAATTCTGCCCTTTTGTGGGGATTTTTTTAAAACACCAAAATTCAAAGTCCACCTCTAATAGGAGAAATGGTGCCAAAAAAAAAAAAAAAAAAAACATGAAAGTGCGTTTCTATACAAACACATGGTTTGTGTGCAAGTCAGAATGGTGCAAAGTTTGTGTTGAAATGACTGCTTTCTCTTCCCTTGCCACATTTTGTGTTATGCAACATTCTGCACTCATGCTCATTACGTGTGGCAGCCACCGGGTGGAACCGGCAGGCTGAACTATGGGCATGTTTTCACACCTCAGGGCAGACCCTGTTACGAACTCAAATATGATTTAATCAGATTCCTGTTTCTTGAGAGGTGAGCAATAGAGCTGGAAGGATTTATGTTGGAGTGGTAGGAAAATATATTTTAATTTGCAGGCCAAATACAGGGTCAAATAAGCACTGTAGTAATGTCAAGTAATGTCAGAAAAGATTAAGAGATGAACTGAAAGGCTTTGGATCACAAAAGTATGCAAACAAAGAGCCTGTTTAGGTGAAATGCATCCACTACTCTCACACCAGGGTTCATCATGGGCTTCCACTGACTGCCTACTTGAGAAAGCTTTGTCAGAATATGATGTCACATTAATGATGTGTCCTGTCTGCAATTGAAACAAGTAAATATCACTGAATGTTCCTCTCGTGTAATAATCAAGGATACAGCAGTGGAATTTAATAAAGCATGAGCATTAGCCACATTTTGCCTTGGGAATGACCAGAAGCCTGATTATTTCTATTCTTACAAAAAGTTTTCATAAGTCTAACTACTAAACTACAGTCTGTGCTTTTTTCTTTTTATTTAGGTGTTGCAAAACTTTAGAAGTGCATGAACTGATCAAGTTTAACACATTACGCACAAAATAAACACGAGTCTGACTTCCTCTTTCAGAAATATGTATTGAGAATGAAACCTTGCAACACTTCCCGGATGTAATTTACTTTTCGTCTTTTTCATTTTCGACCGTTTGATTTAAAAAAAAAAAAAAAGTGAAAAATTGGCGGCAATTAATTCGGAAGGTGATGTTTTATTTGCGAGACATTAGAAATAATTCCTTTTATTCTGAAGCAGACTATTGCTTTCATCCTCCTTATCTGTCTTACATCGTCGGACTTGACGCAGTTCTGTAAGAACTGATAGCTGAGCCGACTGAGAACATTTTTCACTCCATGTTGGTCGGCTCCTTCCTCCGCCTGTTTTCTCGCAAAATACACTTTTTAATGGCAAGTTTCGCACCGAAGATGTGTTTGCACATTGTCCCTCCGGCTGTTGCCCGACTGGCACTGAGTGAAAAAAAAAATGACAGCTTTGCGGAGACTTACCGAAGTTTTACGTAGACAGACTCGTCACTAATGACAGTATGGGTGGACGGCCTGTGCCTTCGCTCACGTAGTTCCCACGTCAGCGCTGATGATGCTGTGCCGAAAATGTCGCCCGACGTGCCAGTTTAACGTCGAAGAGTCTCGAGGTGGCGCGAGAGGAGTCCCTGCTGCCTACTTCCTGGTTTGATAAACGGCCAGAACGCTCTTTTTTTTTTTTTTTTCTTTTCTTCCTTTTTTTTTTTTTTTTTTTTTTTTTTTTTTTTTTTCCTCTTTTCTTTCTTTTTTTTTATTTTTTTTTTTTTTTTTTTTTTCTTCCTTTTTCTTTTTTTTTGGTTTTTTTTTTCTTTTTTTTTTTTCCTTCCTTTTTTTCCCCCCTTCTCTTATTTTTTTTTTTTCCTTTTTTTTTTTTTTCATCCTTTTTCGCTGGTCCTTCCCCCTCTCTTGGGTTTTCTCCCTTTTCTTTTCTTCTTTTTTTTTTTTTTTCCTCCTTTTTTTTCTTTTTTTTTTTATCCCTTTTTTTTTTCTTTTTTTTTTTTTTTTTCTTTTTTTCTTCCCCTTCTTCTTTTTTTCTTTTTCCTTCTTTTTTTCTTTTCCTTTTCTTTCCCTTTTATTTTTTTTCTTTTCCTTCTTTTTTTTTTTTTTTTATTCCTATTTACTCCTTCTTCTTTTTCTTTTTTCCCTATTTTTCTTTATCTTTTTTCCTCCTCTCTTCCCCTCCCCTTGTTATTTCGCGTTACCCCTCTTCCCTTTTTTTCTCCCCCCCTTCCTTAAAATTTCCTTCTTGTTCCCCCTCTCTCTCTACTCACGCCTTGCCAAGGCTGAAATAACCTTTTAAACCCTTTAAACGAGCAAATATGAAAAGAGTAATAGCCTAAAATAATTTATTATATGTTAATCTGTTCAAGTATGTATCATCATAGTTTTTTTTAACAAATAGTTAATCAATCAATGAAAGATACTTTATTAATCCCCGGGGAGCGGAGGAAGACAAGACAAACCCCACAGTTGTTCGCGTGAAAACAGATTTTTAAATTGACCATGAAAAACGTAGGTATGGCTGTGAACATAAAATTATATTATCTTAAATCGTGTCAAAGTATTATAGACCTACATAAAGTTCGAGACCCATCATTTTATTGTATATGTGATTTTTTTTTAAAGTTTGATACGACTGAAATTAAATAGTGCGGTTTTTGTTTTGTAATTACATGGTTTGTGGAGTTTTTTGTTTTGTTTTTTTTTAATCTGTGCCTGCGTGGTGTGTACTTACAGTTTTATTCTTGGGAAATTGTTCACATACCAATTTAATGTTGCCATCTAGTGGCCGGCAGGAGCAATTACACCACTGTGAACAGCATAGGGATGAAAACAAAATAAATTTTAATGTAAGCAACTAATAAATTAAATTATTCAATTCAATTTTTAAAACATTCTGAGCATGAATACGTTTGGTGGAATTTTTTCTGTGAAGCCGCTTGTGACCAGTGTCTGTGAAAGGTGCTGTATAAATAAGCCTTACTTATTTATTAAAGAAAAAACCTATTTGGTGAAATTAACAGATAAATAAATTATCAAAAGAAAAACTATTCATTTATTATGAAAACTGAAATATGTGTAAAGAAATGTCTAGGGGTATTTATACAAATATAAATTGATCAGAAAAATTCAAGCTGAATTTTTGTCGCGGTTTATTACATTGCTATTTTCACATATATTTTTGCATTTAACCAATGGTGTGTTTAATGGCATTTTTAAAAATTCATTTAGTGATCAATATTTTGTTTTCATCTTTTATTTGTTTGTTCAGGAGTTTTAGTTCCCTCAGAATTGATTAGTTATGAATGTCTCACAATATATAAGTATTTAAATTAATGTGTGAAAGTCTCTTGTATAGTCCCTGAAACAGGACATGGTGCGACAATTAATTGAAACATGCAAAAATAAATGGAAACAGACTACATCAGGTGACAACAGTATACTGTATGTTATTTTAAGAAGTTTTAAAGTCCAGATTTAGTGTAAGCCCCTTGTTTACAGTCTGAAATGACCTTTTTGTTATTTCAGGGATGGTTCAGTTCTCCCGGCTTCTTGAAGGGCATCCCAAAGCTCTCAGGTGTAAATGCCTGTATTTGTTTTGTGCTAATTTTCTAACTGAATATTTTCTTACACACTGCAATCTTACCTACTGCAATATTACTTTGTGCACCTGGATCAGTAAACAAATATTGTGAACACAAAATAAAACAAAATTCAGATATTGTTTGCAAGGAAAGCCTTATTATTCAGTTCTTGCTCTCTGGTTTGTCTCTTCATTTCCAGCGTATCCTAGTATTTACTCGATAAGGCGCGAAGTTTCTCAGAGTTGTTTCTGAAAGAGAAGGATCAGAATGGGCCATCATGACTAAATACATGTACTGAAGAGCTAAAGTAGACATTTGAGGTGTTTTATTCTGGAAATATTTTTTTCCTTTTACTCTGGTGTATTTGTCATACTGATTTTGAAACTTTAAACATGAAAATTTACACAAAACACATGAGAAACTGATTAAATATGTTTTGCTATCATTGAAATTATTCATTTCAAGTTTTAAAGTGAGCTGTTAAATCATCCAATAGCAGCATTTCCATCACTGTCTACTTACTTTCCCGGATCTCTGGTGTGTCTTGCATCATTTTGCATAACTCAGCCTCCTTCAACTTGATGCAGAGCTCACAGATTTCATCCGCCTCGCTCCATGAAGTTGAACCGCAATCTTCTGCTGACGCACTGAAGACCTCCAGAGGCCGGTAATCAGGCACTTTCAGGTTTGATGTGGTGAAAGCTGCCGGAGCTTCAGCCTGCCGAGCGTTGAAGCAGCTTCGATCAGCAGTGCCGGTCTTGTTCCAGGAGTCTCTTCTGGAAGTGACGGGCAAAGACTTTCTTTCTTTAATGTTGAAAAAGGACCACATTTTCTGGCTTCCTGTCTTGTCATGAATTGAAGGGAAGTAACTGACAGCAGCCATGTTGCTCAGGATGCATTGTTTTTGTTTATATTCAAAGTGGAGGCAACACATTGCCAATGCTCTAGAATCAGAAGAGGCTGCAGGTTCAACAAGACTCAGCATGATGGTAAATCCAATTAAGAGTCCAAACAAACGCCACCAAGACCAGGAACCGATGACCGAGACATTGTACAAGACTGTGTAATGTCTTGGTCTTGACTACAACACTATTCTGCACCACACACAGTTGCACTTGAAAGTTTACATACCCTCCTGTTAAAGAAAAGACTAAATTGACAATAGTAATTCAAATAACATGAAACTGAAAAGGTAATTATAAATAAAAATTTACTAAATTATAATTCAGTGAGATAAAATATTGATTTTGAATTGAAAAAAGAATGATAATTTAAAAAAACAAATAAACAAAACTGTCCCGGGCAAATTGAAGCACCTTGCTTATGAGCAGAGGGTCAAAATACCTGTCAACAGGTGCAGAAGTCTGATTGGACGTTTTAGAAAACACCTGTTGCAGTGTTGCTCAACAAAATTTTAGCTCAATAACCCCATGATGCTTGTATACTTGTTTTATTTTTCATTTGTTTGTTTTGAATATTTCTGTTGAACTAAAATCAATGTCATGATGTTCATAAAATGTTTATTTATTGTTACTTTTGTCAGTTTCAGCTTATTTCATTAACAGCTGAAGAGTATGTAAACTTTCAAGCACAACTGTAGCTTTATTCTGCAAAAACTACGAGGAACTCATAAAGCCACAAGTTTAACTGGAAGACATACTTCTTTACGATAACGTGTTTTGTTTTTTTGTTTGTTTTTTGGAGCTTTAAAGACTACAGTTTAATATCTGCAGAAATCTGAGAATATCTGCACATGCTCAGACAACAAGGACCTGCAGCTTTTTGGACTGCATATCTCAGTTTTGGACTACAGTTTGAGGGTATGGCTGCCTGTGGTCCATCACCACATATTTCATAAGCGCTTTGGACCAGTTGTTACAGCTGTAAACACTTATAATACAGGGGGATGTGATATGATAAAGGTAGCATATTGGATAGTTATACAGAAAAAAGATATTGGGTTAGCAAGGTAAATGAGTTAATGGATAAATAAAGAATGAAATGAAATGAAAAATACTTTATTTTTTATCCCAGAACGGAAATTCAGTATTGTAATAAGCTCGTTCTCTTTTTTTTTTTTTTTTTTTTTTTTTAACAATATAACATATATGAAATAACAATACAACAAAAATAATAGTCAGTCAGTCAGATTTGTTCTTTAGGGTGATGCTGCTGGTAGGAATGAATTTCTGTATCTCTCCGTCCTACAGTGAACCTGACGCAGCCTCCCACTGAACACACTCTGTTGATTCTTCACCGTGTTGTGGAGAGGATGGGAAGAATCCCCATCATCTTCATCAGCTTGTGTAGCATTCTTTTCTTACCACAACCTCATCTGAAAAAAAAATCTGTTGTCTGAATTATATTGTTAAGCATTGACCTCTTAATGCCAGATTCACCACTTCTGGACTTTGTTTATTTTATCTTATTTATATCTAGTTATTCTATTTCATCTACATATTTGCTTTTATTCACTCTTATGTATCTATTATTAATCTTTATCTGTTTGTTATCATTTTATTTGATATTAGATTGTACTTTCTTTGTAAGTCTTTTCCTGTTTGTGTTTTCCCGATTTCTCCTTGTATTCATTTTGTTCTTTGAAATTTGGAAATAAATGAAAGGATCATGGGGTCATTTTTGCCTCTGTTGATTATTTGTCAGTCTACATAAAATACATTTTTTGTGTGTGTAGCAGTTTCATGTACACAATAATTCAAAGTGCTTTACATAAAACATTAAAAGCATTATAGCGGGATGCAGAAGAAAAGAAGAGTGAGAAGTAAAAAAAAAGAATAAAAACATTTTTAAAAAATAAAACAGCAAAAGTCTTGAGCATTACTGCAAAGATTTGTTAAACATCAACAAATGTAAACAAGAACACAATGTTGGAAGCAAAAACTGAGTTTGTTTCTGTTAAACTTGAAAGAGAATATCTGGCATGTGCAGTTCTTCAGGTTTGTTGAGGAACTTTTCAAAGCTTTTCTTTGGATGTTGGCTGCTTTTTGTTTTGTTCTCTATCCAGATGATCTGGGCTGTGGGGAGGATTCATCCCTCCCTCAGACCTGTGATTTTCTGTCCAGTTCCCGTGTTGGTTGGCACACCTCAGCGTTTTGGCTCATCGGCAGCCACCCTGCCATGGAAACTATTTCTGATGAAGCTTCAGCCAGCAGATGGATGGTCTGCTGGACCACATGCTTCTCCCAGGTCCTGTCAGGTCTCAGACCTGAGAGCTGCTTCTTCATCTGTTGCAGGCAGACCTTCATCCTGCCATGTCTCTTTTGTCCTCCACATCCTAGATTTTCTAGAATATTTCAAGGAAACAGTGAGATATGGTGCAAAGATGCAAAGCAGGAAAGAAAGAAGAAAAGATGGCACCGTTAATGCTGAATGTTACAGTATTTAAAGAAAAGAGACCTGCAGTTGTCCTCAAAATGATCCATACCATTAAAGAAAGAAAAGAAAAATCAGATAACAGTAAATTAAGTTGAAATTAACAAAAGTAATAAAAAATAAAAATTCTGTAAAAATCATGACATTGATTTTGAATTGTGATTCAAAAGAAATATTATAAACAAACAAAAATAGACAAGTAGACAAACATGATGGGAAATTTTGTTGAGCAACACTTTGAAACAATCACTGCAATCAGGTGTTTTCTCTAATGTTCAAAAAGACCTCTGCACCTGTTGACAGCTATTTGATCCGCTGTTCATTGGAAATGTGCGCTAATGTGTCTGGGGCAGTTTTGTTTGTTTGATTTTTTTAAATCATTTTTTACAATCACAATTCAACAGCAATATTTTATTTCACTAAATTACAATTTTATAAATTTTTATTTATGATTAGTTTCTTTAGTTTCTGAATTAATGAATTAATATTGTGAATTTAGCCTTTTCTTTAATAGGAGGGAATAATGTTGAGGACTGTGAGACAGGTTGCCGGTAACAAAGTGCCTGACGTTAAACCTTTCTGTTTTATATCTGTAACATGTAAACACCACACTGGTTGATCTGTTGAGTTAGAAGCCTTTTATGTGCTTGAATGATGCACAGATCAGTTTTATGTGGTTTAACAAACAAAAAGAAGCTCCTTTCTGTGAAAATGACCAGGTAGAAGGACCGGAGCTAAAATGAAAGATCTTTATGATCTTCACAAACCCTGAAAAAAATAGTTTAAGGCCATTTTCAAACACAAGAGAGTCTGGCTTCTTGTAATATTGCTCAAGACTTTTGCACACTCATGCATAAGGCATTATTTGTCTTAAAGGAATTTCTACAAATTATTTAGCAGCTGTTCACTTAAACTCACATCAGTGAAGCTTTGGCATCAGTGTGGCTTTCGCTTTAGTTCTCAATGTGTCCTTGATGTATGAGTGCATTCACACTTATACTGTTACTTGTGATGTGATGTGACCACTCAGGACACGTTTGCACCTGGTCTGAACAGGGCCTGCTGTAAGAGAGCATCATCAACACCTCCTTCCAGCAGAGAAACAGCAACAGCAGTTCTATATGAATAGGATGCTTCAACAGATAATGTTATAATAATGTGTCTGTAAATGACACAACAGATTTTTACTATTTTTTAAGGGTAGTTGAACCTCATCTGTGGTCCATCCTTTATATAAAAAGGCAAAAAACAAAGCAGAAACATCCATACAGGACACAGTTTAACCTTCGTGCCTTTGTTAAAATTTTGCAATTTTGCCATCCTCGTGAACAAAAGTGCCCTTGCATAAAAACTGTTATAAAATCATCACACATTCATATTTTTCCTGCTTTTTTTCCCCATAAATCATCTACACAACTTCTGTCCTACTCGATGCTACCAAACATTCAACTGGTTTTAGGATTTTAACCATTTAAATGCTGGTTTGAATGTTTGAATTATTGATTCATTCGTTACAAAAACACACAAAAACTGAATTTTCCATGTAAGGAATATACCAGGTGTAGGTTTTTGGTGGTGATTAAGCATATGTCAAAGATCAGCAGCAATATTGAATTGATTCCATTTGTATTTGGTGACCCTCATAGTTTTTGTGCAGGGACACTTTTGTGAGGATCTCCAGAGGGTCGTCCTCAGAATCATTCACACCTTCCAATTAAAGAAGGAAAAAATCAGCTGTCAGTGAAAAAAGCGGAAATTGACAAAAGTGATAATACATAAAAATTCTATAAAAAATCATGACATTGATTTTGAATTGTGGCTCAATAGAAATATTAAAAAGAAACACACAAAAAACAAAACAACATACAAGCATGATGGGGCTCCGAAGCTAAAACTTTTGATAATTGAGCAACACTTTGAGACAATCACTGCAATTAAGTGTTTTCTGTGCTGTCCAATCAGATTTCTGCACCTGTTGGCAGGTATGTTGGTCCACTGTTCATGGGAAAGGTGCGCTAATGTGTCTGGGACAGTTATGTTATTATTATTATTATTATCATTATTATTTTTATTATTATTATTATTATTATTATTATTATTATTATTATTATTATTATTATTATTATTTCCAAGCATCCAAGCACAATTCAAAAGCAATATTTTTTTCACTAAACTATAATTTTGTGAATTTTTATATATTATTAGTTTCTTTAGTTTCTTGCTATTTGAATTAATTTTGTGAATTTAGCCTTTTCTTTAATTAGAGTGTAAGAATAATTTTGAGGATGACTGCAGTATAGTATATAGTAGGGATGGGAGATATATTAATGTGTGTGATATACTGTCAAAAAATATTGCCAAGGTACAGTAATAACATGTCATCTCACAATAAATACGATAAATTCAATTTATCAGGTTGATTGGTGTCACTACAGTTTTGCAAGGTGTACTACAGGTGTACTACTTGAATTGAATTGATGTAGTTTAGAGGTTACTAATATTTTAGGGCTCTCAATGTAATTATAGATTTATGACACAAAAGATGAGGCTGATATTGTTTTTTTTTTTAATTGTCACTAGTCAAGACTGTAATTGTAAAAAAAAAACAGAAATTATTGTTATACTTTTTTGAAAAGTCCATATTGCCCATCCCTACTAGTATATAGATATGTAAGGGGAAAGGACACTGGATTTTACCATTTTGTTTAACAAGAAGAGTTATTACAAAAAGTCATGCCTCTTGCTGCAACACAGCTGAAATGATCAAGTTTTTTTTTTTTAAAGTGACCAAAATGGACAAGTGTCCGGAGGAAGGTATATGAGTTAAGGACTGTGATGGACCCTAATGAGGACATTTCCTAAACAAGCCTTTAAAACCTGTTTTTCTGCTGTCCCACCAACCACGTGTCCTCTCATTCTGATATAAATACTGCTGGTGTGCTGCAGAATGTGCTGAATTCCTTTGTTTAAAGCTGGCTCTGGCTGACCTCAGTCACCATCTGTCCTCCTCCGTGCCATGAGATGCTGCACTGTTCAAACACGGCCCCCGCTGTTATCAAAGAGCGCTGTCCTGCAGGGTCAAACCTCTGCTAATCCCAAACAGAGTGACCAAAAAAAAAAGCTGTTTATTGAGGGAAAAGGGAATTGTAAGCACTTTGAATATTTTGTTCATGTCTGCTGGTGTTTCTGTTGCAGCAAAATCGTTCCTTCAAGGAAAAAAGGAAGAAAATCAGATGAAACTTCCTTTTATTGCTTGTTCTGATGTAATGATCCCTTTTTCTTGCTATGTTCATATTTCATATTTCCAACATCCAGTGCTCCAGCTCTTCATCGGGCCATTTTTGCCACCCATCATCATTCCTTCTCTAAAGGATAGAGCTATTATATCACCTCTTTTGGCTTGTGTCCTCTTGGCCTGCTGCTGCCCCTCCGTCCCCCCCTTCTCATCTATCTCCTTAGCCTGTCCTGCGGTCAGAGGATGGAGCTCCAGATGGCTGCACACCAGCAGCAGAAGGGGGACCCTCGGGTGGCACAAAGGCCTGACACCAGGGAGCCACATGGGGTCTGTACCAGACAGCTCTTTAGCACAAAATTAGCCCGGGATGAACGCTGAGCACAATTACATGCTGTTAATACCATCAAAGAGGCATTTGGGCGTCTGCTGTGGCCTTTGCAGCTTAACTGCCATAATTCGGGGTATTTCACAGTTCTTTCAGGAAAGTCAAACTCAGGATTTATCAAGGGTTAAGCCTCTATAACCTTTCTCCCTGCAGTTGTTACCTATGTAAGAAACACAAAGCTTGAGGTACAGATGCGATTGTTTATATCGAGATAATTGTAGTTGTATTTATCACAGACATGAAAAAGCCTTTTCATCAAGTAGAGTGCAGATGATATGAGGAGATATAGTTAGAGATAAGACTGGTGTCCTTCAGGGTTTCTGCTACCATGTCAGCCCCAAAATGATTCACACAGTTAAGACACGTTCGAACTGTTCTAAGAGATGTAATCTGAGGAATTACACTCGATACAAAAAATTAATAAATAAAACAGAATTTTTGTGGAAAAAATGTAGGAAATACTGAATGAGTTTGATTTAAACTTGCAGTCATTTGCTGTTTTTCATGTTTATGAGCGACCAAGAAGCAGTCTGATGAATCATTATCTAGGTTTTGAGAGAAATTCATTCTTAATAAAGTTTAAAAAAAAAAAAAGTTTTACAGCATCATAATGACATAAGTAAGTGCTAACTGCCCACCACAAGATGTCACAACTGGTTCAGACATGATGGTCTGCAACACACAAATATCATGTGTGATGTTAGAGATTCACCAGCACATAAATGCAGTCAGATGTTAGAAATCCTGCGAGTAAAAATGTCTCTGAACTGTGTTAAAGGAGCAACTTTGTGTCTTTTTCTGCATTGATTAGATGCAGAAATGATGATTTCCCACACAGAATAGTTTAAAATAACATATGATTTCTTCTTATGAAGATACTGTAGTTCAGGAGCACACACACTTCATGATTATATTCTGTGGCATTGCAAAGGGTCATTTTATGGGGCCTCCACCCGACCTGTGCACACCTTTTTTTTTTTTTTTTTTTTTACAATTTCTAGGACATTTAAGATGTGTACTGAAAAAATAGATAAGAATAGATTAGTGGTTCTCAAAATGAGGTCCAAGTACCGACAGAAGTCCATGACAGCCCAGGACTTGTTACCATTCGGCAGTTTGGTCTGGCTTAGAATGCAAAAATGGCAAACATCAAAATGGATATCAATGATATTCATTTTGATATTTGCCATTTTTGCAGATTTTGAGCCTTTTTCTCAGAGATAATGGAGCGAGAGAATAAATGCAGAAAGTGATGGAAAAGGAGTCACTACACCCCCAGGATCAGGAAACCCTGGAAACATCTGATGATCTGATGCTGTAGAAGCCATGAACATTAGTCTGGAAACATATTTACAAGTTTTATTTGCACATTAATCCATCTCATCCATCCTTCAATCCATCCATCCTTCTTTCCGTCCCTCCGTCTATCTATCCATCCATTTATCCTTCCGTCTGTCCGTCCATCCATCCATCCAACCAACCTTCTTGACGTCCATCTGTCAATTAAATCATCCATTAATCCATCTATCCATCCGTCCATCCTTATCCTTCTTTCTGTCCCTCCATCCATCCATCCATCCATCCATCCATCCATCCATCCATCCATCCATCCATCCATCCATCCATCCAGCCAGCCAGCCAGCCAGCCAGCCATCCTTCCTTACGTCCATCTGTCCATCCATTCATCCATTCATCCATTATTCATCCATCTATCCATACGTCCATCCATCCTTCTTTCCGTCCATTCGTCCATCCATCCTTCATTCCATCCCTCCATCCATCCATCTTTCCTTATGTCTGACCGTCCACCCTGCCATCCATCCATCCATCCTTCTTTCCATCCCTCCATCCATCCTTCCTTACGTCTGTCCGTCCGTCCATCCATCCATCCATCCATCCATCTGTGCATTCATCCATCCAGCCTTTCTTATGTCTGACCGTCCACCCTGCCATCCATCCATCCATCCTTCTTTCCGTCCCTCCATCCATCCATCCATCCATCCATCCTTCTTTCCATCCCTTCATCCATCCTCCCAACCGTCCATCCATCCATCCTTACGTCCGTCCGTCCGTCCATCCATCCATCCATCCTTACGTCTGTCTGTCCGTCCATCCATCCATCTGTGCATCCATCGATCCATCGTTTCTTATGTCCGACCGTCCACCCTGTTCCCTCCTCCCTCCCTCCCTCCCTCCCTCCTTCCCTTCCTCCTCCTCCCCCCCCCCTCCCTCCCTCCCTCCCTCCCTCCTCCTTCTCCTCCCTCCTCCTCCTTCCTCTTCTTCCTCCATCCATCCATCCATCCATCCATCATCCATCCATCCATCCATCCATCCATCCATCCATTCTTCTTTCTGTCCATCCATCCTCCCAACCGTCCATCCATCCTTCTTTCCGTCCCTCCGTCCATCCATCCATCCTTCCGTCCGTCCATCCATCCTTCTTTCTGTCCCTCCATCCATCCATCATCCATCCATCCATCCTTTCTTATGTCCGACCGTCCACCCTGCCATCCATCCATCTTTGTCCATCCATCCGTCCGTCCGTCCGTCCATCCATCCATCCATCCATCCATCCATCCATCCATCCATCCATCCATCCATCCATCCATCCATCCATCCATCCTTCCGTCTGTCCGTCCGTCCGTCCATCCATCCATCCATCCATCCATCTGTGCATCCATCCATCCATAAAACCTATCCCAGCAGTCACTAGGATAGAAGCAGGGTATCATATTGGGGGGGGGTAATCAGTGTGTCATGTTTTTTTAGACACACAATGTAACCTTAAAAAGACCTTAAAAATCTGTGTTTCTGACTCGTTTTGATGGAACACCAACATTCATTATGTGCACTTTCTAGCAGTCACATAGCTCAGAGGCGTCCTGGGGCTCCGAAACAGCAGCATGTAAGTTTTCCATCCGATGGAAAACTTACATGCTGCAACTGTGACGTTGCAGCCGACTATTGGTTGTGGACTTAGCAAATGGAAATGAACCAGATATGAACACAGCGGGTGTTCTGAACGTGCATCATGTCGAATCGGTAAAGAAACGCAAGGAAACATTACCGGAGGAAGAGAAGAAAAGAAGGAGCGGAAGGGACAGAACAAGAGTCAAGATAAGACTGTCTTTTACTGGCTGGAGTGAATCACAGTACAAGTACGATGCAAGATGGATGCTAGTTTAACCGTTGATAGGGGGCGCGTCACTGATAAACCTGCTAAAAGTTCCATTGTGTGTCTTTAATGTCAGAAATTTACATAGTTTTACTTTAAGAAAAGTCATTATATTGTATCAGAAACTAACAAATACAGCCTCTACCATTTTTGTATTCATCATTTGACCTGGGGAATTTCTCATTTAAAACTTGAAAAACTTTGTTAAATCTTTATAAAGGCTGTCTGAAGGGATATGATCTCAACATGTTAAATGACTTTAATTCCACTATGAGTGCAATTTGCCACTTTGTAAATGATTATCACATGTTCAATGTGACCCTTTGATAAACTAATTTTACCTCCTGTGTATTTACACATTCACTCCACTTCATAAAAAAAAACTGCTCATATTCTGCAAATGTGAGGTTATTTAATCCGCTCCGACAGCTGCTGAGGCTGGAGCTGGTGGTCAGTGAGTGCTCCAGCTGTGTAGAGTTAAAATAACCTCCTGCAGGTTGGCATTGGATGCTGGAGAGATTCTGTTTTAAGACACTGACGCACTCAAATCCACACACACTTAAAGTTTAGTGGCTTTTTTCTTTTTCCTTGTTTTTACTTAACCTAGAGTTGCTGCCTTTCTTTTGCCTCCTGAAATCTACACTATTCATTGAAAGATCGGAGCAGGAAACAGTTCTTGTGGTTCATTCGTGTGCTTCTTGGACATCTGTTCCTGAAAGCTCCACGTGGATTTGGATTGCTTTTGTCTGCATGTGCTTCAGTTTCAGACTGGACAACAGGTATAGATTATAAAGAGATTTGTTTTTCCAGTGAGAAATCTGGACCAACTAATGAAATGCACACATTTAGTTGTATTACTGGACTTGTGAAAGCTTTAATTACTTATCAAGTCATTTCCTATTACCAAACCTAATCTCTGCTTAATCCTAATTCTACTTTTAAAACCAAACTCAAGTCTTAACTTCAAAGGAGCTCATGCAGTTTTCACAGTGGAGAGTTTGATTAAACTTTCTATCCATCTAGTGTATTTTTAGACACTTAAAATCAGTAATTTGTCTAATAATAATTTTCCAGCCACTTACTCTTGTGCAGCTTTGCTGCCTGGTGTATTACTTAGAATGACCACAGGGGGGCGATCAAGCGTCTGATGCTGCTTCTCTGATGCTTTCACGGACTGATCGTAAACTTAAATGATCATGAGCTTTTCAGGCTTATTTTACTACATTTAACTGACAGTTTTGTTAGCTTTAAAAATGAAAACTCTTGACCAAAACTTAAAAGGATAAAATACAATGTGTTTAGGTATATAGACCAAGGGATTACTTGATTATTCATCAAATCTTTGGTTTGAAATATGTAGTTATCACTTGGAGCCATGAATTCTCAGCTGGTTAATGGGGAAAATGATCATAAGTGTTATCAATACTGTAAATAATCACTTGCAAAGTCGTTTAAAATGAGCTCCACCTCAACAAATACACCATTAAACCGTTTTTGGATGCATGCACGAATGAAACTGCACTGACAGAATGTTAGAAAATGAAAGTTGCAGTTAGTACTTTTGCTTTTAAATGTAAGCACGTTTTCTTAATCACGAGACCAATTAAATAAATGGAGAACATTCACTAAATCTCTTAATATTAGACTGCATTATTGAAAATTAGTGGTGGGTTGTATTGAATTTGACATGCCCGGCTGCAGTTGAACGCAGCACGTGACTGGGCATTAGCTCAGCACGGAGAGAGGGATTGGGATTCAGAGAGGAAAGGAGGGAGAGAGAGATAGAAAAAGCTAAACAGGTGGTCTGAAAACACACAGAAAACAATGTCGCCCGTCCGGGAGAAGCGGACGGATTTCTAGTCCTCGTTTCTGTGAAGGAATACCGGGACAACCTCGGAGCCGAACAAACCAAAACTCATGCTCCTTCTTGGTTTCCACACGGATTTCTCCTCCCGCTCCTCCTCGACTCGGTTTCGCTCCGAACCTGGGGAAGCCCGCGGATACTAAACCATGAAAGTCACGGTGTGTTTTGGCAGGACCCGGGTGGTCGTGCCGTGCGGGGATGGAAATATTAAAGTCCACACACTCATCCAGCAGGCTGTCATGAGATATAAGAAGGCGATAGCGAAGGTGAGTGGCGGCTACTTTGCTTTCTTGCGGCTTTTGTTTTCCTGGAAACAACGCTGTTTGCGGCGTGCGGGGGGGCACAATATGGCGCAAACTTCTCACAGATGCAAAGTAAAGGAAACGAGGCGCATGTTTCTGCTCTTTCATTGCGCTTTTTATGTGTGAGACGCACACACGCTGGCTCGGTGTGCGCATTCCCAGTGTGTTGCCGCTTTCAAAGAAAGACGCACCGCCATTGTGGTTCTTGTGTTTGGAAACCCACAAAACTTCCTCAGGGATTCTCCTTGTGGCACAAAACGAAGTAGGCTGCAGCCTGGATGACTGAAGTCGGAACTTTTAGCATATTTATGCACCAAACGCACCTTTGCGGACTTTGCAGCGCAGTTTAGTGACCCCAGTTCATGCCTGTGGAAGTTGCCCGCAGAGATTAGCCTCCTAGCAGGTTAGCCAGCAGACTGCACAAGTAGAGCTGCAGTGAGGCGTTCAGGCTCCAGTGCTGGAGAATCATATCTGCATGATGTGCTGTCTCTACAGAAAAAGATCATAACAGCCCTCTTTTTTTTTTTTTTACTGCACTTTTATCGAGTTAAACATGCCTTGAAGCTGGAGTGTGCAAACCACAACGCACAAAGTTTAGGTGAACAATTATTGCATAAAATGCAAGAAATGGGGAGAAGAAGCTCTTTTCTTTTGAATAAATTATGTGAGACTCAAAGGAGAATGATGCGAGAAGCTGCTTCCCTCAGCTGCACAGCAGCCTGATTAGGCTCCAGGCCCTGCAGGATGGGGAGGCAAACTGCGGAGCCAAGCTCCAGCTGCCTGGTGGAGGCACAGAATTAAGGCATAAATCCTGGAGATAAAAGTGACAGAAAAGAAAACTTGTAGCAAGGATGTTTGGGCAGTGGCAGATAACCTTTGAACTTACTGTGCTTTAGATTGCCTGTAGGGTTTTCCAGTCAGATCAGATAAGACGAGCTAGGGCACTAGAGGATCGTAAATTATTGTTTTCTGTAGAAGAAAAGTAAAATTTCTTACATTTGCAGCTTAACATTTTGAGATTTGGGTGATTTATTTAGCTGAACATCTGTTTGAATCTCACAGGTCATTGAAATATTTAGGACTCAAACCACTGTTTAACTGAATAAGTAGATGATTAGTTAACAGTGTTGTCATTGATGAGAGTTCGTAAATGTTTTCAAGTGTCTCCTAAAGTTTGTAGATACTTTCCCTCTCTATGTTTTAACTTGAAGCCATTCTCTTTTCGCGGGGATGATGGTGACCTAGAGGTTGAACTGTATCCTCTTGTCCTGTGAATAATTCAGTGTGAGCAGACAGCAGTGCTGGAGAACATCTCTGTACCAGGGAGCGGTAGGTTTCTCGATGGGAGAACTCCCCTTTGACTTCATGTAAATTTGGTTTCTTTTGCTTTATTCTTGAGAGAAGGCCAAGTTGAGCATTTTTAGGGAAGGTGAAAATAGAAGTTGACAGTTTTGTTTTTTGTTTTTGTTCCTAATGCAACATTGTTTGGAGCATGTGGAAGCTCATGCTCCACATGTTTCCCTTTGTTCATCATCAGTGTCAAGGTTCAGATTAAGGAGAAAAGGGGCCCTGCTTAAGACATTCAGCCGATACTCTGAGGTGGAGCCCCCAAAATAGTCCACTTGCAGGTTACATTGAATTTTACAGCATACAACTGTTACACTATCAGTTTATCTATTTAACGTAAAACAAAACTCAAAGAACAGAATATTTTTTTCTGTATTGAAGCTAGGGATGCACAATATAATTGGCCCCCTATTGGTATTCATCGGCCTTAAAACTGAGTATTGGACATCGGCCACCCCACCAATGTTTAACCGATATTTAACCGATCAGCCCGCTGTTTCTAAAGTCTACAAACCCCCCAAAACTAGTACTACTTCTTCAAAAACTACTTTTTTAAAAACTTCTAAAGACTAGGGGTAGGAAAAATATTGATACACTGAAACATTGCAATATTGTCATATGCTGATATCATATTGACATTTAAAAATGCTGTATCGATCTATTTTACTAATGAAATCTTGCAATATTTCATTGTTCTGTTATGAAATCTCACAAGAATTCACAAGAATTTCTGATATTTTCAAATGCTGTTATATTGACATTTAAAAATGTGGTATCGATCTATTTTTCTAACAAAATCTTGCAATATTTCATCGCTCTGTTACAATTTTTTGTGAGAATTCATGATATATCGTGAGATTTTGTAACGAAGTGATGAAATCTCGCCAGATTTGTAAGTGAAATAGCTTGATGTCGTGTTTTTAAATATCGATTTGATATCCGCATGTGGAAATATAGCAATATTTCAGTGTATCAATCTTTTTTCCACCCATATTTTTTAAAGTGTCGGAAACGGATAGCAAAACTGCTATTTGAAATGACTGCTTATTTTTTCAGCTTTAATATCTGTATCGATATCATTTATCGGCTACATGAGTTTTAAAATATCGGCACATTGAATATCGGCAAAAATTCCAATATCAAGCATCCCTAATTGAAGCAGGATATTGTGTAAACCTATTGCTCTTGTTTAGATAGTTTAGGTGGAGCCACAGGTGCTTCCGGTAGCACAGTCTCATAGATAAGGGATAATGTTTTCTACAGCTACTTGCAAAAAATAAAATTCAATTTAAAGTCCTCTTTTTGAGAGGGTCAAATTACTTTCTGATGTTTTACGATAAGAATAAAATAGTTCCCCACAGTCGGGGCACCTGTTGCTTTGCAACATTTGTTTGCTGAGTCACGGCGGCTGGAATTGTATCGGCCTTTAGGAGCTGAAATTTATTGGTTATCGGTTTTAAAAAATGGTTATCTTGCATCCCTAATTATTAGTGAAAGTCCATAAACATGTTGAAAAATTAAATATGTGGGCGGGGATCCTCGACCCTCCATCACACTGACTCTGCACAAGATTGATCCCTTGCATGATTTTGATTCAATTTAGCTATCTTATATTATTTTATGATTTTTGTTTATCTTGTTTTTTTTTTTTTTCCTTGTACACTTGTTAGAGATCGAATCGAAAGATCTTTTAGGGCCGATACCAATACAGATATTTTCTCATCAGCCTCAGCCGATGGCTGATACGACCTGCCTGTATTTGGGGCCCAGATACTGCATTTGACTCCCAAATTAATGTCATGAAGGATACAATGAAAAGTGATATTATGATTCTTTTAATACAAAAAAGAACAAAGCACTTTAAATGAGTTATAAAAAAGAAACAGTGCACTTGTAAACAAATATCAATATTTTTTGCAGCACTACTCCTCATATATGAATCAAATTCCTCCTCTTTATTTTCTGCCACTTGAATTAAGTTTTCCAAAAATATGGCATCCAGGGCAGATGCATTTCTGCATTTATGTGAAGAGGGCATAACAGTTGGTTTGTTGCCAGCTAAACAGCTACGACATGGTTGACTCATCTTAGGCTAATGCATTTTTGTGGGTCTGCTTATAATATTACAATTTCAGAGAAGTAATTGGCTTTTATTTACTTTAAATTCTACTTTGCTGCATCATTAAGCCCTAATTTGAGATCGACCATAAAAATCCTGAAGATAAAATCTTGGTAAAACTGTTGGAAACAGACCAAATCCACAATTAAGTATAGTTCTCAGTTTTATTTAACATGTTTTAAGCCACTGTTTTTATGCAGATCAACAGATTTGCTTTACTCAGACTTTTAAGATTGAAAATCCAATAACAAAATGAGATTATATTTATTTGCTGCCTCGGGATATTCAAGGCTTTGGAGATAAACTCTTTTGGGGCTGCAAGCTGGCACCATTATTGCATCGGGCTAGAAACCCAGATAACTACAGTATAGTCTTTGCAGCCTTCACTCACAGCGGTCACTTCACCGGCGCTCCCGTTGTTCTGCTTTTGGTAATTCACACAAACGAAATCAAGGTGGCTCAGTCATGCATCAGTGTGTGCTAACACATAGAAAGCCATTGAAAAAGAAATAGAAAAAACTTATAAATGATTTGTTTGCTTCATGTTAGGGATGCACAATATAATCGGCCCGCTATTGGTATCGGCCTATATCGACCTTAACACTGAGTATTGGACATCGGCCACCCCACCGATATTTAACCGACCAGCCCGCTGTTTCTGAAGTCCAAAAGAAAGAAGAAAATTCTTCCTCTTCTTCTTTCAAAAACTTCTTTTTTACAGACTTTAAAACTTCTATAGACTAGGGGTGGGAAAAGATATCGATACACTGAAATATCACAATATTTTCATATCAATGAAATCTTGCGATATTTCATCATTCTCTTACGAAATCCTGTGAGAATTAACAAAATGTTTGATATTTTCATATGCTGATATCATATTGACATTTAAAAATGCGGTATCGATCTATTTTGCTAACAAAATCTTACAATATTTCATCGTTTTGTTATGAAATCTCGCCAGAATTCACAAAATATTGTGAGATTCTGTAACGGAATGATGAAATCTTGCAAGATTTTGTAAGAAAAATAGATCACTACTGTGTTTTTTAAAAAACGATTTGATATTGGCATATGAAAATATCACGATATATCAGTGTGTTAATATTTTTTCCCACCCCTATTTTTCAAAGTGTCAGAAATGAATAACAAAACTGCTATTTGCAATGACTGGTCATTTTTTTCAGCTTTAATATCAATATCGGTTGTCAGACACATGAGTTTTAAAAATATCGGCATATCGGATATCGGCCAAAAATTCCAATGTTGTGCATCCCAGAATGACACTAATGCTCTGCGTGATGATGTAACCAGTGTTGCAAACATAGAATTGAAGAGACCAAAGTGTTGTGCATGATATTAATAAAAAAGAAATGACTGGATAAGCCTCATTCATCCGATATCTGATCCAGCTTATTAGTCAATATCAGAGCCAATATCGGATCCAGACATTGGATCGGTGCATCTCGAGTGAAAAGCCCAACTTTGTTTCTGTAAAACACACAGAACAATGTGTTGGAAATGAGGCTTGGGAGGCTTTTGGTGACATAGGGGGGTGTCTTCGCAAACTCCTCACCCACAACAAAACACACTGCCTCAAAACACCCTTGTCATTTAATCTTCTTATAGCCTTGTTTATTGCTCTGGTCCCACCCAAACCATTTCTTCCAACCAAGGTTGAGCATTTTCATCACTCAGGAAGTCTTTTGGTCACAGATGTTGTGTTGAAGATCACAGCTTTTTTTGGGTCTGCCCGCCTTAATAAGAAGACCAAATTTAGGTTGGGTGTTTTCTCCTGCCTCGATGTTTGTGTGGACCTTCTTGCAACTTCCCCTGTCATTACAGAGGAATGCTTCCTGCAGAAAAAAGTCCACTTTTGAGGGCCTGTAGCCGTCTCATAACCATGGAATTAGAAAGATGCATACTCTGGGATGAGTGTTTAGATTCAGGTTGAACAGCGCTCGCGCTCTCACACACAGATCGGACTGAACTTGCGTATAGATGGATTCAGTCTTCCCAAGAAGGAGACTTTGTCAGATTATCCTACACTGCTGTTTTTCCTTCCACAGATAATAGGTTGGATTGTCGTTAATGTTCGGCCATGTACATTTAGTGCGGCAAGCTGTTAAAATGACACCCTTGACTGGAAAACTGTCTGGTAGTTTAATGCTTCAAACCCTCAAATGACGTGAGCGTTGGCATGTCAGCAGATTCATGAGATTTTCCTCCTTTTTAAAAATAGTTTTCCTACATCTCCAAAGCCTCCTGTGGAATATGAGGTTTCTGAATGATCTTATCCACACCAGCACATTTCCATTTACACTTGCACACTGATGGAGATTTCTCTAGAGGAGAGGAGCTTGTTCATTTGATGTATCTTTGACCAGATTTCCATTTTGGTCCGGTTCTAGATGTGTTTTAGTGCTGTTTGTGCATTAACTTTGATGATATTGATAATCTTACAGACAACATTAACTTTTTATTAGGGATGCACGATATTGGAATTTTGGCCGATATCCGATATGCCAATATTTTAAAACTCCTGTGGCCTATACCGATAGAATAAAGTAAAAATAAAGTATGTAATATTCATTCCTTGTTCAAAATTAGAAAAATACCTGAACTTGTGTTATGTATAACAAGTCAAACTTAATGACAGTTGTGCGAACAAAACTAGAAGGATATGTGCATTATATCCTAGAACCACCTGGACTTTCTTCTCCCTGAGAAAAAAAAAACAAAAAAACAATACCCCAAAACAGGGGATATTTGGTTATTTACTAGGGCTGAGAAAAATATTAACTGAAATATTGTAATATTTTCATATGCAGATTTCATATACATATTTAAGAATGCGATATTGATCTATTTTACCAACAAAACCTCGCGAGATTTCACCGTTATCCTACGAATTCTCGTGAGATTTCACAAAAACCCACGAGATTACGTGACTGAACGACAAAATCTCACAAGATTTCGTCAGTGAAATGGATCGATACCACATTTTTAAATATTGATTGTCAGTATATGAAAATATCACGATATTTCAGTGTATTCAATATTTCCAGCCCTAATATTTACACAAATAAACGTATATAAACTATTCACACAGAACATCCTAAAAGAAACTGTCTTTAGAATTTCTAAAGTCTGTAAAAAAGTTTCTGAATAAGAAGTTTTTGCTATTTTCAGACTTTAGAAACAGCGGCCTGATCAGTTAAATATCGGTTAGATATCGGTTAAATATTGGTGGGGTGGCCGATATCCGATACTCAGTTTTAAGGCCGATATAGGCCGATACTGATAGGGGGCCAATTATGTTGTGCATCCCTACTATTTATTCATAAGCAAATATTTTAAATGGAATTTCTAGAGTTCATGATTTTCTTTAATAAACTTAATGCTTTAGTAAAATTTAGTTACATTCATAACAAACCACTTTCTATGTGGGTCAAGCTCAGGAAATCGCCAGATTTGAGCAGCGATGAGTCAAATCTGTCTGCTTTTAATCTTGTCCTGATGTTATTTCTATGCTCTGTAGTGTGCTCAAGATATTACACAATTCATTACACAAATGACTGCTTTTAATTAGTGTGCATCAGCCTTTAATGGTGGACGGGCCCTGGAGATGCACACTAGTGTGTGATGAGTGGGAGTTGCTGTTCTGGTCATACTCTGTAGGATTAAAATGTTAGCCACCAGCAATATGCAGCATCTTCAAAGTAATGGCTCCAGGTAGCGAAGCTGGCCCCGGTTTGTTGACATGAACAGCATAACTACATCTATGATGACATATTTCACATGGCATGGTGGTGATGGAGGTGGGTTTCCCAGCGTTTTCGCCCAGGTTTGTAACGTGTGCCTATTTTACTTTAGCTATGAAAGATGAACATCGTATCTCAACCCGGTCACAGTTGCAGAAACTGCCACTATGTTGTGATTAACAGGTTTTGCTGCCTCGTTTTGGTGCTTCTAGTGTGATTTTCATGATTGAACAAGCTAAAACCAGATGAAGTCAGTGTCAATCCTTGCCACGGAGGTAGTTTTCCCACCACAGTGCTGGTTTGGAGCCAAAGTCTAGCTTAAAACCAGTTTTTTCTGTTTTGACTGCCAGGCTCTGACTGCATCTATGAAAAGCTGGCTGCTGGTCCTGATCAAAGAATCACTTGTGTTAAGAGGTGGGGTTGAGGTTATGGTGTCAATCCAGACTATTGCTCCCAATGTTGGAGCAGCCAAAAAAAAAAAAAAGGACTACAAGTTTAAACAGCTGATTCATGAATGAAAAAAAAAAAAAAAAAAACCTTTATTTATCCCAGAAGGGAAGATCTCATGACCTCAGCGTTTCTCTTCCTTCCCAGGTGATTAAAAGTTATAAACTGTGAATGCGTGCCACATAGTGTTGCACTTCCAACTGCCTCACAAAAGACACCATTTGTCACTTCTTTTATAAACAGTGTTTCAATACCACCAGCCTGCATTTATAAATCCTGTTTACCTGCAGCAGTGTTAGTAAATAATAAATTAAATGTTTAGCATTTAATGTTCAATGTTGTTGAAGAATTCACAAACACAAATGTTATTTAAACAACTTTTATAAACTACATTGATGATATTTAGACAGTAAAAACTCTGGCTATGTGTAGGAAAACAAGATAAACAGATCTGTGTGGCTTAACTGTTTCTCTGCACCAAAACTCCAACAGTCACACTTTGGATTGTATTAACTTTACAGACATTTTCTCTTTTACTCCCACTCTGTGATGGTGTTAGTGGTTGTTTGATTTTGATCTTTCTCTATGTTTGGTTTTAAAACCAAACCAGGGACAAGGACAGCAAATATTAGTCATGGCTCGAAGTCCTACTTACACAATAGGGCTGCCAGGATTAGTCGACTAGTTGACTAATCGTCGACTATCAAAATAGTTGACGAATAATTTCCCTAAGCGACTAATCCCATATTGCCAATAAGTTTTGTTTTTCCTCTTAAAATTGCCACTGTACCTTCCATTGCTTTGTCCACTTCTCTGTTTGGCCATCTTTTCTTGAATTTATTTATATAAATTAACACACAGACTTGCAGTCAAAAGTTTGGACTCATTTTTCGTTTAGTTTGAATGAGAAAGTGTCCAAACTTTTGACTGGTACTGTAAATATGCTACAATTTTTGCCAAAATAATCGGCGACTAGTCAATTATCAAATTAATCATTTGTGGCAGCCCGATTACACAATGATGACTGCATTTTACATGATATTTCAATGTGTTGTTTCTATCAGTTACATTTTTTAACCCCCTCCCCCTTTTCCCTCTTTTTTTTCTTTTTTTTTAAATAAGAAAAAAAAAATGGACCAGATAATGGTTTACACATATATTAGTAGGCATACTTTTTGGTGCATATTGGTATGATTCTGTGGTGGATGCAGAAAAATAAACCAGTTTTGTACAGTCTTTATGTAAACCTCAGATCAGCACCTAGTTTCCTTGGTTACGCGCATGCACATGGACTAGCATCCAAATTGGGGGAGACTTTTGCAGGGAGAGCCGAAGCACAACAGAGAGGGAGGACCGACCGACATAAGTTATTCATTAAAATGCCAAGCTGAATCCACTTTTTTTTTTAAAAGGTGGAAAGTTTTGCTTTGAACAGCAGCTGCTCACTATGATTTATATGCAGGACACGGGTAACGGTGTTAGACAGGGGTGTCAACTTCAACTTCAACTTCAATTTTATTGTCAAGTGGGCTGCATGTGGACTTACGGTACAGATAAAATTACATCAGCTCCAGTCCTGCAGGCTTTAGATGTTTCCCCACTCAAGTCCTACAAAACACATTGACCCATTAATCTGATTCAGGTGCTGCAGCAGGAAACATCCAAAACCTGCAGGACAGTGGCCCTTGTGGACTGACTTTGGACACCTGTTCTGTAAGACTATTTGAAAAATTAAATAAATAAAAGAAAATGCACACTTTTTGTCTCCTTGTTAAGAAGACACGAATGGCGTAAATTAGGATTATAGTCGATTGTCTCGACTAAAGTACTTAACTTGGCAGAATAGGTGTAGTCAATGTGAGTCGTAAGGCCTTAATTTTTACAGTTTCTTTGATCCCCATGCCACCAGGCTGTACCAGCCAGGGGTTCCTGCTTCTAAAACAAGCACAGTGGAGGATTAAAAGCTTCACCGATGATCCATGGGCCGCTGCCTCTGCCCTTGGCCAAACTACTGTGAAAAATGTCCCTAAAATGACCCAATGCAGGATCTCCTTTCTTGAAGGAGTCGATTTTAAATACAGTTAAATGAGGAAAATTAGCCTGGTGAGGTTTCTTGCATGAGCAAGTAAACAAAACATTAAAGCACCGAGGCTCTTGCAGTTGTCTTTGCTTTCAGAAAGTTATAAACTGTTGTTTCTTCTACCTCCCATATGTTTGTAAATTGCTTAAGCAGTTTAGAAAATGACTGAAATTATGTATAAAAGCTTTAAACAACAGCAAACATAATCAGTCAGCTGCCGTTAAGTCTGTCATCTATTTTTCTTAAGGGCTTGAGAAATTCTGCACCTTCTGCTGTAGTTGATGACTCTCACATAACCATCTTTCCCACTGTGCTGCTTTGCTGTGCTTTGCATTTTGGATGAGATCTTTTTTTTTTCCCATGCTGCTCAGTTATTGCTTCACTGTGAGGAATTTGCATATGGCAGCAGTCTTTATCAGTGTTTGACATCATGATGTTGATGGGATAGTAGAAAAGATGATAGTTTTGTCATTTGCTAGGGGGGGTTTCCCAGGAGGGGAATGAACTTTGTGTGTCATTAATATATTAGAGCAGTACTGTAGTGAGAGAGTGTGAAGTGGGAGGTTGTGAATTGCTGAATGCTGACTTCTCAGACGGTGGGAAGACTGGGGCTCTCCTTTTTGAGGTTCATTAACATTTCAGGAGTTAACCACGTCTTGTTAGCAAAGTAGTTTATTAGGGATGCACGATATAATTGGCCTCCTATCGGTATTGGCCTATATCGGCCTTTAAACAGAATATCGGACATTGGCCACTCCACTGATATTCAACCTATCAGCCTGCTGTTTCTAAAGCCAAAAAAACCCCTTTTTCTTCTCCTTAAAAAACGTCTTTTTTTACAGACTTTAAAACTTCTAAAGACTAAAGGTGGGAAAAAATATCAATACACTGAAATATCGCGGTATTTTTTACATGCTGATATCATATCGATATATTTCATTGTTCCGCTACGAATTCTCGCTTCAACTCACAAAAATTTTGCGATACTTTCATATGCTGATATATTGATATTGAAAAATGCAGTATCAATCTATTTTGCTAATGAAATCTTGCAATATTTTATCATTCTGTTACAAAATCTCATGAGAATTCATGAAATATTGTGAAATTTTGAGACGGAATGATGAAATCTTGCTTGATTTTGTAAGCTAAATAGATTGATACAGCGTTTTTTAAATATTGATTTTGATTTCGGCATATGAAAATATCACAATATTTCAGTGTATCAATATTTTTTCCATCCCTATTTTTCAAATTGTCAGAAACGGATAACAAAACTGCTATTTGAAATGACTGCTTATTTTTTCAACTTTAATATCGGTTATCGGCCACATGAGTTTTAAAATATCAGCCAAAATTCCAATATCATGCATCTCTAATCAGAGTGAGGACTCTGTCCACCCGACCTGCTGCTGAGAAGATTTAAAAACATGTCTAACTTGATGGAAACATTTACTCGCCATGTGGCAGATCCCAGCATCATCTGCATTTAAAAAAAACCCCCCAAAAAACAACAACAAAAAAAAAACTTGGCTGCAGCCCAGAAGTAAGAAAATATGCAGGATTTCTCTTTAAGTCTTCTGGTCCCCCCCAGTCTAAACATATTCTTTTCCCCTTGTTTCCTTCATACAACAAATTCAACCATAAAGTACTCAAGAGCGGAAATGTTCAGATAATCCCCCACTGGACTGGGATTTTCTCTTCTTGCTCTCTTTTTCTGAAACCTCTCTAATGGCTGAGTTTAGGAGAAGTCCTACCTCTAAACCAGCTCTGGCATGTTAAGAAGACATTGAAACAGGCTCTCTAAGATTTTCAGACAAAACCAGTTAATTTTTCTTCAACCGGCTTCTGCAGCCATAAGAGACACAAGACAACCTGAGCTCAGATCACCTCGTAATGATTGGAGGATCGTCCAGATGACACTTGACACTTTTGACTTTCACAACCCCAGCATACAGTTTAATACCATAATATTAAAAAGATGCTGGAACATATGTTGTCTGCAGGGCCATAATCCTGAACTCTTCACACGGATGCGTTTTTCAGATGAACTGGTAATTGGAAAAGGGGGGGGGAGCACCAGAGATAAAATTGTAAAGCTTGTCTTCTTCTAACTGAACTCTTGACTATGATGAGAGGGGGTTGGTGCCTGAGTTAATCAGTCCAGATCATACAATGCCACGATGGAAGGAGCTTAGAGACAGATTACTTGCCCTCTGTTATGGGTCCAGTCAGCCGAGCATTGACACCACGACCGTTTAAGACGGACACGTACGGACTGACAGGACAACATATTTTGGGTGATTGATGTTTGAAAAATTATCACCTGCACTTGAAGTTTTCTTGATGAGCGGGTGGATCACAGGGTGGTGTTTTCAGATCAAGTCCTTTTTCTTTTCTTTTCTTTTTTATTTTACTCTTGTATGATTCAGCTGAGTTTCTTGTATAAACAGAGGAAGCAGCCAAATGTAAACTTGCAGTGAAGGAGGATCAGGTAGCTCAGAAAGAAGCTCCATTATCAGCTCTTCTCTGCTTTTATGCTTTGTCCATATATATTATTTTTCAACTAGAATCTTCAGCTGGGCCATTCGTTTATTTATGAAAGAGATTTTTTTACTTAGTCCTGACAGAGGGGTGTTTGTGAAGAGACAGGGTGTGCGGCTGAGAGAGCTTGTGTGTTTTCAGGAGAATACCGTCATTGTGGAGGCTGCACCACAAGTGTGAGTTTGAAGAGTTGACCTCATGAAAATTTACTGGCACAAACGCTAAAAGTGGATCTCTGTACAATAATGTTTTGAACATAAAGTTCAACTGTTTTCACTTTTTAAAACTTGTGAAACCATATAACATCTGGGACAAAATGGAAACACGCCAGTGCATAATACTGAAGTTATATTGGGGATTTCAGCGATTATTTATGGGACAGCGTCACTGCTCGCATGAAGAACACTGCATCGTATTCATCTTTGTGCTTTTGTGAAAGCCTCTTCGAGTTAATTTGTGTTGAATTTACCCAGGAGTTTTGTGGTTTGAGCCTTAGCAGCTCTCAACTGATAGTTACACTGAGCTTGCCAAGCATAACCGGGTAGTCATCAACTTTCTCCCATAATAAACATGGAGGTTACACAGCGTACACATTGTCTCCAAAAGTAGAAAGGAGCAATGTTCTCTTTGGACTCAGTCATCTGGTCATTTCTTTGTCAGCAGTAAAGGTCTCTTTTTTTGAGTGGGGGAAAATGTCTCTATCTGATACTGTTTAGATTTGCCTCAATTTTACTGTGAATGCTTGGCAAAAGGTGAAACTTATTCATTTGTACAGCTGAGTTTTTTATTAAACAGTCAGCTTCATTATTTATTATCCTGCTTATTTATGAAATTGCATCTCCTTACCCTCCTTTGTCTTTTTGCTTGTTCTGTGTCTACAGAAATGTTAAATCATTGCTTAAGTTTGACAATCAAAAAGGCGTCAGCTTAGTTGCAATTCAGAGAGAGGTCAAAAAACCCCCGATACTATTGGGTACCGATATTGGAGGTGTCCTGATCCAATACCAGTATCAGATATCGTGCCGATTTTGGTTAGAAAACATGGGCCGTGTCCGAATGTCCACCCTAATCCCTACATAGGGCCCTATATAGGGGTCACGCCATTTTGTAATGGTGTCTGAATGTCCAGAAAGAAAAAAGTAGTGCACTCAAAATTACCCACAATGCATCTTGAAAACTAGTGAGCTTCGATGGTCCCTTGACAGGTCAATATAGACCACAATGCATTGTGGTGAGGAGAGCTGAATGGTCTTTGGCCCAATATACAGCTAAGTATCTATATTGGGCATTGGCCGATACTTGGCCTGTATTGGTATCGGAAGTGAAAAAGTGAGATCGGGACATCCCGTAACCTATATAATATTCCATTTTCTTTAATCAGCTTTCGTGTGCTGCAGCCTTGTTGAGGTCTCGTAAAAAAGTGCCTGCTCCATCTCCCGTCTGCCCATTCAGTGTGACTTGCTTTAAATCAGAGTAGGGATAAATGAACATGAATGTGCATTTGTTTCCAGCTGGACTACTGGCCCTTGTCTCATCCAGCAGAGAGACATTGACTGAAATGTCAAGGACTTGCTGTGTGTGGAGTGCTGAGCACAGGGAGAGGATTGTCTCTGAGGAATGTCAGTACGCTGAACAAACAGGACCGCAGTTCAGATGTACTGTATTCATCTGTCCAGCCACATACAGGCTGCACGTTAAATCGAGTCACAGGACTTGATATTCTAATCAAACCTCTGTAACAGGGACCTTTATCTTTCACTGAAAATCTTGTTTTGCAACCTCTTCTTCAGCTACTGGTGTATTAGGTTTCTCCTCATGCCTCTGAAGTTCCTGTGAGATTCTTCTTGCCAGTCTTAAAAAAAAAAAAAAAAATCTCAGTTCTCAGTCAGCTGTTAATTACTAGCAGCCAAACAGAAAACCAACTCGAACTTGTACTTGGGGGGGAGAAACAATAAAATAACATAAAAAAATATAGCAAATTTGGAGCGCCAGACATGTTCTCCAGTGAAAGCCAGGATGCGTTGACACAGCTCACATAAAAAAAAAAAAAAAAAGCATGAATATGAAGTTTAGATGCAGAAAAAAAGAGCTGCTCAGAGGAGTGAAAGCCTTCATTACCACACTTCCAATTATTTATTAATGTAGATTAATGATGTCCCTTGAAATTGAATTCAGTACTTAGGCTGATGAGTCTTTGTCTGCTAAATATAGGACAGGCCCAATGAGAGCTCTGCCTCTGACAGATGATTATTGGCCTCTAGGCAGAGCATACATGAACGCCTTGAACTTCATTCCTCGTCTCTCCGCTGTCTGGAGAAGTGTCTTGTTTCTCCTCGAGTGGCTAATGAGCAGAAATGGATGAGTCAGCTGATGCGGCCGACCTACCAACCCACAGTCTTTACACCATGAGTCATTTAAACCCCTTTTGATCGATTGCTCTAACTGGAATCTCAAAATTACGAACCATTAGTAACTGTTTTTTATTGAAATGATGGAATCAATGCTCTTATTGTACAAAAATCTAAATATTTGCACAGTCACATGCAACACTTTGCGTAAGTTTAGATATTTGGTAGTGGCTTGACAATTTGAATGTGGGGCCACCCTCATGCTTACCCCACTTAATTCGATTTTATGCTAAATAGGACCTTTACATTGAAAATGTAAAAAGAGGTATTGAGTGTTTTGGACAATGTTTTGTAAAAACTTTGACTGGGATCACAAGTGAAGTGAAAGGACAGAAGGGAAAAACTTCATGTTTATGTAAAGCAGCTTTTGTCAGGAGCTGCTGCCGGCCATTAAACATTTCTGCACGGCATTATTCTTTTATTTATCTGTTAACTTTTTATGAAGAAAGCCTAATGAGCCTTTTTATACAGCATGAGTAAACTTGAGGGATAATTTGTTCTTGCACAATGAATGACCACAGCATTAAAACCTCTGACAACTTTAAGGGAATAACCCCAATCAATTAAGTATCTTCAGTCCTTTAGTATTTTCCTAATGCTTTCTCAAAAGGTATTAAACAGCTGTAATTTGTGAGATTATAATGCATCTTTTGATCTTGTTTTGTGGCACCTTTAGTTCTTGATTCCCATCTCCTGAAACAAGACTGATGTGCCGCATAACTCTGCATAGATCGTGCTTTGTTGTCTGTGATGGTTTCTGTGCTGCTGATGAGGGTCCTGCTGTTGCTGACTGTGCCAAGTAGCAGGCAGTCAGAACTTGTTTGTCGTTCCTCTGCCGCCACACTTTCGTGGCATGCTCGAAGGTGTGTTTGTAGATCTACCATTGTAGAGTACTACAAGACAGTGTTTACTTTGTGCAGAGCTGATATTTGGCTTTGGTTTTTTTTTGTTTTTCCTTCAATCCAAAATGCTGACCATCTGGGATTATTTGATGTCCTTTTGTAGCAGATGTGAATAACTTACTAGCTTGCAATTTTTTTGTTTTATGTGAGGACTTTGTAAATACTAATGGCTTATTTTACTGAGAGGTTACCAGATTTGTATTGGGTCACAGTGACTGTGTTTACATGAGAGTTTTGATTCCTCTTTAATTCCTAATAAAGAGACCATGTAAACCCCCAATTCCGACTGAAAACATTAATTCCAAATAAAACTTAATTATGAACTAAGTGGTGGGGTTATTCCTCTTTTAATTCCGAATAGAATAATTCCTGTCACGTAAACCTTTTATCCGCTTGAAGTTAGTTCCTGTCGTTCTGCGCATGCTCCTTCCCTCGTCCTGTTGTAATGGCGCTTGTCGATGCGAAACAAGCGTTAGACTCGTGCCAGATGGTGGAAATAAAGAAGTACAGTTGTGCTTGAAAGTTTACATATACTTCCATTAAAGACAGAAAAAATTTTTTGCCAGCTAAATAAGTTGAAATTGACAAAAGTAATAATAAATAAAATTTTATGAACATCAATTCATGACACATTTCACATTGTGGTTCAATAGAAATATTAAAAACAAACCAACAAGAAATAAAACAAGCATGATGAGGCTCCTGAGCCGAAATGTTGTTGAGCAACCCTTTAGGACAATCACTGCAATCAGGTGTTTTTTTGCAATGTTCAATAAGAATTGCACCTGTTGACAGGTATTTTGGTCCACTGCTCATGAGTAAGGTGCTTTAATTTGTCTGGGACATTTTTTTCCCCCAATTTTTTCGATACAAAAATTCAAAGTCAACATTTTATTTTACTTAATTATAACCTAGTAAATTAAAATTTATTATTATTTTTTTAATTTCATGTTATTTGAATTATTATTGTGAATTAAGCCTTTTCTTTAATGGGAGGGTATATAAACTTTGAAGCACAACTTTATGTCCGTGTTGAGCTGCTGCGGGAAAACTACGATCAAAGTACAGTAAAAAAATCTGTATTATGTAGTTTTCTTGTCCTAGACAAAACGATATGGAGCAGGAACCAGGGTCTGTGTACTTCCGGGTAGATGTAAATAGACGTAAATACGTCAGGGCAGACCTCTTTACAATAAGCACACCTAAAGACTCAGTTTCACCCGTGTAGCCTTTGTATCTGCCACCATCACGTCCGGATCATGTGCAATACTTTATAACAACTATGTGCAATAATTTCTTTATGCTGCAATTTACAATACACACCAGTCTGTAATTTATTTATGAATATTCATATATAGTACACACCCACTTGTCTGTAAAAATTACTACACTTATTCATTATTTATTCATTCTTGTGTTTTTAAATCTCCTATGAAGTCTACTTAACTTATTTTAATTTATCTTAATATATCCTTTGTCTATGTTTGTAAGTTTCAAATATATCTCATCTCATCTTATCTTGAATTAAATAAACGTGTTTTCCATGTAAACCTTAATTCGGAATTATTTCTTCCATATAAACACGAAGGACAATGATTCAGTTCAGATTTATTTAGTTCAGAATAATAATTCTAAATTAAAAAACATCATGTAACCGGGGCCAGTGATATTGGAGCATTCCTGCTGGATAGCAAGGTAACGTGCATGGTATGAGACTTGCATTGTTACCTTGGCGGAGGTAATTTAATTGCCGGTGTTTATTTTTTTTTTTTTTTTTTTTTTTAGCAAAATAACTAAAAGTTATTCACAAATTTGGATTAGATTTTCATGGAATGTTGATAACTTCACAAGGAAAAACTGATTAAATTTTGGTGTTGAACCAGATCACTGTCTGGATCCAGGAATCTTTTGAAGGATTCTTTTATCCTTGCGAGATGCAGTCATACGGGGGGACTGAGCTGCTTGGCTGACGTCTGTGGTCTCTGAGTGCTTTTCTAGTTTCTTTGCTAGTTTCTTGATTGAAACAGGTCAGTGATATTCAGCATTTCCCCACATTTGAATAACCACTTGAAGCTCTATGAAAAAGTGAGTCCTTCGTTTTGATGTTTTGCTGTGAAACCTCAAAGCCAGTCACTCACATGGATGTTAACTGGCTTCTTTCCCCCGTCTGTGAAACTTGTGTGCAGCATTTGTAAAACAGATTTTGGATTCTCTTGAAGTGGCAGTGGCTAAAATTGTTTACCAGTATTTTACGCTCACGTCACTCATGGCAACGAGTGATGTAGACAGTGGGCTCGACTACTATTTTTCTGCACAGACTAATTTGACGGTCTAACATGCTTCAAGTTTTAACACGCATCTGCCTTGCAGGTTTGAATGACAGACAGAGATGAAAGCGACTTTGATTCATGGCCACCTCTGCGATTCCAAGCCTTCTTTCTCTCCTGGGTGTGTTTTTGACATGGCTGGTCTGCACTTGTCAGATTGCAGCCTTCACAGCTCCCGTGGAGAAGACTTGCATTAATCAGAACGTCAGAATCTACATGAGTCTTGGAGAAACTGTGAGCACATTAATGTTTATTAAGATTAAAATCAGAGAATTTGTAGTATTTTTGCTGGTTTAACTAGGGGGAAATAAAACTTTGAATTCCTGCAGTGAATTTGCAGTTTACTTTTCAGTGTCTTACAGTTGCTAAAACTGAAATTATCTGAGATTTACTTCTTTCTCAACAGGAAAAAAACTGCTCTCTAGAGCAGCTGATGATACTAGATGTAATGTATTGCCCCCATGTGGAAACTCAACCTGTCAAAGGGCCTGCAACATATTTTTTTTTTTTTTGTTCTGGATACCGTCTTCATGTGTATGTTTCAGAATGTGTTTCCATTTCATTCATGTTAAGTTCTCTATAAACCTGGCAGTAGTAATGCATGATGTGGAATAACTGATCCAGACTGCAGTCATGACCACCTGATTGGGAATTGGGAATAAGTAAGTGTAAATTTTGAATTGTCCTTTAATCCAAAACATTGGACTGTCCAACAAAAACTACACCGCAGCAAGTAGAGCTGCATTTGTATGTTATTGGAGTACAGCCGTCAACACAGCTACAAACCTTCAAAACAAACACCTTGAGCCAGTTCCCATTAGGGATGTAACGATTACCGGTAAAATGATTAACCGTGACACAATTCCCAACGATCAGTAATACCGTTTCAAATTTGAATTATCGTTAAAACCGTGATTGATGCTCTGAAAAACTAACAATGATGCTGCTCATTGGCTGGAAAAGCAGAAGCAGACCCAGTTTGTAATTTTTAATTTATGAAAACATGGCGGAAGGCTTCGAAGGCCCCCACATGAACCGTTCTCTGGAGAATTTTCCCCCTTTTAAAAAGGACAAAGTACATCTAGATCCATTTTGGATTTTTTTAATGATGCTGGGGGTGATTGATAATAATGATAACCATGATATTTTTGTCACAATAACCGTGATATGAAATTTTCGTATCGTTACATCCCTAGTCCCCACATTGCCTTTCTGTATGTGGTTGACAGAGCAGATACCAGGGACCAACATTAATATTTCTGGCTGCAATAGCTGCAAATACAGACACCAAAAACACTATTTCTGATGTGTCTCTAAATATTTACTCGAAGGTTTTTAAGTGGTGCATTCTTGGCAGGCCTGTTGCATTGCTGGAGATATTTTTTTCTACCATGTCTTCAGATATGAAATCAGGATACATTTATGGCTTTGAACTGGTAAGTTGTGGGAGGAAGACATTTCAGCCCAGATGGCATAGATTGAGTGATGTGTCACTGTGGGGAAAGGGTTTTCCTTTTCCGGTCTTTTGGCATCAGTATGCAGGGAGTCAGGAGTGAGTTTGTGCTCTCTCTGGGCCGTCTGAGGCGCATATTGTTTTGTGAAATGCATCCAGCAAAAAAACTGAACTAAATACCATTAAAAAGAAAGGCCAATCCCCTGACTTCACTGAAAGGATTTTGTAGGCGGACTCTGAAGGAGGATGAACGCTTGTCCTCTAACTTTGGTTTACTCAGACACCCGGCACCAGTGGGGGAGTGAGGATGAAAGAAGAAGCCACAATTTTGGTCAAACCAGAAATGGTCTTGACCAAGACAAGAGGGAGAACAGCAGTGGTGCTGCGGTGGTAGAAGGGGGAACTGAGTGCGTGTAAAAGTTTAGCTTCCATTTTATTGCATTCTGGGGAAAAACAGAAATGAAAAGCATGTAAACATGAAAGTGATGAGCTGAGAACGGATTTAAAAACACAGATGATATTTACCAAAGATCACTTGATAGGGGCTTTTGTGAAGAGATAGTAGGCTTGCTCTGGCTGCTGAAACTGATGTTTGGGAGCGGGTTGGCAAATGTTATGTTTTGTCTGTAAGAATATGCTGAAGTTTGTGCATTTATTCAACTCAGATTCACAGCATGATGCAGAAAAAAGTAGGAAAAGAAAAATCTATTAAAATAAGACTTGCAAGCAATAATTTCCAATGAAGATCCAGATACATTATATTTGCAAATGTTCCTAGAATTTTTGGAATATTTGCAAATATGTTACAACATGTCACAAATATCTGATTAAATGGCTAAACATTTGCATGCGTTTTTTTGCATGCAAATTGTTTCTTCTGTAGAAATGAACACAATGCATGTTTATAATGTACGTTGATTGATTCTGGAAGTCATAAATGCAACTTATGTTCGTGGTGACGGCTAAGACTAAGATGAAAAAAGGGTCTTTTTCAGGTAGAAACCTTGCAGTGAGAAAATTTAGATTTGGCCTGGGTCTGCTGTCTTGTGTGGCATGAGCATGTGTTTGTGTGTGTTGAGCTCTCAAGTTTGCCCTCTTGCACGTGAATAAGGACACCAACCCAACACGCCTGGCATTTCAAAGAGGAGGCCGTTTGTGTGAAACAAGCGCTCCATTTAGACCATGTGTTAAATTGTGCTCAGAATCTCAACACTGTTGGCTGAACTTGTTGCATGGATGTGTCCAGTGGCGAGCTGTAGGGGGAATTAAAAGGTTCAATTTAAGGTTTCTGCAACTGAATGACTTTTTTTTTAAGGGCTTCATCTGAAAATTCTTCTATTTGGATATTTGCTTGGTGGGTTGCAAAGATGCACTGATCCCAATCTTCTTGCCAAATCTATTCCTCTTTAAAAGTTTGACATGTCACAAATGTCATTGGTGAATCCATATTGGTCAGCTTAACCAATATGGATTTTTTTTTCAGGCTGATGCATTGTTTCTTTCTATGGAGCATGCATAATACAACTACATGCCTAAATGCATTGAGTTGCTGCCATGTGATTGGCTGATTAGAAATTTGCATGAACGAGCAGTTGGACAGGTGTACCTAATAAAGTGGCCGGTGTGTGTGTGTGTGTATAAAGAATAAAGTCTGTAAATTATGTTGAGTGGGGGTATCGGCCGATACCAGCAAATAAATGCAAATATTGGCCAGCCGATGTATCGGTCTACCTTTATTTCTGACAAAATACAACTAAGAGTGACATGACATCAGTTGTTGAAGACAGACGGTAATGTTCATCATTTTAACTCTTCCCCTTCCCTTCCTTCACTGTTTGATGAACAGGCATCCACGGCTCATTATTTTTACACTTATTGTTTCTTCTTAGATACATGATGCATTTCACATACTTGTCTGGATCTGAGGTCTGGCTTGTTGGTCATAACTGCACATGATGAACATGTTTTAATTTCAGTTACAAGGAAAACCTTTGGGTGTGTCCCTCATGGGTATGGATTTGGTTTCCATTTTGGGATTTGGATATTAATGCAACCTGATGGGGTGTCCCTTTTCAGTGACAGCTGGGATCCACTCGAGCCCCACTGTGACCCTGACCAGGATGAAGCAGCTATAGCAAAAGAATAGATCATGTTAATCTCTTTAAAATGTGGAAATGTGTGCCTTTTCACCCTGTATCCTTGGCATTCCTCTCACTCCAAGTAGTAAACATCACCTTAGTGATTTTTTTTTTCTTTTGGCAGTTTTATTTATTTATTTATTTTTAAATCTATATCATCATAAATTCTTGCTACTTCAGCACATCCACCCCACCCTTACCCCTCATAGCATCATGGTTTAATCCACAGCAAATATCCAGAGCCCAAAAAGATTAATCCAGCATCAGACCTTGAACCTGTAGAAATCCCAAAATAGGCCTTTTGGGATTGGCATGCCGGAAAGGCTTGAGGCCGTAAAGGCAGAGTAGTTTATTTTCTGTGACTTACTGGTTTTAAGTAAATACTGTAATGATGGAAGTAACATGATGCTTCACTTCTGCAAAGCAGTTTCAGGGTGGAAGTTAGGTGGATGTTTGGTTTAACGCTGCATTGTTAAAGCCATTAGCAATAGTTTCTTCAAACTGCAGTTGCCAAGAGTTTTTTAAACGAGTCCCAAATTAGATGTTTCCTCATAATGGTGTTGAATGTCATCAGGAATGTCATGTGCATCTTTTCCCAACGCTTCCATCTCATTTAAGTACGTTTTGTTGTTAAGATGAATAAAAGATGAGCAGGTATGCTTTATTGCATGCAACCGGTGTTGCTCAGGACAACGCTATGTTTACCTGCTGGTGAACATGTGCTCCAGAGGGATTCTCAGCATAAATCTTACAACCTCCTTGTACTTGACGTACATTTAAAGTGACCGCAGCTTCAAAGTCACACGCTCTACTTATTCCCATTTATGTGTTTGCTCTAGAAGCTCTTCCTGCTGTGTCACAACAGGAAAACCCTGGAGGCACTCTCATAGCTGACGCCTGGTTGTTACCATACCTCTAATAAACATCCATACTCAAAACTGACCCATTTATTCAGCTCACAGATGATTTATGAATATCTTTGATCATCGTGGTGCCCACTAAACTTCAGCGTGTCAGTTTAACTTCTTTAAAACTGCTTGGGAGTGTCAAACTTCTGCAGGCCGTATAGTTGCTCGGCTCCATTCTTTTACGTCGCTGTCATCAGTTCATGTTCCGTGAAGAAGAGCTCAGTGAAAGCTAGTCCAGTTCAGTAAGACTTTGTGAGAGCTTGGCATGAAGAAAGAGGGTTTGCAAATACCTCTATCTTCACCATCCAGACTGGAGGAGTGGAAAAAGCCTCCCTGCTGCCAAACATTCTGCTTGTGGCCTACTGCAGCTGGTTGTCTATAAACGGCACATGAATTATTGTTTTTATTCAGCATGTTCTTTGTTGATTTACTCCCACTCTGTATTTTCAGAAGGCTTTTTTTTTCCCCCAGGCTACATGCCAAAGTGCCCTTAGGCAACACGCTGAACCCCAAGATGCCAACTGATGTGCCTATCAGGGTTTAAAAGTGTGTGTGAATGGGTGAATCTGACATATAAAGTAGGGTTGCATGACATTGGAATTTTGGCCGATATACGATATGCCAATATTTTGAAACTGACGTGGCCGATAACTGACATCGATACCGATATTAAAGCTGAAAAAAATAAGCAGTCATTTCAAATAGCAGTTTTGTTATCAGTTTCTGACGCTTTAAAAAAATAGGGGTGGGGAAAAACATTGATATACTGAGATATCGGGATATTTTCATATGACTGTATCAAATTGATATTTGAAATGCGGTATTGATCTATTTTACCTACAAAATCTCGCGAGATTTCATCGATCTGTTACAAACTCATGATATTTTGTGAATTCTCGCGAGATTTTGTTTGTAAAATAGATCGATACCGAGTTTTTGAATGTCAATATGATATCAGTATATGATAATATCGCAAACGTTTTGTGAATTCTCGCGAGACTTTGTAACAGAATGATGAAATATAGCGACCCCACCCCTACTTTTTAAAAGTTTTAAAGTCTGTAAAAAAGAAGTTTTCGAAGAAGAGGAAGACGTTTTTTTATTTTTTTAGACTTCAGAAACAACGGCCTCATCGGTTAAATATCGGTTAAATATCAGTGGGGTGGCCAATGTCTGATACTCAGTTTTAAGGCTGATATAGGCCGATACCGATAGGGGGCCAATTACATTGTGAATCCCTAATATAAAGTGCTTTGAGTGGACAGCATATTATAAGAAAAGCGCTATATCAGCGCTATTATCTCAAAACAGCTGCTATTAGAATAGCTATTGATCATTTTTAAAGCTACATCCCTGAAAATATTTATTTTTTTTTTTATTTAAATTTTTATTTTTTTCTTTTTTATTTTTTTTTAATATTTTAAAATTTATTTTTTTTATTTTTGAATAAGTTACAAACATTGGGGGAAATTTTCTGCCGCGCCCACCCCTCTTCCTTTTCAATCCCCTTCCGGGTGTTCACCCCCTTTTGGGTCGCTTAAATTTTGCGCCCCCCCCGTTTTTCTTTTTTCCCCCTCCTCCATTTTTTCCTCCCTATTCTTAAAGGAAAAAAGGTATCTAAAACAAATGTAAAATCTCTTGACTCAATAAAAGAGAGCAAAATTAATGAAAAGTGCATTAGGAATTTAACAACTTGTGAAATACCAGCAACATTTTAGATCTGCATTTGCTTTGGAAACAAAAAGGTTTGGTGCTTTCATGCACATCCACATTTCTCATTCGACCAGACAGTGTCCTGACCCTGCAGTTTATCCTCTTACATCACCGGCGCTAGTCTTGCAGAGGGTAAATGAGAGTAGCGAGCACTGCCTGTTCATGCATTTAAGCATGTATACCACTTTGCCCGCTCTTTAATGCACACAAATCTAAACTAAAAGTCTCCATTTGCATCAGTGTATTAAGAATGTTTAAGCCTTATCTTGTGTTGTATGATTAATTCCGGGTAAGAAGTTAGAAACTATTATTGTTTTCCCAGAATTTGGTGCATGTGTAAAAAGAATATGCTTAACAGTTTGAAACTGTTGTTAACAAACAACACCCAAAACAGATTTATAAAAAGAGAAAGTAATTACAACCTAAAAGGAAATTAGATTTTTATAAAAAAAAAATTCATAAGAGTGATGAAGGAACGATGTATTACAATTAAAGGTGTCAGTTTATTGTGCAATCTTGACAGTGAGATAAAACAATCTAAATCTGTTTTTGCATTTAAAAAAAAATGAAAATGATGAGGTGATATGGTACTGGATAAGCCAATGTTTTGAAAATTTTTAAAAATATTTTGTGTGGTTTTCTTTAGTGTATTTGAAGTATGGCTGTAATAGTCTTCTAAGCTGAATAGTTTGCTTTCTTTCATGTGAGTAAGGGGCAGATATTATAAGTTTGTACCTCTTTGTGCTACTTTTCAATCATTACCATCAATCAGTAAATCAGTTTTATTTAAATTCTGCAGGCAGATATGAATTACAACCTCCAGTCACTGCTGACCCAAAACCAAATGGAACTTGCATATTTCTAAAGTTACGACTGGGATTGCATCATATATTTTAGATCCAAAGGAAGCCATCTCATCTTGCTGTAACTACCCCCCCCCGTTTCTGTACAGACTCTGCATCAATGTCTCCCAGTGCTCCAGCCTTCCTTCTACCCACATCCCACCTCTCCTACCTCCTCCTTCATCCTCACAACCCACCTTTCTAAATTAATTCTTTTTCTTACTCTTGTGCTTCAGCTCAAGAAAAGGGCTGTTAATGTATCTGAATAATGTAGTCTGTCGCAACTTCTTTGGATGGTTTTCCTCAGTTTCTTTAACATTTTGTTTTTTAACAGTTCAATCTTTTTTAACTTCAGGAATTTTCTAAGAATAAGAGTCTTTTTTTATTGTGGTAACTAATTAAATGAGTATAAATGTAGTGTAGAAGAATAATGCATCTTGGTCATGGGGCTTGTGGTTGTCGAAGGACACGCACATCTTTGACATGTTCGCTGCAGGGTAACAACTGTCATCGCCTTCTGTCACACACATGCACATGCGACTAGGTTCCCTCTTTTTGAAGTTCCCTCATCTCCTCTGCTGTAAACCTCTGTCTGTTTGAAGTGCATCCATAAACATTACACAACAATGTCTGCAAGTCATCAGCGACTGTACTGTACTGGGTTTTCTCTGCCTGCCTGGGCCTGTCTCTTCCAACATTTGGTCCATGCAGGCCTCAGTAATCCCTATTGACGCTAACGCATGCATCTGCACACCACACCTTGGACAAGGCAGTTCTGCTCTCTTCTAAAGATTACAGATCATACAAATAGAAAATTCATGTGCAATTGGAGGTGACCAGAACAGTTATGAGGGAGGACAGGCAGAACATGCATGCATATTAAAGCCTTATCTATTCAGAGGTCTTAATCCAAAGAGGGCCGTGTTAATATAACTTCATACGTCAGTGAGTGGTGCTGCAGCCACATTCAAAACACAAATAAAACATGCATCCAACTACTGACTATGGGAGATTAGGGATGTCCTGATTCGATCAGGTAATTGGAAATTGGGGCTAATCACGTGGTTTCAGACTCCATCGGAATCAGCTCTTGCACCCTGAGCAGGCATTGAATAAGTGTTGCCTCTGCATCGACTCAGCAACGGCAGGTTGCCACGGTTATATTACCAGCATCACGCCTTTGAAATGCTGAGAACAAGATAGTCTTGCATTGTAACTAGGGATGTTTTTTGGTTTCCGATCTGATATTTTATATGATTTATTCTGCTGATCCGATTTTCATGCTCCCGCATCTGGCAGTATAGCTCAGGTAGGGCCGTGTTTGAAATATAGGGCGCATTCACAAAGCATATTTAATTGGAATCAGAGTCCGTTTGCTTGGAAAGTCCGTTTCATTTGGGGGAGTTCTGAATGCACAAATGGCACCTGATCCAGATCAAGCAACCGGACTCGGTCCACCTACAAACGCGGGTCTCGGTCTGATTCAAGTGAACCAAAAGCAGGAAGTGGACTACAAATTGCATTGGCATTGTAGGTAAAACGTTGGGCAACGTGGGTAAACGCTACGACAACAAATACATGTGAGGGACTGCAGAAGGCTACTTCTAAAGATGGCTTGTGGTCAGACGTGGAGCTGCAAGGAAGAAAAAGCTTTAATCGATATTTATCGGATAAAAGCATATCCAGTTCCTCGTGCGTGCGCACAAAAATAATGTTGTTTTGTGGAGGAAACTGAAGTTGTGAGAACCCTCTTGTTCTTGCATCTTGTCCTCGCCTACGGTGAATCCGAATGCAGAGCCACCTGAGATCCTTGGCATGTTTGGCTGTGGTACAACGTGAATGCGATCTCGGTCCGGAAGACCCCAGCCGAACTGAGTCCCCAAACGGACCGAGACTCACGGACTATGCTTTCTGAATGCACCCATAGTGGAAGTTCGTACCTTGGCTCCAAAAAGTCCATCAGACGATGAAAGCCTTTGTTTTCAACGACACACAGTAGTTGATCATCTAATGCGATATATTCCACTATTCTCACTATTATTTTTATGGACTTCTCGCAATTCCTGGATAGCTTCTCTTTTCTTTGAAATGCCTCTGCCAGTGTTTGTTGCTGTGGTTTGGCAGCCTTCTTCTGGTAGATCCCGTATTCAGTGGGGTGACTTCTTTGTAAATGACTTATTAAATTTGTGGTGTTGAACTAAGCCCTGATGATTCCTCCACGAGAAACATCCAGTCTACAGACTTTGCATTTAGCTGTTGGGCTATCTCTGTTTTCTAATCAAAAGTATTCCCATACCGCAGACATGTTTCGTGCATCCACTCTATGGGAGCACAGTCGTAAAGCGTGACAACGCTGAAAACTAACGGAAAAGTGGAACTTCGCCTGTCATGACTAGCGGAATGGGAATAAAAGCTCAGTGATTTATACCACCATAAAAACTGGATCGGCCCTATCCAGTAACTAAATCCAATCCTACCAGATACTGTCAAAATAGGCGTATCGGCGACCGATACAGAGTATCTGCTTGGGACATCCCCAATTATAACTGATTAGCCTCGGCTGTTCTGTGGAGTGGATACGATTTTTAATGACAGGCTAGCGCGGATTCCCATGGACTTATTCTAGCATTAGCTTCGGTAACCTTGTGCAACTAGAATAACGGGATGAAATATGTTGAAACTGTCTCTGGTGATAAGTAGTATCCTCAACTCAAAACTACCCCTTTAAATGATCTAATAAATTATCATAAAAGTATCTGATCAGGACTTTGTATCAGCCGATACTAATAATCAAATGGCTCAGAGGCAAAAACCCCTCCCCTGATCAGAACATCTGTATATGACACATCAAGTTCAAGTTATTTTTCTTATCTTCTGCAGAGATGCTGCGATGCATGCAGGTAGATTATCTCTTATATTGAACAGTTTCTCCTGAAGCAGCATTCCCCTTCAGGCGGTGATAACATGGAACCATATTGTGCAGCCACAACAGCTGTAGAAGTAGCAGATGGCTCATAGTCATTGAAAAGACTACTGATTAATTTTTCCACCTTTGTTTTTTCTATGATATGGCTTTTACCATTTTTGTGTGTATGAATGCTTTACTTTCTCATGGCTGCTAACCTGCTGTTTGCTTTAGTGATGCTTGTTTTGAAGACATAGTGACAATGCTTTAGAAAAACATGGATAATTTTGCATTTCAGTCTCAATAAGTCACATGTTGTAACTTGTTTAGGAGGTGCTCGAGATGATTTCTCTGCAGCCTTTCCTCAGCAGAACTTCTGTTGCATGCTGTGTCCTTGTAGAGGAACTTTTGTTTCCCTCTCTGCATGTGCAGTTTTGTATAACAGGACGTGTATCAGCCTCGCTGCAAATAAGCCTCCTTATTTCTGCCTTTCCCCTTAGCCAAGCTGTAATCTGATACAGCTGAGGCTGTTGCCAGTTATTCCTCTGTGCTGTCAGATGGTCACATGATGCGTGCAGAGCGAGCAGTGTTGCAGACTGAGTGAGTGCATGCTCTACTACATAATCTCATGCATCGCTGTCTGAATATTGACCAACTGTTCTGACTACTTCTACTTCAGCAAATCCTCTTGCACAGCATCTCCAAATCCCATAGATAACATTCAGCTTCATAACTAGATCAGGAGTGGTCCGTATTCAAGTCATTTTTATTCAGACACTGTTGACAGTTGGGCTTTAAGTGTCACCCGATTCTTTAAAGGGATATTGTGTAAGTTCTCCTGTTAGTAATTCACAAAAACTGATTATTAACTGTTTTATCGCCATGTTTTTGCGTTCAGGAGAAGCGTGACAGTAGGAAAACACAGAAACTCACCGGACACACCGGAGTTTTCAGCTCAGTTCGAGGTAATGCCTTTGAAAAGTCACCGCGCTGCAGTGGGGAGAAACCAGCGTCTCGCTGATGCTGGGTTCCCGTTCAGTCGGGCAGACGGCCGTTGGTAACAAACCAGATGTCATTTTAATCAATAAAGCCGACCGAAAGACTGTAAAACATGGGTCAGGGAAAACAATACGACATCGCCATGACAACAAATCAGATGTGGAGTGATGTTACTGTAACTGACGGACCACATCTTCACATAGAGGCTGGTGATAACTTTACATGCATCGGCTGTCGTCGGTCTGCCCGGTTTCACGCGAATGCAGCATGAAAAGTACGAGGGAGCTGCTCGCGATTACACAATGTCCCTTTAATGGGAAGAAGCCATTGATTTTTAATGACTCACCCCCTGAAAGCCACGTTTTAATCAGGGATGGGAGGAAGAATGTCCAAGGTGTGTGCCGGGTTTAGCAAATCGTGTTTGGACCTACAGGAATGCTGAATGGCTGAATGTCATATGGCCTTCTATCAGGCTTTGTATTAAGAACTCCTAAATGTATGGAAGCCCCTTATTGCCATTATGATGGAGGAAAAAAAATTCTTTAAGACATGACACTGAAAAATATTTTAACGTTGGATCTTGATGTTTTGACATACTTGAAAAGATGGTTGCATTCTGATAAATGATCAGTTAATGTTATCTCAATATGATGGCTAATAGTAGAAAAATCAATCTGCAAAATTATTATGAGAACTCATCTTGAAATTTCAAGGGTAGTGGGAAAGAATGCAATGTCATCCCACATGTGACTGTTTTCAGGCTCCGCCCTCTGAGTGGCAGAAAGGCAGCTGGCTCATTGACCACCAACTCTGGCTCAACTACAGAACACATACTGTATTTAATGCTGCAGGGGAAGAGTAGTATTTGACCTCCCCAACAGATTCAGGGAGGGGACAGTTTTCTTTTTGCAGTGTGAAAGAAGATGGAGAAAAGGGCCTATTGACTGAATAAATTCACACAGATGAAGCTTGAAAATGTAGTTTACAATGAGAATTATGTCCACCCAGTAAGAAGAGAAAAATTCAGCAAAATTAGATATTAGCGTGACTCAAAAACTGTGATCTGACTTGAACCATGAGCTTATTAATCCGTTGTACCAAGTGTCTTTTTATTACAAGTTATAAGTGAACTCTTCTTTTATTTTATTTTAGGTCAGTATTTGGTTAAGTTTGCCATTATTTTGAGATGTTTTTCCCCTTTTACATTGACAGTAATAGGCTTCCATATTTGCTGCATTTAAGGCTCTAAAGCTCTTATGGCAAAAATGTATTCTCTTTAGTTTGAGCGTGATGTTTGTTTGAAGCTGAAACTGACTCGGCACCTCCACAGTTTTCTCTGACAGCCTTTGTGGTGACAGGATTAAATTTTTATTCATTTTTTTAATGTTTATTAATTCAAAGGCTCAGCACCTCTAAAGGCAGTAAGGCAGTTTGGTAAAATGAGGGAAACAGACCGAGCTAGACAAAGAAATGATGCATATCAAAATCTTTGCAAGGCATTTGGCACGCAGAGGGACGTCACATTATCATATACAAAAGCTGGCAAAATGTACCATACAGTATGTACTATAAGGTATATATTTTAATGCTGTAGTAGTAAAGTGTGCATTTTCACCTTCTGTATCTGGCTTTTGCTTTACTGTTCATGGGTGTGTAATCTGACATTCCTTCTCAACCAGCTAAATGATACTTACTCCTCACTTCAACTTTAGACTTAACCCTCTTCATCACCTCCCACCCACCCCCCTCAGGACCACAGCAAATGTTTGCTTCCTCCCCACGCTGCAAATTTTCTTCTCTGATTGGCTGAGGTGGAAACTCCTGGGATCATATGGCGATGAAGTCAGCTTGTCTCCATGGTAATGGTTTGTGTTTGCTGTCCAGAGGGACAACCTGGGATGTGTTACAGAGACAGCACTAAAGCTCTTCTTGGCTGAGCCTTCATCAGTTCTGATGAAAATAAAGCCAAGAGTGAGGCCGCATCATTCAGAGGGTTTCGAGGTTTTGGGGTCAGCTGGTTGTTCTGGCCAAGTTTTCAGAAACTCTTCAAATCTGTGCATTTATTAGCTGCATGGCTTGTTAAACTCAGTCATTATGAAGGGGTTTTGAGTTTAAATAACGCTTAAAAACTATTGAAACGATGTTCTTTTTACTGAAATTAGTGTTTTCTGTGGTTTGTGCCAGATGATTGGTCATCATGGACTGGATAATTCAATTAGTCATGTTTTGTCCTCCTTTTTCATGCTCTTGGACGACAACTGATTTTGCTCTTTTATTGCCCCAGCTTGCTCCTTCATTAGTTATTTGGTGTCAGTGGACAACAAAACACACATCTTTGGCAAATTTTGTGCCGATGAAGGAGTATTTATCCTAAACTTTCCCTATCTTGTGAAGATTATAGTGGTAAACAGAAATATTGGAATATGCTAAAACTTAACATTTTCCTTAACAGTCCTAACTTTCCCCTAGTTGTACGCATAGATTTTACTCCTGACATTTCTATGTGGATTAGAATCAGTCTGTGGATGGATTTCATATCATGGTAGTTTTAGGCAGATTTTCATCACAGTTTAAGCCTCAGATGTCTGAGCCTGTTTTTTCTGTCAAATACAATTTGATTTAGGTCCAATTCCTATTTTCATCCCTACCCCTACCCCTTCCCCTTGAATTATTCCCTTAAGAAATGGGATAACCCTTTAAAATCCTCATGCGTCACCAATAGTCATCCGTGGCACAATAAACTGACATCACAGCTGGAGAGTTGTGACATCGTAATGCCACAGAGGAGTTCGTAATGCCGTCTGCAGCAGCAATAACCTCCCTTTCCTTGACGATTGGATTGTTTTTTTTCAGCTTTGGGGCCAAAAAACAAAAATTTTACGTTAAAGACATGAGCAGATGTAACATTATGAAACTAGCAGTCTTTTTCATATGAATAAAATTATCTGTATTAATACATTAAAGGAGAACTTTCTTTTTTTTTTTTCAACCTGGATCTTATTGCTAGGAGTAATATACACGTGAATTTACTCACCAGTAAAATTTCTGCATCATTTTGACTTCGTTGGAAGATATTGCGTTGTGTTGTCCTTCGGTGTACATCCAGGATAATAGCGGAGACGGGTCAGCCACTATAAAAGGCATTATCTGCAGCAAAACTCCCTCATTTCATCAACGCTTTTAGTAGAATGAATGAACGAACGAACAAACAAGTACTATTGTCCTGTGAGTCCAGATTTAGCTTTCCGTTAGTTATCAGGGTGTTTTACACACTTTTCGGGGCCGTGCATTCATTATGCGCGCTTCTGTAGTACACCTGAGAAGAACAGCTCGTTACCCAGAAAACAACAAAAACACTTTTTTTTTTTTTTTGGTCAAACGAATCCAAAACGAAGGAAGAATTTGCGAAACTCTGAACTCACAGGTGGCGATGAACTCGCCATTATAATATAATATAATCATCACAATAATAATCCAACTTAAACTGGAAAGATCTGTAGAGTTCTTCATCAACTATGTGTAAAAACTGGCCGTTCTGGACAGCAGAGGGAAGTGTCCCTGGCTGAACCGGTTCTGTAAGCAGCTGTAAGTTTTGTCTGTCAGACTTCCACCTCTGACAGACAGGATATCCTCCTGTCACATTCTCCCAGAAACCAGACGGGTTTAACCACAAGATTGTCTCCTGATAGCATCAATCAGCGTGCCATGAACAGCCTCTGGTGACGGTCTTTTGTAATATGACACACTTTTGACCAGCGTCTTCTCTGCACATTCTGGAGCTTGTCGACTGCATGGAAAAGCTCAGGGGAAGGCAGTGAAACGAGGATCAGTGAGCTGATCTTTAACTGAAGGATCAGAATTTCCTGTCGTTTATTTAGCAAGGTTGCATTTCATGGACTAGCCAGAGAAGTTAACAAAACAAATGTTTTCAGAGAACGGTTTGGGACTTTTTGTTTGTAAATGGCCTAGAATTAAGCGCGTGGACTATTCAACAGATTTCTCCGACCAGATCGCTGTGACGGCCTCTCAGCTGTGAATGCTTTGATCCTGATGGCTTGTCTTTGTTCAGGCTCAATAGATTGTTTATATGATCTGAGTCAGCTGTCCGCAGAGTCCTGCACCTGTCTGCTGCATTCATCTCTGCTTTCCCAAACCCGTGTTGACATTATTTTGCTATTAACTTCACATCTATGTCGCTTTACAAAAGCACCTCAAGGCTCTGAGATGCATGTTTTTAATATTTAATTTTATTTATTTAGTCCTTTTCTTAGATTTTGAATAATTATTTTTTAATGTACTGATTTAATAAGAATAATTTCTAATAATAAATAATTTTTAAGAATTTTTTTTACTTCTCCCACATCATGCCAGCTCTTGGTACTTGATCTAATTTGAGGTTGCACTTGCAATAATATCTTCTACAGCTTTAACTTGTTGACTTTGTGAAAATGCATGGTTGCCATGGAGATCAGGCTTGTCAGCAGGAAGATTTAGTAGGTGCATCTGATTATAATTGTTTGACTAATTGATTAGGCTGACGTAAAGTTGAACATTGATCAAGATTCTCTTTGAAAGTTGTTTTTCTTTTCCTCAAGCAAAATAAGGAAAAAAATTCTTGTCACAGTTAAATTAGTATTTTGTTTTGTGGTCATATGTGATAAAATATTTAAAGGAATACACTGAAGGCAACTTGGTCTTAGGACTTACATGTCAGATTAAAAAGAAAATGCATAAAAAAAAGAAAAAGAAAACAGCCCAAAAAGTTAATCAGAGTGAAATTGAAGCTCCTGAAATGGAAGATTTATGCTAAATTGAAGTGTTATTCTGTAACGGATAGATCTGTCAAAACAGGTCATAGAAATGTAAACGCAGTCCTGCAACTTGGAGCTCAGGTATCACTGGTTTCTCACAGTTCTGTGTGTTTGGTTTCTCTTGCCCTGTGAAAGTATCAATAACCAGAGGCTTTGCTTGCAATCTGATACACACACTGCCTCCGAAGTTAGAAAACAGGTTATTGTGTTGCAGCGTGTCCCCTTTCAGGTTTCTCTCGAGATAAAAACTGCAGATACACACATGCAACTTGTCTGTTTGCAAAAGAACATGAACACAAAATGTCATTCACAATTGTTGATGCCATTTAGACGAGGTTAAAGCGGCTTGTCAGATGTTGGGAAAGCTGAGCTGCTGGAGATGAACATCAGCAGAGCGTGTGTTGCTGAAGGTGCACGCGACATGTGGAAACATCATTATGGTCTCAAGAAGAGACTGAAAGCAGAATCGTGTCAATTCAGTTGGGTTCAGGTATGTTTGGAGGCTCTACAAACGCATTCTGACTTCTGTGTTTTATTCTTTGCATGTGTTTTTGTTGTGATGCCACAAAAATAATAATCCTCCGTTTCATATCATGAGTTTTCTCTAGCGAACACTGCTGTCATGTTTCTGTGTGTACACAGTTCCGCGCTCCAGGAATTACCCCATTTTTTATTCTTTGCCATCTCTGGAGTTGCCAGCTGTCAAAAGTGCTCGGTATGCGGTGCTGAGAAACACCACATCAGTGTTTTTCATGAATGTGTGACTCGTGAATGAACTTCACCAAATAAACATCTGTCAGGAGAAACCACGTCTTTGAAGTAGAATGGAAAGTGTGACTGACTCTGTCCATTTCAGTTGCACCTTCTGATTATACTGTGGAAAAAAAAAAGAAAGAAATGTAAGTGGATATTAATACAGATGAATTCCCAATGAAGCTGCTCTTATTCACATATTTTGATGTAACTTCTGTCAGTGCCAGAAATGTTGACTGAAAAGCAGCCTGTTAAAGGTGCATTAACACATACAGAGTGAAAGTAAACAGACCATCCAATGAACCAAAGACGGGAAGTGACATAGAGCTACATGGTACGATATTTTACAACTCATTTGGCTGATTTACTGATATTAAAGTTGAAATTGACATAACATTGATTCCTTGTGCAAAATTAGAAAAATACTTCTGCATCTGCTGCAGATCCAGTAGCTGCTGGAGACGTCATAATGTGGCGCGGTGGGTGTGACATTGTTGTTCCCAGATTCCAAAACAGATTAAGGAAAAAAGGAAAAAAAAACAGCGTTCTGTGGGTTCTTCACTAAACAGCGCCTCTTAATTATTGGTATCTGTTGATATCCTACATATACGATTCAGCTTTAAAGCAAATATCGGCCAATACCGATATCGGGCTGGTAATATCATGCATTTTTAGCTAGATATCTGACAAATTTTCCTGCTGATCATACTTGGTAGCTTATTGTGAAAACTGCATTAGGTTTGACTTAGGGATGCGCGATATAATCGGCCCCCTATCGGTATCTGCCTATATCGGCCTGATGAGTATCGAACATCGGCCACCCCACAGATATTTAACCAATACTTCACCAATCAGTCCGCTGTTTCTAAAGTCTAAAACAACCCCAAAATCATCTTCTTCTTCATAAACTTCTTTTTTTTTTTTTTTTACAGTATTTAAAACTTCTAAAGACTAGGGGTTTTTCCTGAAATTGTTCAGCCCTACCTCAGACGATCCTAGTGTGAATGCACCCTAATATTCCCTGTCAGTTTTTGTAAAATACTTCTAGGCTGTCAATTTCCTCAAAAAATCCCAATTATTATAATGTCTGATAACTATAGCGCCATCAGAAAAAAAAAGAAAAAAAATGAAGTAGCTTAAAACATCTGTGTTGTAGATTAGATTTTTCTCTCATGCATGATGATCTCCCACGGAATATTTGAAGTAATAGTAAAATGTCTTTTACTCTTTCCTACTGGGAGAGTATCCAATTTACAGGCCAGGTTGAATGAAAACCATCATCCGACTCGACTGTTTGTACCTGTTCTGTATGACAGCAGAGATCTGCTGGTGAAGTTTGTGACACCGGATCTCTTTCAGCTCCAGAGGAAATCTTTATTAGCTCCTGCCTCAGTTTGACTTTCCTTTGTTTCTTAACAATGAAGTCATCTTGTTCCTGCTTCGGGGAAGCGATAGAAACAACCTGCACCATTATTCCCATTGAATTGGCATCACTAAGGCCAGCTTTTAGTGCAGCTTGCAGGACCGGACAGGACAGGTGTCGATGACGACACTCAGAGTGGTATCGATGTCTCAGCATAACTTCTGATGACTGCTGTCTGAAACACCTGAGTTGTTTTCCTCTGACTCACTTTCTGATTCTATCTCTGCATTCCTGTCTGCTTGTTGCTGCTCATGCATCAGTTTTTCTTTGTACTGCACACTTTCGGTACTTTTCTTATTCACTAGTGAGGAAAACAAAGGATATAAACCTTAATCTTGTTCTGGGTGCGAGTCAGGATACTTGTATCTTCTCCCCTTCCTGCATCTCTATATGCCACGGCATGTTTTGCTTCCACTATCTGGAAAGAATCACAATTCAAATGAGCATGTCCGACAGCAGTGCTGATGTCTGAAAATGGTCTAAAATGATGGATCAGCGAGGCCGTGCCTCCAGAGTTCTTCTGTTTCCATCTTGTCGTGTTAAATCATGCGTTAAAGCGCCGAATCTTCCATTCAGTCAGTATATTTTGTGGCTTCCTTGTGGTATTTAACAACTCTGGCCCACATGGACAGTTGCCAGGTTCAGTTCAGCTCTGCTTGCTGAAAAGTGCTCCTAAGCGTCTGGATATTTTTTCTCCCCACTTGTGCTTGATTTCAATCCTTCTCGTTGTTTGAGGATTAAGCGAAGTTGGGGGCTCTGGGGGTGAATGCTGGCTGGCCTGATGTTGGTGAAACCTTAGACGCTACTTTGACGTGCGTCTTCAATTTGCCTCTCCCTTTCCCCCCGAGCCTGGCCCTTTTAAAAGAAAGCAATGTTGGAAATAAACATGGATTCTACATGGAAAAAAGGCAGATTTTAAATAGTCAAAATGCTGCTGGCCAAGCTTCCTGTTATTCTTGTCAGTTGTTGCAGTGATTTCCTGATTCAGTGATGTAATCGGGATATATTTACACACAAACTTGACCTCCTACAATTGATTTAGTTTAGGTTTCTGAAAAGTCTCAATCTCTTTATGCTAAGTGTTTCCTGTTACTTTCTAGATCTGACAGTCTGCTGTTTCAGGACATTATTTGCCAGATCTGGCCAGTTTCCTTCACATATCATGTTCACAGTTTTTGTAGAGTATTGTACAAACAGGAGTCCTTGTGGAAAACTGAATAATGGCCACAGCATGAGGACTGTAGTTAGGATGGTCAAATGCATCGGTATCATTGACACAGATCAGCTTTTTTAGAGTAAATCTAACAGATTGATAAAATAGTTTGATAAAATGCATCCTATTTGTGGCTAGGGGTGTGACAAAATATCAATACACTGAAATTTTGTGATGTTTTATGGCGCAATATCATATTGATATATAAAAAAAGAAACGCTGCATCAAGGTTTTTTTTTTTTTTCAACAAAATCTCATGATATTTCATTGTTCTGTTAAAAAAATCTCACATTTTGTTGTTCTGTTTGCAGTGTCCAGCATGTAGAAAGTCACCACTTTATGTGCAGAGTGTCCAGGTTTTCAAAGACCACCCAGTTGTTTGAGATTATAATGCACTGACTGAAATGTTTTTCATATACACTAATATGCGTTTTCATATACACATATATAGGAGTAGGCAACATGTTATTGTGTGCGATATATCGTCAAAGCAATTCCCCATGGTAATTCTTTATCATCTCACGATAAAAACGATAAATTCAATTTATCAGGTTGTATTTGCAGTTGCATGTGCACTACTTTGTGATTTTTTATAAGCCAAGTTATTTTTGCTGTGTGCACCATTTGTTGAATTTGCTCTCACATTTCAGATTTGTTTAATTGGTGTCACTACAGTTTTGCAACACAGGTGTACTACTTGAACTTAATTGATGTGGTTTAGTGGCCTGTATCATTATTTTAGGGCTCTCAAGACAGAATGTAGTGATAGATTTATGATGGAAGAGATTATGCTAATTTTGTTTTACTTATCGTCACGTATCATTATCATGATAAAAAAAGAAATTGTGATACATTTTTTAGTCCATATTGCCCATCCCTACTCATACATTACTTTGTTTTACTGTTTTACAAATTCATGTACATTTTATGCTATTCCAGCTCAGCTGTGGTAATGTTGTTTTCAAAAGCACTTTTTTTTTTATTTCATTTGCACATCTAAGTGAGAAATATTCATGTTCAGGGGACAATTGTAAACAGTTTAATTATGAGATCCAAGTGGCAAAGAAAACTGTCCAAGTTTAATAAATGGGACACGGATCAATTGAATTTAATAAAATTTTACTCATTTTGTTGATTCAGTCATCTGATTTATAACTACATTTATTTCAGGCTGCATTTTAAATTTCTCGGAAATGCCTAGAATATCGCAATATATTGCAGTGTCATAATATCACAATACTACCTCATATCGTGACTAGGGATGTAACGATTACCGGTAAAAATGATAAATTGTGATAAAATTCCCAACGATTTGTAATACCATTTCAAATTTTAGTTATTGTTTGAACTGTGATTGATTAGTGTGCATTAAAAAACTCATTGGCTGGAAAAAGAAGTAGCAGACCCAGTTTGCAACGTTTAATTTATGGCAGAAGGCAACAGAGGCACCCTTGTGGACAATCCCCAATTTTCCCCCTTTTAAAAAGAACAAAGTAGACTTCTAGACCCATTTTTTAAGTTTTTAATGACACTGGGGGGTGTTTTCAATAATACCATGATAATAATGATAACCGTGATCATTTTTGTCACAATAACCGTGATATGAAATTTTCATATCATTACATCCCTAATCGTGACCCACACATCGTGATATGTATCGACCACCCCTATTTGTGGCTGTATTTGGACGACATGGTTGTAGGAACCATTGAACACAGCCCAGAATAAGTTGCTTTATCCTTAAAAAATCAAACAAACTAACAAACATTTTGGCTTCATTCTGCACCATGAATACTGACTTATGACAGATTCTTTTATGCATAGATACTCCTGGAATGAATTCTACTATCTTGTTAATGCTGATGGAAAAAGACTTGCAGAATTATGACGCAACCTTCAGGCAAAATTTGAAGCTGCAGACAAAGTCAAAAAGTTCCTCAAAAAATGCATCAGCAGCAACACGTAGTAAGTTTTACAGTATTAATGCCTGCACCGTATTACGTGCACGTTGGTTGGAATTAAATCAGATTCGAATTATGTAAGTGACGAAACAAAGGAGCAGAAATGAAAGATGAGCTCTGTTTTTTTTCTCATGATTATGATAAGGAAACATTTGTTCCCACCTCCCCCTCCCCCTCGTCCTTCTCCAGTTCCATTGATCTTAAAGCATTAGTTAAAAACCAACTTGTCTGAAGGTCACTGTGGTGGTGAGCTTGAAGACCACGCTCTGCTGAAACTGTTGATCCTCTGTTTTTGCTACTAAGCTGCTTATTGCTGAAAGCAAATGAATTGATGAAGAAGTGTGTGATTGGTACCGGATGTACACTTAGAGGTCGGGTCAGGTCTGTGGCAGTATTATCCATCATCTCACACCTGACTCGTGACAAAACATTCAATATATGTGACCTAAAATGCAGAAAATACATGTTTTATGTAATATTTTTCCTGTGCACTTCTCTTTTGATCCTTTGCTGACACTGTATTGCTGTGGTGTGGTTACAGACTTAGCATGTTTGATGGGGTTGCAGTCATTTATATTTGCATTCATTTTTGCCTTTTATAATTGTTTTTTCAAATATAATGTAGTTAAGACTTCATTTGGATTGCACAATAATGATGTTGCATCAACAAAACTGAATGCAGACGTGACGAGTGTGCATAGAAGAAGTTGTCTGGGAAGTAAAGACAGATAAGAGAAGGTCATGTACAGAACTGAAGCTAGTAGCTGTTCTGGAGCTGCAAGAAAACACATGGAGAAATCTATACAGGTTAAAGAAACTCTGAAAATTGTGCACAGCTGTGCTCCCTGGTGCTGAATATTGTTTTGGCTTGTGAATTTTTCGGCTTGACATCTGTGGGGCAGATGAGACTCTTAGAAAAGTAGTAATCTTCTGAACTGTGAATTAGCAAGCCTGACCATTATGCATCACATGCAGTCTCTTAGATTGACAGCACTTGTTGATAAGAAGAGGCAAACTGATTTATTTTACTGACTGCCTAACACCATCCAGTGGTCTTGGTCTACCTTCACACTGCAGATCTAAATGCTTCATTCAGATATATTTGCTGCGATATAATCCTTTTTTAGCACAGTTGTTTACTTTATAATTTAATGCATCTATCATCGGACTCCATGAACAGGGTATGGCTCTGAAATGCTCAGAAGAAATTGTGATGTCACACTCAACATGTTGGGTTTATGGAGACAAACATGGATGCTACACAAAAGCATGTGTGTGTCAATTTAGAAATTGTTGTGCAATTGGAGACAACAAAATAATGACACATTATTGTTTTGTGCATTTTTATAATCGATCTTGCCACATCCCACTCCAGTCATATTAAATGCAGTATGACGGTCGCTTTGAAAAACACCGGCTATTTATGAAAAAAAATAGATTTGTGGTGTTCAGTCTGTCATAGAAAGTGGGTCACATGGGTAAAAAAATTGGATTTGCCTGTAATGTGAATGTAGCCTCAGATCGATGCCCATAGTCCAGGCAAAGACACTAAGCTAGGCTAATTATCTCAGAAAGTTATCATTACCAAATACTATGGTCCAGCACAACTTACAGGATTAGGTGTAGGTCTTGTCCTTCATATTGTCTTAGCTAAAAGACATTTACCTTGGCAGAAAATGAACAAATGGCGAAAAATGCTGTGACCTGTAGCGCATTAGGAGTAAACAAGCTTTAAGACTTAATTTAATCGCATTGCTTCAGTACATGTACCCACTTTTAAATAAAAGTAAAGCTGCTTTAGATGTAAAAGGGGTGTTTCACTTGTACAAACAATGGAAAATGAATGTTATTATGAGGCACTGGTGCATCTGTTTTTAATAAGACGACTAGAAATAGTGAAAAACATAACACATTTTCCTTATAAAGATGGTCTGATCTCAAGAATTAGACCGAGGCTTATTTATTTGTTTAGCAGATCAGTAATTCTTGTCATTCATTTCTAAAGAAGAAAAAACTGACTCCATATGCATTTATTAAAAAAACAAAACAAAAACCAAAAATATGTTAATTATGTTTTGACACTGCATAACTAGAAAAGAGCGACCCAAGCTGGACAAAAAAAGCTTTTATTGTCATAGTTATTTTCTATACTTTGTAGGGATGTTCGATATAGGCTTTTTTTTTTTTTTTTTTTTTTTTTTTTACTGATATCTGATGTATCGATATTGACCAACTCTTACATTCCGATATCAACTGATACAGATATACGATGAGAACTGTGAGGTTGTAACTTTCATATTTTGATAAATACAACTATTCTGCTCTGTGACAAAAGATGCCAAAATCTCCTTAACTCAACCAGAGGAGTTCATTTTGGACATCTGGCTGCCAGATATCAGATACTAGAAGGTATTCGCCAACATGTGGCTAATTATAATGTCTCTGCTTTTAACTTGGTAACTTACCAACAACTTAAAACCAGACATATTATCAGCAGCTTCAAAGCAAGTCAGTCTGTAGCAGCAGCAGCAGCTGCACCGTTGTCATATGACTCTCAAAGGAATGCTGGGATATGAAGTTCTCCCAGGATAACAGGGACTTTTCTACATGCTGGACCGCTGCTAATGGAACAAAATCTTTCGTTGCTCTGTAATGAAATCTAGCAAAGTCCAATTTTTTTTCAAAATATCGGCCCCAAAAAAAACTATACCAATATTTTCCGATATCACATTTTAATGCCAATATTGGTTGATAATATCGGTAGGCCGATAATAGGACATCCCTAATACTTTGCAGTATTCAGGAAAAAAATACAAGTATCTGATTGAGACTTGGTCCGAAGAGAGATTTGATCAATATTGGAGCCAAAAGCCTTTATCAGGACTTTCCTGTTGTTTTCTAGTGCTCTTGGATATTTACCTCCACCAAGGAGGTAATGTTTTTGGTAGCGTTGGTTTGTTTGTCTGTCTATCTGTCTGTAAGTAACTTTATGGAAAAAGTACTGGACAGATTGACCTGAAATTTTCACCAGCCATGTGTCTCAGCCCAAGGACAAGGCCATTAAATTTTGGTGGTGATCCGGATCATCTTCTGGATCCAGGAATGTTTTGAAGGATTCTTAATCATTGTGAGATAGGCCAAATTTTGGAATTTTTCCATATAACTCCATACAAATGACCCGGGTGAAAAAAAATTACAAGAAAGGATCCCAATAAGTTCTATAATGTTTCGAAAGTTGATCCAGATCCAGAGAAAATTCCAGATGCTATGATCCTGAACACACAATAATAAGGGATTCGTTGGAATTTTCAATGCTGAAAGGTAGCGCATGAAGATACAGACATGCAACTAACACCAAATTGTAGCCAAGACTCTGCTGAATTGGGAGTACATCAACGGCATTGGCGCATCTTCAATAGCAGTGGAGCTAGATCCAGAAGAAACCGCCATTAGGGAAATATCGATTTTTGGAAATAACTATTGAAGTAATAGTGATACAAGCATGATTACAGATGCTATTTGTATGTTTTCATGGTCATGCAGGAGGATAAGTTTTTGTTGTGAATCACAATATGAGGGGGACATGAGCTGCTTGGTGGAGGTCTGCGTTTTCAGAGAGCTTTTCTAGTTTAAAATATGTTATAGGGAGGAACAGTGGTCATGATCTGATGCAGAAACTCTTTCATATTTCTTTTCATTCTAATTTTTTTTGTAAGAATATTTAAGTGCTCGAGGCTCTTGGACTTAGTAGAGATGCACTGATCCGATTCCTGGATTGGATATTGGCTCTGTTATTGACTAATTGGCCGGATCTGATATTACAAAAACGAGGCCAATCCAGCTTTCCGATCCAGTCATTAAAAAAAAAAAAAAACATAAAAAATTTATTTAGATAATATTGAAAGGGATGCACAATATTGGAATTTTGGCCGATATTCCGATATTTTAAAACTCATCTGGCTGATAACCTATATTGATACCGATATTAAAGCTGAAGAAATAAGCAGTCATTGCAAATAGCAGTTTTGTTATCCGTTTCTGACACTTTGAAATATAAGGGTGGAAAAAATATCGACACACTGAAATATCACTATGTTTTCATATGACAATATCAAATCAATATTTAAAAATGCAGTATCAGTCTTTTTTACTCACAAAATCTTGCGAGATTTCATTGTTCTGTTACAAAATCTCAATATTTTGTGACTTCTGGCGAGATTTCATAACAGAGCGATGAAATATCGCGAGATTTCGTTAGGAAAAAAATTGATACTGCATTTTTAAGTGTCAATATATCAGCATTTGAAAATATCACAAATTTTTTGTGAATTTTCAAGAGATTTCATAGCAGAACGATGGAATATCACAAGATTTAATTGATATCAAAATGTTGCAATATTTATGTATCAATATTTTTTCCCACCCCTAGTCTTTAGAAGTTTTAAAGTCTGTAAAAAAAAGTTTTTGAAGAAGAAGAGGAAGTTTTTCTTTTTTTGTAGACTTCAGAAACAGCGGGCTGATTGGTTAAATATAAGTTAAACATCATTTAAATACCAGTGGGGTGGCTGATGTTCATACTCAGTTTTAAGGCCGATATAGGGCGATACCGATAGGGGGCCGATTATATCGAGCATCCCTAAATATTAAAGTACATTTTTATCTGTGTTACCTTTTTTATTAACAAGGCTCAATGTTTATGTCAAGCCTGATGCCTTCAGTCAACATGGCAAGGTGTACGGTTCATTCATTCAACAGAGGTATCAAATCGGTATTGGGTATCGGCCGATACGGTCAGACCAGGTATCGGTATGGGATTGGATCGGTACCTCTCTAGGACTGAGACGAGGATCTGTCACTTGCTACAGTTTTGGACAAAATGCAAAAGTTATTTATAGTTAATGTTTTGGGATTCCACAGAGTTAAAACCTAAGTTGGAACTAAAATGGAAAAGAAAAAGATGTTGGGTGGTGTAGATTGTTGTCAAAAGTGAGAATTTGCTGGTCAGAACTTTTGTAAAAAAAACAACAAATAATGATAAAAGATTAATGTGAATTGGCCAAAAAAATTGCGATCTGTGCAGTCAGTGCCCTAAATTAGTGTTTGAATTACATCCTGGGATATTAAATATTCACCAGGATGACTCAGATTTTTGTTTTTTTGGAGACAAAAAACTGCAGCCTCAGGAATATTTTACTTTCTTCTCTCACCTCCCAGTTTTCTCTTCTTTTGCGGCCCCTCCAGACCATATCCTCCATCCTTTTTTAGCTCTCCATCTTCTCCTCCTCCCTCTCGATCTGCTCTGAGTTTCACTGCACAGGAAGGAAGTTAAAAACATGAGGCTGCTGTGTGACTCTTCATTATTCATCACCATAATCAGGCTGCAGGCTGAAATCCCCAGCTTTGCTCCCTTTGCATCGTGCGTGAGATCGCACAGGTTCGCGTTTTGTTCGATTCAGTTCGTGAGTTAAATTATTCACTTGAGATGACCCCTACCACTCCCACTGCTGAACTCAAACTGTGCTTCTCTCATGCTGGAATTAATAAAGCTCTTGTTTGGGGTTTCTAAAGTTTAATGTGCCAAAAACCTCCGCTGATTAATCCTACCTGCCTGGGTTTAACGTCCAGTCCTAAATGGTGTAATTTTGACTATTTTTAGAGTGTAATATGTTAAACTGTCCAGCGGTTGGCTGTTCTGATCAGATAAGTGTTTCTTTTGAATGGAGACATTGTTCCTCTGTTACCCTGCTGCCATTACGGTGTTTGCTTTTGCTGCTGTTTCTCTCTGGTTTCTGTCTCGCTCTTCTGTTCTCCTTTAGTCTCTGTTTCTCTGAGGGATGGCCTGCGACGTTAAAGCTGAATGGTTGAATGGAGGCACACAAGACTGATTGATAGTGTTGAAGCTTGATGGCTCAGACCTTTTGTGAATTCACTGTAAGAAGGGATTGATTTGGCTTAATCTAATGCTTTAACTCTTGCATTATTCTGTTGAATTTTGTTTGAGGAATTTGTTCAGATTATATATTAAAGCTGGTGAGGGATGAAAACTCATGAATAAATGAGAAACCTTTGGAGGGTAAGCTTGTGTATGCTAGCTCTTGTCTCCTTTCTGGCCATGTTTTTGTGACTCGTCACCTTGATTGAAGGCTCATCACCCCCCCTTCCCATCCAGGCAGGGTGTTTATAAGTGATCCCACAGCAGGATTGTTAATTATGTTGAAGGGTACATGGCAAGCAGCGAGTCTGGCAGCTCCACAGGCCCTTGAATTCTTCCTGGCACGTACAGGGGGAGGGATATTTGGAGCTTGAAGTGAACGGGATTGATGTTCCTATGCCAACATGAGACCGTGCATGTTTCACAATCTCAACCTTTATACATGAAAGTCAGAACCAACAGCTGATATTCCTCTAAAAAACACAAGACTTACAGATCTTTCAACACTTTTTAAAAATATGAAGGGGGGATGGGCATTTCAAGCAAAAACTTGCTGTTTTGTGTGTGCTATGATATTGTTGTTGTCGCTTGCCATACTGCAGTGTGAAACTAACGCTATGGAAGCTCCGGGGAGCGAAAGATGCACCGTTGCACATAAAGTCGATTTACTTATTTTTTAAATCAATCACATCAATCTTTTTGGCCACGCCTATCGAGCAGCCCTAACCGAGATCTAAGTAGCTTGTGGTTGGATCTTCTGTTCTGTTGGATGTGTGTAGTCATCATAGACCAGTGGTTCTCAAACTGGGGGCGGGCCCCAGGGGCTCAGGCTCTGTCAGGGGGCCCAGCCAGGCCTAGTTTTTGTACTTCTAACAAAAAATGGGCATTTTCTTAAAGTACAAATGAAAATGATGATGACTCAATAGGCATTGCCCCCCACCTCAAATGCAGTGCATTTTTCCATGTATTTCATGTAAATGTTTGGGTACATGTGGTGGCGGTGGTGGGATGGGGGCTTGACATTATTATTTCCAATGAAGGGCCCTGCAAAAAAAGTTAGAACTACTGTCATAGAATCATGATATGGTGGCTGCACCTGGCAGAGATTGCACTGCAGTTCCACTCAGGATTTTTTGGTATTTGATGTCTTTTTGTATTTTTCTTGTTCCTCATGTTTCTTATATTTTCACTCCATTCGAGTGTACAGTTTAAGATTTCTTACAGTTAAATGACTGTTCATCAATTCAGCAATCATTACCTGTCCCCAATCTGAAAAACATATTTTTGGTTGGTTAGAGATCCCAGAAGTAAAACATCATTTGGTTCTAACAGCCTCTCCCAGATCTGAATTATCCTTATTTGTATTTTATTCCCTGCTAGATGTGATTAACTAAAGCATGTGTCTGATTTCGATAAATAACTTCTTTAATTCTGCATTTTGCCACTTTAAGTGTGCAGTCCCAATTTGTGCTAAAATGTCACCATGGCACTGCTTTTACACTTTTTTTATTTTTAATAAAGTCAGAGGCGCAAGAAGAAATGGGAAAACAAGGATTTTTATTAGTGTGTCATATGGGGAGTCTGTGGGACCTCCAAACAATCATGAAGAAAAGCCAGTGTCAACATGAGTTCATGAGTAATATCAGTCAAGCTGTGAGCAAGGCCTTGAAATCAACCTGTTTCAGTGTCAGGACATTTCTACATGTTATATCAGAAACTCAGCATGTTAAATCTTGATTGTGTATACATTTGCATGTGGTTCAGATGAAAATCTGATCCACTGCTTTTGCCAAATTTATCTTTTAGTAATCTTATTTGACATGTAGCTCTACTTAACATGCAATCACCATACCAAATCTGAAAGGATGCTTTTACTTTTAGTTGAGATATCTGGCAGCCGCATTGGTGGGCAACAGTTTAACAGATGCAGAAATTGTCTGCTGGTTCTTTGTAGGGAGTCTTCTGTGCACACAAAGCTGGACGGTACCTGATGTTGTTACTGGGTTCTGCATTATCACCAGAACCTGATCTGGTCTTATGCAAAAGCAAACTGTGAACACTTGGATCAGATCATGGCCTCAGTCTTCGTCCCACATGGCTTCATAAACATACTTGCAGAGCGGTTGGGGTTTCTCGTCTCCTGACGAATCTCTTGATGCAGATGTCTGTCAGTGGTTTAACACACATCACACACAGCTTAAATGCTGTTTTCCAATTTCTGCCATCTCTTCTAGGCGGTGCTATTATACTTCAATGAAAGGGTCTTTTGTTTCTTGGCTCTTGCTGTGACCCTGCAGAGCAGGTCACGTGTAAGATTTGGCCCTGACATGTGTGCACATGTAAACATCAAAGATTCAGAGGAGGATTTATCGGGTGTAATGAATACAGCACTGATACCTTTCTGCCATATGAAGATTGTGGTGAAAATCTTGTATTTTCCAGAAAAAAAGCACATCCTTTTTATTTCATTGTTCTGTTTTCTGACATCTTGTTGATATTTGAAGTTAGGAAAGGGATAAACACAACCTGGGACTTTAGTCATTGATCTGTTGACATTGACCTAAATATCAGTGGCTCAGAAAAGCTGCCATGTCTTCGACAGGCTTAATGTATGAAGCACTGTTCATACAGGGATATGCTTCCTGTTGCCTTTTATAGATACTTATTGACAGAAATGGGAACATTTTAGAAGGAAGCATACAAAACAAAAACAAACAACCCCTGCTGCATTATTTTCTTTGTCCTAAATTTGACTAGAAATATGAGTGAACTGGAACTACAAGATCATGAATGAATTATAATAAGGCAGTTTGCCCTTTAAAGTTTCATAAGAATGTTGCACATGGTAGATATAGAAGATGGAAGACAAATTCGAAAACTAGATAACTTTATTAAAAGAGCAGAAAATGTATGAAACAATGATGTTTCTCTTCGTTACTTTCAGCTGTTTTCACACAGGTGAATGAGGATAAGACAGCCGATTGCTGTACGTTTATGTCAAAGAACATATAGAGTAATTCCCAATTGTGCCAGGTCTGACTGAAACACGAGTCTCTTTAACTTTCAAGTATTGTTGTTAACAAGTTAACCAACTCTGGATGATCAGAACTGGAGTGCAGTCATTTATGGTTAAGTTAGTTGAAAGTCAAACCTTTAAATTTTCACCAGAAAAGGACGATTTTTACAGATAACTACGATTTAGGCACTTTTACAATCAAAACTTCAAAAAGAAAAAAACAGCAGGGAAGCCAGCAAACCCATTTGACTTTTATGAAAGCATATAAATTACTAAGCAGGTTCGATATTGGCTTTTTTTTTTTTTTTTTTTTAAACCAGTATCCGATATACCTATATTGTCCAACTCTTAATTTCCAATATCCGATATCAACAAATGCAACTATGCAGACAGCTGTGAGTTTGTAGCTCATATTTTGACATAGCTGAAGAGTTAGATGTATACCATATTTTCTGGACTAAGTGTGACTAATAAACTTTTTACTAGTTTGGCTGGTCCTGCAATTTAACATATCTTTAAAATGGTAGTTCATACTGACTGACATGAATCAAGGCGTAAACATTACAGTCTAACACCACAAGAGAGGGGATTCTAGGTTTGTGACAAATATTCTGCTCCGAGAACAAAAATCCCAAAACATCTTATCTCAGCCAGAGGAGTTCATTTTGGACATCTGGCTGTACTGTTTGTGTGGTGAAACAAACATGTTTATCCTTCTCGTTCATGTTTATGATCATTTACTGGCATTAACAACAATATGTTGACATTGTTTTTTATGCCTATTATTTCTGACATTTTAATGCCAATACTAGCTGATAATAATAGTAGGCCCATAATGGCAGACATCGCTAAAAATGACAGTTTAATAGTGAACTTAGTTATAGGAGTGTTTAAATGTCCACTCAACAAAATATACTCCTTACAAACTTTCCGTTATAATTTAAGGGAAATGTAAAATGTTCACACCTTATTGATATTATATGATGAATGTTGGAGATTTAACTGGAATTATGATGCGGTAATTCCTCCATCTCAAACAAATTATTGAAAGAAAAGCTAACAATGATGGTGGGTATACCACAACATAAAAATGACAATGTTTCAACTTGACGTGTTCATTGTCATCTTGGTCTGATGACGTCTAAATGTGAACAGGATGATGAAGAATACTGTTTAGAAACTAGATGCCATTAAACCAGAACATTTAGAGGTCAAGTCACGGTTTAGATACTACTTTTGTATTTTTTTGTGGTCCGTCATCTTTTTGGAGAACGGCAGGATGTGCAATAAATATTTAACCATTGAACAATGTACATGTGCATTAAGAGGTTTAGAGGAAGTCTATTTCAGTTCACCTGGAAAGGTTGTAGTGGATTTTAGGGTAATTCTAACATCATCCAAGAAGCCAAATATTCCAAACTTTTTAGTGTATATAAAGAACAAGTCGAACAAAGAAGGAAACTCATCAATTTCAGCTGACATGTAGCTCAATGAAAATGTACAAAATTTCATAAATGCAGAGAATCTAGCATGATAAACGTTGCAAGGTTCTTTGTCACCCCTTTTATGAAATTTTTATGAACTGTCACATTGCAAACAGCTTTCATGTTCTGCAACGTTCAAAAGAAAAACTTCTGGAGAGAAATTAATAAGGCTACGCAGATTATTTTTAATAAACAAATGGTGTTTGACCTCAGGGTTTGTTTGGGATGCAGAAATGAAGGGTGTTGATAGATTTATACTGTTGGTGGCAAGAAAAAAAAAGCTCTGACAAAAAAACAAACAAAAATGATGGCAGGACCTAGCATAGATAACTGGCTGAAGGTGTTAATAGAGATTTGTGATGGAAAAAGTTAAAAGTTTTCAAAATACATTTTTATGATGCTGGGAAAAGTGGAAAAGTTATGTGAAATTATTTAGACCTGACCTTGTCAAAATAACAAACTGATGGAAATTCTGTGTATTTTTTGTATGTTTGTTTTCTTACATCCTCATAATAAAACATGATTTCATAAAATGATATAATGCATCACTTCTTTTCATGCTTGGATGAAATATGTCTCACTGTGACCACGGCAACTGCACATTCTTCCCTCTTTGGACGAACATTGTTGTTTTCATTTGGAAAATTGTTCTATAAAAATAAAATGGGGGGAAAATAGCCTCGAACAATGTTTGTGTTTGAATTCCAGTTTGAGTTTTTGGGAAATTATGGTCGAACATTTGACTTAGTTAATGTTTTGTTTGCAGAGAAATCTAAACTCTTGCAAACTACATGCGGTGTTGCAGAAAAAACACTGTAAACTCAGACGGTCGGTAACAGTTGCTGCTTGTTGCAGATTTCCCAATATATCTGAGTTCTGGATGCATGTGCACTGGTGGACACTAGGGCTGAACGATTTATCGTTTTAAGATCGAAATTGAGATTTCAGACCACACGATCACGTGATCGCCAAAGCTGCAGTTTTTCCAGCGCTCCTGACTGACCCAGGATCTGCTTTTTGCACTGTTGTACACACACGCTACATGCTGTCTCTGTACCAGCCAACTAAGCTCACCAATCAAAGGCGGAATGTTACTCATGGACAGGTCAGCTAACCAATCAGCATCAGGGCTGGGATGGGCATCTCCTGCTGCGTAATCTTTACACTCGATAACGGCTTCGGTAGAACTTAATTCAGTTTCTAACTTTCCGTTCCGTTGTTTGTGAGAGGCTGCACACCTCTGCAGGGAATTTAATGTTCAGTAAAATGTAATCTTGAACTGTCTGCGCCGTCAGATTTCATGACTCAGCAGTTAAGTCACCTGCAGTGATCAGCTGATCAGACAGTCTAGTGAAAAATGCCGTCTGATCTGTAAAATCATATCAAATCATTTTAATGGGAATAAAAGCGCGACTGAATTCCAACCAGTTTTCGTTTAACCTATAAAGTTTTGGGCTTTGTGCTGCGGACACGAGCGCAATGCAGGCGAGTAAATTAATGATCCGTATTAAGGCGGATCTGAGTAAAAGGGGACGAATAATCAGCTGGACTTGCATCGTGAACGGGGCGAACCGGGGCAGCACACAGAAGCTTTGTCCTTGTTATCTGGGACATTAGTTAAGCCACACAGTTAAGTCCAGAAACAGGAGGAAAGTTGTTGCTGCTGCTTTTCAAGCGGACATGAGAGGATGAGTACGGAACGCCATTGTTGCCAAAAATGCGCGTCCACACGTCAGAAATGCAACCCGATAAAAATAATCAGGATAAAACCACCTGATCATTGATGCTGTAGTCTTCTTCACCTCAAGTTCAGGTGACAGAATGACATAAAAATGAAGTTAGATGTAAAACCTGATGTTTGTTTAGATTTATTTTACAACTTAATTACATTTCAATGCACATATGAATCCATGATAAATTCCCTGGTTTGTATGTTTCACTTAACGTAACCTACATACAAGAACTGTAAAAGGAAAATATATTGATTTCTTATTTGGAGATTTTTCAGTGCATTGTGATGAGAAATAGTTAAAATATTAAAAATAGCGCAATAATGTCTTTTTTTCTCTGGAAATTCAAGTGTGTAAAGCAACATGCAGATTACCTGATTTGAAAAAGGCAGTAAGTGGGGTGATTAACTGTGGTAGAGGGAGGAGGACTGCAGGGAATCTGAAAATCCCGGAGTTCCAGTGAATGTACATGCATTTTTTTAATAAATGCATTTGAAAGTGAGCTAAATCTCACCTTTAATTGTCATCATTGATTAAGAATAATAGCTTTTAATGTTTTGATGATACGATACAGTTTTCTGTCATGTTCATAATGTTCATATGTTATTGTACATTGTAAATACTGTACTGATGCTTGATTTGAAGAAAATTGTGAATCAAATCGAAATCGCAATATTGCCCAGAAAAATCGCAATTAGATTTTTCCTGAAATCGTTTAGCCCTAGTGGACACACACACACACACAGTATCACACACTTGGCTGCCATTAAGCCTACTGTGTGCTCTTAATCCATAGCTCATTAGTGTTGCCTGCCGGGAGGATAAAGCATGCCTTGACACAGATTGTATTAAGTTGAGTTTTTCAACTCACCACTAGACAAGCATCACGTTGTTTAGATTTTAAGAACTTCCGCCATCTCATTGCCTTTAAGTGACTCCATCCCTGTTTCCATGTGGTCCGCTGTAAATCTCAAATCTCCAACCACTTAATTATTCCCTCTCATCTTCTGTGATGCATTAGTCTCTCCTCTCCCCCATCTTTCTAAATTGAGAGGGAGGAGAAGAGGCTGCAGCAAAATGCATTTTTTAGCAATGGGGGTCACTTGGGAGAAAACAAAACTGTGTTGCGCTCAACTTGCAATTTATCATCAGTGGAAGAAGTGATCTGTTTGAAACCTGCATTGATGCTGCATCGCAGGGAGGATTCCAGCAAGGACACACTGATGACATTTTTTTTAAAGCACATTTAGTTACAGTTAATTAAAACAAAGTGGAAAACATACAGTGTCAGTCAGAAACGGTGTAGACTGATAAGTGGGGATAAGCAGAGACCGGATAGGAGATGAAGGGCAGAATGAAATGGAATAAAGCCAAGTTGATGGATGCATGAGCGTCAATCTTGTCAGATATCACTTGTGGCATTTTAACTGCAGTACATCACATTCAAGCTGATGCTAGCAGATAACAAAAACAAAACCTCTGCCAAGAACAGTAGACAAATACAAGTTTCGACACAACACATTGTTTGCATTGCATATCACAGCTTGGTTCCAGAGAACATCAGTACACTGAAAAGATGGAGGGATCAGGAAGAAGTGTTTTTTTTTTCTTGCAGTTAGAGCCAAAAGTTATGATAAGCTTGACATCTAAGAATGGTAGGTTTTCAGCTCCATCGATAAAAATGTTGATGGACACTTTCTGGGCTTTGTCTGAATTTTTATTTACTTAACATGAAGGTTAAAAACGGCCCAACATGAGAAGATACATGTTGAGTTAATTTGTCTTCGAACAACAATGACTTGTGTCAACTTTGACCATTTGTTGGATGCAACAGATGGTAGTGGGGGCGATGAGATTAAATAAAGTTAGAGGTCACAGGTCACTTGGTTTTTTACTAATTAAGACCCTGCTTGACCCCGTAAAGGCTCCAGCTATCTTATTTCCTCAAATGGTGAGGCCATTATTGTGGCTGCTGCCTTGAACAATGGCAGCACGATTGTGTGTTAGAGAAAAAGCACAGTTGACCCTGTAATTCTGTAATAAAAAAGTGCAGTATGACGGTGTTGGTGAACTTGTGAATGTGGCTGGTAGTATCAGTGTTTCCACTACATCAACTCAGCCATGGCTGCCCACTCCCCCTAGCGGGGGCTATACTGTTAGCCCCACGCTAGGGCTGGGCAACATAGCCTCAAATCTGATGGTAAAGAAAATAGTATAGAAAGCTATTTTAAAAATACTTATTGTGCAAAACTTACCTCAAAAGAAGAAAACCATTTATGTTGTAGGTTTTTTTTCCTGTAAATATAAAACAAATTTTAAAATTTCAATATCTGGTGCAAATATGAACACTGAACATCAATTTTTATGCTCTTTGGGTGCGGTGATTAATTTTAGTTTTTTTTACTGCCCTTTTCCTTCCCCCCCCACCGGCCCGCCCCCGCCTTTCCTTTCACTCATCATCCTAACCACTCGCTTTATTTTTTTTTTTTTTCCTCTTACTTCTCCTCTACCTCCCTCCCCCCATTCCTTCCCTTCTCCCTCCCTCCCCCCTGTCTCCTCCTTTGCTTTCAGCGGCCCCCATATTTCCCCCCCTTTGCCCCCCCCCCCTCCCCCACCCCGCTTCACTCTCACTCATATATATCTCTCACAACAGTCTCCCCCCCCCCCCCCTACAAGACACCACAACGTTTATTTTTTTTATCTCTTACCTTCTTATCTTTTGCTGTAGTTTTGTATTGTCCATCTCTCCTCCTCTCCCCAAATTTTTTTTTTTTTTTTTTTTTTCCTTTTATCCCCCCCCCTCCACCCCACCCCCTCAAAAATGCAAAGATTTAATATTTTCTCATGGACACCTCCTTTTTTTTTTTTTTTTATTTTTTTTCTTCTTACTCTTCACCTTGCCATTATAAAACCCCACCCCGTAATATTATTCTTTTTACCCCCAATATTCCAATTTTTATCTGTTCAGATAACCTATTTCTTAAAGTGATTGCCGAGTTAAGGTAACCAACAAATTTCATGCCCACAGAGGTGACCCTCTCTCTGGACCAGTTCAGGAGTGGAGGAAGAAGCGAGGTTTACATCACATCCTCCTTTAATGTCATCAAACTTTAAGTTTACAGCTGTGCCAGAGAAGCGCTTTGAGTGGTCAAGAAGTCTAGAGAAGTTCTGCAAAGTAGATTTTGCCCATTTACCTTTAAAAAAAAAATATATAAATAAAAAAAAAAAAAAAAAAAAAAAAATATAATTTTTTTTTTTTTTTATTTATATATTTTTTTTTTTTTTCTTCCTTTGGCTTTGCAGCCTCGGGATGGGGTATGAGTATAAGATTCTGAAGATTTTAAACAAGATTGATGATGATCAGGGGTGCGTGTTGTGGGAACCGCGTGGCCCTGGCGGATCGAGCTGTTCACACGATTTGATTAATTGTTGAGGAGACTGATGCCTTCCCCCCCCCCTCCCCTCCACACCCCGACGAAGTATAGTCGGAGGGTGGTTGAGTCGGTGGGTGGGTCGGGCAGGGTGATAGAAAGAGAAATTCACTACCTCCATCCCCCCCCACACCATCAACCCAAACTACCTTTCTTTTTATTTTTTTTTTTATTTTTTAAATATTTTTTTCTTTTATAATTTTCCTTTTCTCGATTGAGTAATTTTTTTTTTTTCTTTCTTTCTTTCTTTTTTTCTTTCTTTTTTTTATATATATATATATATATATATATATATATATATATATATATATATATATATATATATATATATATATATATATATATATATATATATATATATATATATATATATATATATATATATATATATATATATATATATATATATATATATATATATATATATATATATATATGTGTGTGTGTATATATATATATATATATATATATGTGTATATATATATATATATATATATATATATATATATATATATATATATATATATATATATATATATATATATATATGTGTAGGCATCATTTTTATTCTCATTAGCCAAGCACGCCTGTTACGCTGGTGGCACATCAGCATAATGTAATCCCCACTTTTCATTCCAGCTGGTGGGAGACATGGTGGCACCAAAACAGAACGGTTTAGTGTGGGATGCAAACACATTGCTTTCAAAAGAGCTTGAATAGGAAAGAAAATAAAGTTGCTAAGATATTTGTTTAAATTGAAAATCATTGTTTGTTTCTTCTGTTTTCGGGAATTCGAGACAATTTTACATGATTTTATTTCTTTATGTAAATTCACATCACAATCGGAATGATCTCTGTTCAATGTCTTAACTGAGTGGCTGAAAACTGAACCTTAAATAGCTTGTGTTGTTTGTGTTTGATTTTATATGCATATTTGCTGAAACTGGACAGAAGCTAGAATTAGCGCTGCTTCAGTCCAGATTTTAAGGGCTGCTCACACATGAATGAAGCCATTCTATAATAAATGAAACCCTGAGACCATGATTTCATTTTTAGGATCATGTTAATCTAATCTTTCGTTTAACCACAGCATCTGTTTGTAGACAGAAGAACCAAAAGACAGAATATGACATAAGTATACATCTTATATTTGTAGCCATGCTTATAAAATAAGCATTTTTTTTTGCAGATAACAGTGTGCTTTTTTATTGAACAGTTTCTTCCAGCATCACAGCCTGAGTGCTTTCTTAATTTTCATTCTGTAAGTTGTCCGTTCTGTTCACGTTGCTCATCAATTCATCTGCAACATTTGCATCATCAGAGTCATCACAGTCTTCCGAATCATCACAGTCTTCCGAATCATCACAGTCTTCCCAGTCAGAGTCCTCAGAGTCACCAGAGTCCTCAGATGAACTTGAGGAAGATGTGGAGAACATATCCCCGAGCAGATCCATAGCACTTTGAACAGAACCTGAAGTCAAATCCTCTCTGATGGAGCTGGCCACATTTTCCTGCGATGTAGGGGAAAGCACCACGGAGGACACGGGGGAAATTGCGTCATCCAAAATACTTTGGAAATAGTCCTGCATGAGAGCTAGCTCTGATGTGATGCTCTCAGAATCATACCCCCTTTCACCATCCTCTGCTTGCTGCTGTAGGTAAACAAAAGACATTCCTCTGGTAAAATGGAAACGTGGTATTAATATTAATTTGTTGAACGACTACTTAAAGGTGATGGCTGCAACTTTTTCATCGAAACAATATTTAAAAAAAATACATCCACAGAACATGTATAGGAGAGCAAAATAAAAGTATTTATTTCACCCTCATTTTTTAAAATAAAATGTAAATGATTGTTTCATCAATTGTGACTGGTGTAAAAATTTAAAAAATGATTGCATTTTTCCAAAATACACAACACATAAAGCAGGATGGATAACAATATGGGCCCAATATGTTGCAAGTAAGAGTCCCAGACTTTGTAGACAGCATATGTTTTGGACACCAGTGAAGATTAGGGTGTTTTTCCTTGCAGCAGAGGTCAGTATATTAAAGTCTCCTGTGTTTGCTGTTAGTGATCTGACTGTCTGAGACTGAGTATCAGGCGCATAGGGTCCATCCATGTTGAGACACCAAAAATAGCAGTCAGTTCACTCATAATATAATGTAAGCAAAAATTTACATCTGATTAACATGCCAGCGTCTGGATTCTTCACTGTTGGCAGTAGCTCCTGAGTTGCTAGCTCAATCAAACATGTAGCTATCACCTTTATAGACAGTCAAACAGAATAATCATCAGTCATCCCACCTCTGAATCTATGATTTTGTTGTTCATGTAGATGTCATCAAAATTCTTTAGATTGTCAAAGAGGTTGAAAAGATCGCTTAAAATCGCAGTCTCTTCATTTTCATCTTCATCGAAGCCCTCCTCGGCTTCATCATCGCTCCAGCCAGACTGGAAATTTGAGTCCAGGTCTTCCAGAGACATTGTTGTGGTTGGATTTTGTGTGCTGGTCTGGTGTTGGCGTGTGTAGATGTTTGCTTCAAGAATGTGGAAGTTGTCTGAATGCATCAGAATCTGTGTTACCACAACACATTTTTGTTGTGCAGGGCAACTATGTGTTGCTTTGATTTAAAATAGTTCTTGAGCTATAGACTTTCTGGGACTTTTTTTTTTTTTTGTGAGAGTTTTACTTTATTTGCAAGAAAGCAAGTTTATCTGTATAAAGCATTTTATGTACAAGACAATTTTAAATTTAGTCTTTGTAAATTTGTAAAACTAGCAATTTGTACATAAGCTTTTTGAGTTGATATAAAATCTATTTCTATTTAATCTATTTACTTTGCTCTGCCGGTTTTACTCTAAGTGATTTTCTGATGAATTTGATTGTCACACCAGACAAATACCTATAATTTACAAAAAAAAAACAAACCCAAACAGACAAAAAAACAAAAACTAAACTAATACTGAAACTAATAAAAACTAAACTAAAACTAAGCATTTTCCAAAAAATACAAACTAATAAAAACTAGCAAAGCTGCTCAAAAAAGTAAAACGAACTGAATTGAAAAACAAAAAGCAAAAACTGAAACTAATTAAAAATCCCAAACTATTATAACCTTGCTCTGTATGACCAGTGACATGGATCTGCTAAACACTGTGGAGGGAGACGGATTCAAGACACTGTGGACATCACCATTTATGGCCAATTCATACAACCTGCACCTTTACTCCTACTTCTCTTCTTTTGTCCGTGTCCCCCACCCCTGTCCAAGTCTGACATATACTGGCTTTTTATAACCCTATACTTGGTGTTATAAGAAGTCTTATTAGTAGAGTTTGACTTTAAAACACCTCACTTACTTCATGTACGGCTAATAACCCGATCCATTATTGTATAATAACGCGTGACGCTTTATTAATTGGGGCCTCTGGCTTGCGTTTCCTTTTTATGGTGCTGTTGCCGAGCAGCGAGCACCCCAGGCCTGCTTGTCTGTGGAAATTGTAGTGCTGGGCTTTCCCCACAGGCAGTGTTGGCCTTGGCCTCCTTCCAGGTCTGCTGTTGGGCAGATGAGGGCTCCAGCAGCCGATGGCTTCTCTGATCCAGCTCCAGATCTGTCCTTCGTCGTTACGCAATCCTTTAGACGAGGGCCCTCCAGATTAGTGTCATGGGAATAACGATTCGATTCAAACAGAATGGGAGAAACTGGATGTGGAGTTGAGACGTGTGGATTTTTTTGTTGTTGTTGTTGAAATAAAAGCATAATTTCAGGTGGATGTCCACATTAGAAAGCTGCATATGTGTGTGTTATTTTTTGAACCATGCCAGTTTTCAACTTGTTTACTATGTGAATTGTTGCCCTGTTTTCAGTTCGTCATGGGGCAATTGCTGTGAGCTATTTTTACCAGATGAACTTGGCCCTCCAGACTGAAACACTGACACACGAACACACCCATTTACACACTCTTTGATGTGGTGTGTGTGCCTCTTCCTACTGCAGGGACTTCATATAGCACAGAAGTTCACACAGATGCGCATCACTGTCAAATCTACATGTAGGAAGGCTTCAAAACTCAAGCCTGAACCTCTTCTTTGGGATATTCATGTTATTTGTGTGCTGGATGTGTAAATAAAGCTTTGTTCCGTGCACATGTGACATGTAGATCTGATACTAGAGTGAATGGAAAAAGCTTTCATCTGCTCCATATTTGGGTGCTCCACTTTCTATTTCAATCTCTTATGAGCTGGTCGGTCCCAAATATCGGCAGGTTGTATTGGCCATTTGCTGAGGCTGATGAGAAAATATGGGTATCCGTTATGGGTGTGCCGTATTGTTTCATTTATATTTTATTGCGATAATTATGGTATATATTTTTTTTACATTGGGAAAGAATGTAATATTGTGGCATCATATGACTCTTGCATCGCAATGGAGCTCCACTGAATGAGTGAACAAGGGAACATAGCAGATCAAAGCAGCTCAGTGGATATCTGCTTGAAACTATCAAAAACCAATCTGTTAATTTCTGGTGGGAAAAAATATCGATACACTGAAATATTGCAATATTTCATGTGCTGATATATCGATATTTAAAGGGACTAGAGGCAGGAATAAAAAAACAAACAAACGTGCATGTCCATTTTTTTTTTAATACGAATGGGTGATGAAGTGCTAAATACCAAAATAACGTTTCCACCCACGTTTCTCTCCGTCGCTTTGAACAGGCTGTGTGCTGCAAAATGTGCTGCAATTCGGTGTCCGAATTTCCCGCGCTGCCCTGCGGACGTCAAATGACGCTACATCCGCAGTTTTGATACAGGAAGACGATGGTCGCGTTAAATTCAAACACTGTAAGCGATAGTTATGGATTCTCCTGCCATCATCAAACGATCCAGATCAACTAAAGACACTAAAAAGTGTAACTATGAAAAAAAGGTGAGTAAACGACATTATAGCTTCAGTTTGTTCACGCTCCCGTGACGGCGTGGCTCGTGGCTGCAGCTACCTGAAGTGCCAGTTGCGGCAGTCGCGACTTTCGTTTCTTAATCTTGCCTCAAGTCCCTTTTCAAAACGCGGTATCGATCTATTATACTAACAAAATCTCATAAAATTTCATTGTTCGGTTATGAAACCTCACTGGATTTTTGTGAAGTTTCACAAGATTTTGTAACAGAATGATGAAATCGCACAAGATTTTGTTAGTAAAATAGATTGATGCCACATTTTTAAATATAGATATATCAGCATATAAAAATATTGCAGTATTTCAGTGTGTTGATATTTTTTCCCATCCTTACCAAATTCTTCAAACTAGAGAGAAGAAATTGAAATTGAATGATTTTACTATGGCCGTGACTTCTTGTGTGGCCATCGATACCATCAGTGAAAACGTCATTGCAATATGTGTGTGTATATGTGTGTATATATATATATATATGAATTGTTTCTTTGGTGATAATTCCCACCCTTACTAATCTCTACAGTTTATTTACAGTACAGAGCATCAGTACAGTTTTCAGTACAGGTGCTATAAAAATGGTGGTACTAAAAATATAGTCTAAAAATTGAACAATATGAAAATACATATCTTGACATTTTTTATTTTTTCGCCAAATTGTCCAGCCCTAGTATCTGCGCTAAAAAAAAATCTGTATCGGTTGATCCCTAGATAACATGGCATGGTTTCTCATTCAAAGTTGGATCCTGAGGCATCCAAAACATTTTCATGTTCAGCTTAGAACACGTTTAGAGCCATAAATCAATTTTAGTTTTTTTTTCCTCTCTCCAAAATGAGTTCAGGCTGAACCGCAATTTCTACCTCAGAAAGCCTATCATGTTCCCTTTTCCTTATTATTTGATTAGACAGTTTCTTGGAAAATAATGAAACACCTTATCTGAACTCTGCTGCTTCATTTTGTCGTCAAGTTCATCTGAGAGCCTGCACTCATTATTCTAATGTACTCACTTCATTATGTGTATTTAATGTTATTTCCTCTTCTTTTCCAACAAAGCCCTGTTCCTGGATGCAGCCACTTATATGCATTATTATTATCCTTTCCCTTAAAGATACCAGGTGTTGAGAGATCTGTATAAGATAATAAATTCAGCTTTTAACTCTGAGGTCTGTCAGCAGAAATCCACATGATCTGAGTCAGAGGACACAAAATGACGCAGGCTGTCACGAAACATGACATCTGCTACGGCAGGCCGACAGTCGGTGTTGTAGCTGAGAGGAATCAAGGAGGAGAGAGAACCAATGGGACCTTTTTCTTCACATTGTCTTGTCCTGCTTTTCTGCTCCTTACATAATTTCAGTACCGAATCCGTTTCGTCACAGATCACGGGGGCTGTTTGCAAACTTTGCAGAGGGAAGTTTGTTTCAGTGGTAGATGCCGACATAAATAATGCACCTTTGGTATTATAACTTTGTACACTAACACTAGCGGTATAGTCTACCTCTATTTTGGGTAATCTGAACATAAATGCAGATAACTAACTGTGTTGGATTTGTGTATATTTACCAGAGTCATGGGTTCCCTCATATGGGGCAACACTCTGGGTGTATTATAGTACAGATGCAGCCTTGATGACTGAAGTTTTTAGAGTCTAAATGCCATTTACCGCATAATTAGCAAGTGGATGTCGGTTGTTTTCCAACTATTTCTGGTGATCGTATCAGTTGCATAACTTCCATATAAGATCCTTGTTAAACTATTAATAAAAAGAAATGCGCTGCGATGAGCTGTGGAAATTCCTGTTACATCCTCTTCAAACTAAGAATTAGAAGTATAGTGAATCATGCTTACACTTTCCCTTAATCTCCACTTTCTTGCTGTTTCTTCTTCTGCCTGTGTAAATCTCTCATGATTAATTTTTCTAGGATTACTTTGCAAGTTAAACACAAAAGCAAGTGTTGTTGTTGCTCCTGCGTGATGCGTCTCTTGCAAGCAGGAGTAGGGCTGGGTATCGATTCAGATTTCAAGAATCGATTCGATTTCGATTCTTATGGTTTTGAATAGATTATTTTTGATCTGTTCGATCCAATCCGATTTCGATTCGATCTCAATTTGGTTTGCTGGTATAAAAAAAAAAAATTTAGCCTTTACCCGAATTCCATAACTATGTAGTTATGCGACATATTAAATCTAGTATTATATTAATATTCTAGAACGAATGAATGAAGTAATGTAGTTAATGGTGGCTGTAATGACCAAACCAAACCCTCTCCCTAGATAGGGTTTGGTCATCCACAGTCATCCACAAAATTATTCACACCCTCCAAGTTAAAAAAGACTACACTCACAACAGTAATTCAAATAACAGGAAACAAATAATAAAAATTCACAAAATTATGATTCAGTGAGGCAAAATACACAATAAGTCAGCATTTAAAATTTAAAACGACTAGCGACTAACCCGCTAGCTCGATGCTAACTATTAATGGGAAATGCCATTGACATGATAACGGAATTAGCATCTACGTCGTAACTTCAGAGATAACATACAAAATAGAAAGTATCAATTTCACCTTGATCATGAACATTAACTGTCTTTATTAAAGTACTAACAGGCAGATGTTTCCTCTGCTCTGTTTAAACTGAATTATCCTGATTAAACTTTTTAGAAACTACTTTTACCAGCTCCACTTAGTCTTCTTCTGGCTGGCTTTAGTAGTCATGCACTCCGTCCAGCTCACTATCTCCCCCTAGCGGAGCGGCTGAGCCACTGCCCTTAACCGGGGGCAGTACATTAAATGGTCATTTTAAAAAAAGATAAGAAAAATCGATCTTTGGACATATGAATCGATCTTTGGAAATTAATATAAGAATCGATTCAGAATCGGAAAATCGATTTTTTGAACACAGCCCTAAGCAGGAGTGGATAGTGAGGATGGATCTGTCAAGGCTGTCGGGTGTAGCTTAAAGCCAAATAGTCACATCATGACTCACGACTTTGTTAAATGATGCACTTGCACAGATTGCACACTTGCAGTTGCATCAGTATCCATGGCAGTCGATCTGTCTGCAGCCTGTCAGCTTGACGCAGGGTCTCCAGTTTTTGCATGTCACCAAATCTGAAGAATTTTAAAGGTTGGTTGTAATTTATATTGATAGTTAAGGAAAATGACACTAACATTTTTTAGTTGTCTCATTTGATCATAAAGCATGTGCCTGTAAAGCTTTTTTTTTTGTGTGTGTAGTCTGATTATCAGACATTATTTTGTGCTCCCACCTCTGCTTCTGCCAGTTTATTGTGACTTTTGAGTTTTTCATGTCTAAACATCTGAGCAGAAAATTGCGCCTGATTAAACAGCACTGTGGGTGGGATTCCCCCCAGGCCGTGATGATTGCGAATGTTGTCTTGAACATCCAACAGAGATTAATGACAGCAAATCTGGTTCAACATTTTAAAACCTGGGCACATGTAGGATTTAATCTCCTTGTCCTTTTATTTTCTGCACAGCGCTTCTTTTTCAAGTTCTCATGCTGACTTGTTATTCGTGAAAGGTTTTATAGATAAATTGCTGAGTCACATGTCTCTTTCTTGTCCTCTTATCTTGCAGGATGCAAGTTACTGGCTGCAAGTGCATCGATTAGAGCACGGCGATGGAGGAATCCTCGACTTGGATGACGTGCTTTGTGACGTGGCAGACGACAAAGACAGAGTGAGTGATGTTTAGGAAATAGGAGTCAAGGTTTACTGAGCTTCTGTTTTTTCGAGGCACCGGAAACAGATCATTCAGATAAAAGGATTCTTTGTGTACCAAAGCTCCCCTTATCTGTTTCTGAGCTCATATTAATGGATTTGTGGACAATCTCCTTGATCAGCCAAAGACTTCATTTATTTACACTGGGCCTGCTTATCTTTTTATTAACCTTTACAAAAACAGTGTTTTTTGTTTTTTTTGTTTGTTTTTTTTAACAGAAATTCTTGGAATATTTATTTTTAGTGGTGTTTGTCCCTGGATGGCATGCTGGGTAAAGATGGTTTCACACATTAACTTGTAGAGATCCACAATATTAGAAGTTTGGCAGATATCCGATTTGCAATTCATGTGGCAGATAACCAATATCGACACCGATATTAAAGCTGAAAAAGATAAGCAGTCAATCCAAATAGCAGCTTTGTCATTTGCTTCCGACACTTTGAGAAATAGGGGTGCGAAAAAATATCTATGCACTGAAATATTGCAAATTTTTTTTATGCCGATATCAAATCAACATATAAAAACGTGGCATCGATCTATTTTGCTTACAAAATCTCGCAAGATTTCATAGTTATGTTACAAAATCGCACACTATTATGTGAATTCCCGTGAGATTTCATAACAGAACAATGAAATATCGTGAGATTTTGTTATTTAAAAATGTGGTATCGATCTATTTTACTGTTAATGATATCGGCACATGAAAATATAGTGATATTTCAGTGTATCTATATTTTTTACCACCCCTTGTCTTCAGAATTTTTAAAGTCTGTAAAAAAGAAGTTTTTTAAGAAAAAGAAGAATTTTTTCTTTTTTTTTAATTTTAGACTTTAGAAACAGCAGGCTGATGAGTTAAATATCTGTCAAATATCAGAGTTAAGGTCAATATAGGCCGATTATATCGTGCATCCCTATTAGCTTGTTTTGGTGCCACATGTGAGGTAATTTGCACAGGTCTTTTTTCAGACCTTGACCTTTGTGAACTGTGAGTTCAAACAGTCGGGCAGTCTCGCCTCCCTACCTTCTGCTTCATCTTTTGCCTTTGGTGTGGTCTCAGTTGCTTGGGTGTGAAGCTGACATGGGAGAAGCTCGCTCTGACTGATGGCCTGGAGGTCATGGAGTCACGCTCTGATGTCGTGAACAAAAAGACAGGCAGCCGCTGAGATGACTTACTTCTTACAGTGTGAGGCCACAGGTTAGATTAGCAGGACATTTATTTGGTTGTTTTACATCACACAGCAGGAAAAGGATGCAGGTTTTCAAGTGTAAATGAAACTTAAACTTTCTGAAATGGCATAGTCTGAGATTAAGTCAGCTAAAGCTACAAGGGTCAGCAAGCATCCATCTGTCTGGATTGTGACCAAAGGTAGCTGATTCTTTCAACGTTTCTGCTTCTGTTTCTTTTTACTGCATTGACAGTTCAAGTCAGCATGTTTCTTTTTGGCCTTTGCTTTGTTTTCCACTTCAGACAGCACCCCGGTATTGGGGGGTATCGGCTCTATATCCACATGGAAATGCTAATCTTTGTGCACAGATTGGATGTTGGTATGCATCTTTCAAATAACTTTATTAAAAAAACAAATAAGTGATGAAGGTGAATGCAGGGCTTAGAGCACTCCCACAAACATCTTCTAACATCCAAACGGTCAGGGTTGCCATCGATCAGTCGGCGGTCTGCAGTGTCATAGAGATGCACCGATCCAGTTTTTGTTTTATCCAATCCGATATGATACCTGGGCTGAGAGTATCGGCCGATATTAATCCGATACTACTGTTGAAAGAATAAACCGTATACCTTCCTATGTAAGGCACCAGGCTTGACATAAACATATAGTCTTGTTAAAAAAGGTAACAAATTAACTATGCATTACTGTACTTAATATTATTTATTGACAAATAAAAGTGTACATTATAAGCAAAAAGAAATAAACTATACTTCCAAGTAAAGTTCACTGCAAACAGATATTTTAAAATATATAATATTGGTTATGAAAAAAAAGAAAGAAATGACTGGATCAGAATGCAGGATCGGCCACATTTATCCGATATCCGATCCAGCTAATTAGTCAGTATCGGAGCCGATATCTGATCCAGGTATCGGATCGTTGCATCTCTAGTGTCAAAGTGTCAAAACACAAGATTTATTATCGGATGCTCCATATGATTGTAAACTTTCACAGCCGCTGCCTGTTTGTAGTAAAAAACTCCCTGTTTTACATCCAAATCTCTGATCGCTGGCACTCGACTGGGATTGGCTGTGGCCCTACACGCTTTACCCTTCGCCCTCCTGATTGGCTGTTCCCTTGTCCAGCTGTTGTTGGAGCTGCTTGGCATCCTGGACTTAAACGGCCCCAGCTGTCATTCATCAGGAGGGCCAATGGTTTGGCAACCAATGGCCTGTTTGCTGCTTGTATTACAACGTTCTGATCGTTTCACTTCGGCCCTTTAATTCACGTAAGGGATAGATTTGGTAATTAATTTCCAGTGGCGTTAAAACCACTGGGTTTTGAGTTGTAATTGTTTTGTAGTTGTCCGTGGAGGTTTTGTTTCATTTGGTAGTTTTGTAAGCCTTCATGGTGGTTTTTTGTTGAAGCCAGTTCCTTAGATAGATGTAAACTTGATTTGAACTTGGTTTTATTTTTTTGCATCACCACTAACCCCAGCACCCTTAGTTCTTTTCCATTTGTTTGTTTTAACACCATCTGTGACAATAAATTGTGGTGGGATTGTTTTGTTCGTCCCTGTCCCCTAGCTGAGTTGGGATGTAACATAAACCAAAAAGAATGTTTAAAAAACAAAAGGGGAAAAAAAAGTGCAGATTTGCAGCAAATAAGACCTTTTTAAAGATTTTCCCTGTTTTCCAGACTGCTCTTTCATGTTGAGGTTGAAAGTCCTGTGAATATGAATAATATAGTCTGTCCCTTCAGGATTTTGGGACATTCTTTGTGATTGTTTTCAGTTTGTGGCAAGTTTTGGGAAAACTTGTGACAAACGTTTGGTGGATTTTAGTGCTTGTTTTTGCGGCCAGAGTACCTGAATTTTATTTTGCTATTATTTACTGTATTATATTCATTGTGGTAATATTAATTGGATATTTTATTCTGTTACATCATGATTATTTACTGAAATAAGTGCACTGAAAGAATTTCCCCATTTGGCCAGGATGCAATTGAAGGTGCAATTTATTGATCGACTGGAAGAGACAGAAGATAAAAGATTAATATTGTTGGAGGATTTGCAGATCTGGATGCTGCAGACTCCGTCATGGTCATTTGTCTTTTCTGTTCACTCATTCCAGACATTCTCTGGCTGCGTGTTGCTGCAGAAAAACCTTTTGTCAGATGATGACCTCTGTTTGTGTCATTCAGGACACTGGGAAAGTCCTGCGTGACCCTTGGTGGTGATTTTCCTCTACATTTCTCTTGCACGTATCTGCATAATCTTCAGAAACATAAAAGTCAAGTCTGAGGTGTTGTGATTCAAGAAAACTAGGTTCAGGTATTTTTTTTTTTCTTTGCTGCTCTGAAATGTTCACAGGTGAAAGCTACATTTTTTCTTTTTTATTGACTGCTTTGCTTTCATGATCCAACTTGCTTGACTGTGGTATCTTTGTATAACACAAGCCTATCAATAAATCATCCACAACCCAGAACGGTAACGGACTGAATAAGTTGTGAAGAATGCTGACCTTGATACGACTGAAACAGGAATGTGGAACTAGATTATTGTCCCTCTTGATCAGACAGAAAAGGTTTCCATTTGCGAATTCTCTCCTGGAAATTCTGTTTACTCTCAAACCACCTCCTGGCTTAAGCTGGCTTTTGGAAGATGCATATCTCCCTGGTATTTTGTTTAGCCACAGTTCGTGCTGTAAAAAAAAAGGAAAGAGAGGTCAGGGAAAGGATCCTTGGAAAGTCTGGAGTCCCAGTGGAAAGCTCCTGCAGTCAAAATGCAGCTAATAAGAAAGGCGGCACTCTGCTGCAGCCCTTATGTAAGTGGGAGATGCATTGTGTTTCTATGTGCTGACATCTCAGTCATCTCAGCTCAGTTGTTTACAGTAATTACAGCACCCAGTCTTTGCAATTTGTCACTGTTTTCCTAAACACACAAACATAAGATTGGAGCCAAATGAAACCTGAATTCCTCATATATGGTTTGTGTTGTCTCGCGTGGTTTTTTTATGGGACTGCGGAGGGGAAATTGAGTTATTAAAGTGCATTGTCCCTGACAAATAAACTATTTGGAGGTTTTCTCACAGAGTACAGGAGTTTCTGAAGTTTTCCCACCTGGTTTTATCGAAAAAAAAAAAACACAAAAAAAAAAAACGCGTGCAACATTGACGTCTCTGGCAACTACTGGATCTGCAGCAGAAGTATTTTTGTAATTTTGCACAAGGAATGATTCTTACATCATTTTCAGCTTTAATATTGGTATCGGTATCGGCCATGAGAAGGAGAAAATTATTGGTTATCAGTATCGGTTGAAATTTTTCATATAATACATCACTACAATCATTTCAGAAGTGTCAGAAATATTTGGCGTAATGACCTGAAAGGAATCTTTACTCTGTTAGTGGCGATTACTTTCTCTTACAACACGACAACACTCAGCTTTTCTCCGTATCTAAGTGGGTGTTTGCATGCGTGTCAGTGTGTATAGGTTTGGCAAGCTGTCATCATTATGTCCTTTCACATCCCTCTCTCTCTCCTTTCCCGGCCCACTCCCCTTCATCCCTGCAGGCCTTTTCCACAGCAGAGAATGTGCTCATTTCACACATGACAACCTGTCAGATTTGCTGACACAAATCTTCACCACTCTCTCTGCGCTGACACAAAAGCCTCTCAGGGGGTCAGCGAAGGTTTTTGTTCTCTGGAGGAATTTGTTGTGGAGGTGTTGTTTTTCCATCAGTTCAGGTGTAGTCGTTAGAACATCTTTAACTCATCGCTGGACAGGGCAACTCAGGGAGACGTGGGTGGGATTTGTTTTAATGCGTCCCACACACACTTGTTTGGGTTTAGATCCTGACATTTTAGAGGACTGCTTCAACTTTTAGTCATGCTTGTCAAGTTTTTCTGAGTAGTTGATTCCAGCTTATGTGCAGCATTCTACCAAAAACTGTGGAAAAAAGGTGGTTGTGCTTTTCTCTGAATATGAAAGCATAAAGTCGTATCTGCATGTCTTGCTATCATGTTACCAAATCCATAAACTTTTCAAGACTTTTTGTCACATTTCTGACTGGAACTTTAAAGATACTTTCAAAATAATTCCCCCTTTCATTCTACGCTGATGCATCGACCCAGTTCAACTTTAAATGACAATAAAATTGCAGCTAAGGCTGCATCGTTAATCAAATTTTAATCTCTGTCACAAATTTGACTTCCCACAATAAAATAATGAAAAATGTTTATTCCACAAAAGGAAGAAAAACAAGCTTTTTTTAATCAGAGCTCCAAATTGTGACCAAACGGTCGATTTTGCCACTAAAATGTGAAACGGCACGAGTAAATTTTTCTTCTACTCGCACATGTGCGACCAGTAAATTTGAAGTTTTTTAAAAATTATTAGTTATTATTGAATATATTTTTCGCTGACAGACTTTCACGCTGAGTCAGTGTGTGCCACGTTCTGTGTGTGGAGCTGCCTCTCATGCTGTGTGAGTTTAAGAAGTTTCTTGAGCAGTGTGTGACTGTACTTACAAATATATACCAAATCATCAGGTATACATTGCACAGGCGGGTATTTTATTTTTTTAATTTCATGAATATACACCAAATTAAGGTAAATTGAGAAGACCAAGTTAAGTTTTTTGTAAAGATTTGTGTATTGGGAAAAATGTAGCATAACATGGGTGTGTTTTATATGTGAAGGTGCAATTAAAAAGGTTTATACTCTAAATAATCATGACAAACAGCCTTTAACTCCAGTGAGTTTAGCGGGTGCAGTGCATGAATAAGATGACAAGCTTAAGGAGATTTGATGGCCGACTTTAAACTTTGGTCCAGAAAGCCGTCTCATACCCACGTCTGCTCACAGAGCAGCGTATGTGAGGCATCGTGGGGACGTACTGTATGAGCCGTAAACTGACTCGGCTGTAACTCAGAGCTGAATGTTGGCAGTGTGGTGCAGCCAGATTAACGTGCAGTGGAAAACGGGGCTCGGAGCCACAGTTCATGGCCTCTGTTGGCCCACACCGATGCTCTGAATAAGCCAAAGAGACTCTCAGTGTACAACTAGTAGTGTGTTGCTTGACAGACCTTGTAGTGTGTGTTTTTTAGCCTCTGACCTCACTCAGAGGAGTTCTTGCTACTAAAAGTCAGTATTGGCTGGTGTTAAGCTTGTTTTTTTCAGTTTTTTTCTATCGTTTATCCACTTTATGCACTGCTGTGTTGTTCCACTGAACACATAGAGGATCTCACCCTTATTTATGATCATGTAAAATGCAGATATGGCAGTAAAAACGGGCTCGGCCACTGCTGAAACACTCCATAAACATCATGTAATTTTATATTGCACCAAAAGTCAGGCTGCAGAGCTGACTCTTTCATATATATTTAAACCTTTATCCCTCATGAGTTTATAATTTGGGAAACCTTTCTGTTTAAAGCAGATATCCCTCTCTTTTTCCATTGATCCACTTTTGTGCAGATTTGGCTGGAGATAAGAGGGAAACATGAGAGTATTAAACATGTATGAGAGTGTGAGTGACTCCATGTGTCGCACTCAGCAGGACTGGTGGTCTCCTGGCAGCTGTGACTCATCCCTGCTATTCCACAGGAGCTTTTTAAAGACTGGGAGGAATGTCTGGCCCATCATACAAGGACACGTTTATTAGCTCACACTGGAATGAAACACACCGGCCGCATGTCATCTTGGGAATATAAGTATATATCCTACACTTCTTGGTGCTTTTGCCATGTGTGCTCATCTGTTGAAGTCGAGATAAAAGTGTGTGTATCTGCTTTTATATTGATACAGAGCTGGGAAAGGTGGCAGCTTGCCACTGGAGATGGCGATTGTTTTCCCAGATGCTTTCTTTCCATCTGCTCATGAGCCTTCCTTCCTCCTCTTCCTCTTCGCTCTACCTCTCACTCCGCAGAACGCTGGCTGTCAGAAAGCACACCAGCTTATCTGTAACCCTTATTAGTCTCACTTGTAAGGAATTCACTTTCTGGCAGCTGCCTCTGTAACAGTTCAGGTGTAGTTCATCACCTTGAGGTCATGGAAAATAGCTGCGTCTGATTGGCTGGCTGGTTTGGATTGTGTTAGCTGACACTGTAAACATAGTTGTGGTCGGTGCTTCAGACTCTTATGCTCCTCTGAATCAGAGTTTGGTGTGTGACACAGCAGGTAGCCGCACCGTCGTCACCTCCCGTTCAGGCTGCTGCTGCAAACGGGAATAAATGATGATATAATCGCCAGCGTTGCTTTTAGCTTCATGGTGTTGCCCTCGTGTAACACTCAGAGGTGTCCTGAGGATATGATGGAGCAGATTTTATCTCCCCACCTGTTTTGTTGTCGGGCTGCAGATGGAGTTCATCTATTGTGTTTTTATTACTGAAACAGTATGTTTGAGGAAAAAAATGGCTCACTTCTTTGTTTTGGGACTTTTTCCTGGTTTTGTTTAAGTAAAGTGTCTTTTGTCATCCTTTCATAAATTCTGCCATGATGAAAACAGCTTTTGCAGAATGGGGACTACTTTTAGACACTTATGTAGACTTACTGCAGAAGATTTACACAGTTGGGGGGTTTCTTAAGAGTTTGAGAGCTAGCTTAGAGCGCTTAACTGCCAACCGGTGGACTGGTGTGTGCTGAGGGGCTGCCTCTGTCTACCATTGGCTGAGAATGTCTCATTCATATCCCAGAGACTGATCTAAATCATATCACGATTTCACCTGATTTGAGCTGCTTTCTTGCAAATATTTCAAACTCACACAGACTTCCTTTTAAAGTCTTACACGTACAAGTTTGCCTCTTTCATTTAGAAACTGCTCCAATTGTCAGTGTGTCCTTCCTAATATACAGTTGTACTCAAAATTATTCATACCCTCCAATTAAAGAAAAGACTAAATTCACAATCATAACTCTAATAACAAGAGACTAAAGAAACTAAAAATAAATGAAAATTTACAAAATTATAATTTATTGAAATAAAATAATGCTTTTGAATTGTGGTTTGAAATAATAATGATTAAAAAACAAACAAACAAAACAGTCCCAAACATTAGAGCACCTTTCCCATGAACAACGTACCTGTCAACAGGTGCAGAAGTCCTTTTGAACATTACAGAAAACACCTTATTGCAGTGATTGCATCAGTGGTGCTCAACAAAAAATTTTAGCTTTGGAGCCCCATCATGCTTGTTTACTTGTTTTATTTTTTAATATTTCTTTCGAGCCACAATTCAAAATCAATGTAATACATTTCCTAGAATTTTTATTTATAACTACTTTTGGCAATTTCAACTATTTCACTGACGGCTAATTTTTTTCCATCTTTAATTGGAGGTTATGAAAAGTTTTGAGAATGACTGTATATATGCTCAGTGGGCTGCACTGTATTTAGTAAGTGTAAATAAATGTAATAGTAAGTCCTTAAGGGGTGTTTGTGTGAATAATTGAATGTGGAAAAACTCAGTAAACACTTACTAGAACCTGAAAAAAGGTTAAGGTCTTCTAAAGGGGACGGCCATTTATCTTTCATACATCTGAGGGGACTGGTCACACACTTGTCCCTTAACACACTCCTGCAACGATGTCCCAACCCTGACTGATGGCACCTGGGCCGTGCCAGCTCCGCATTCCTGCGGGTGGGTGCATGTGTGTGTTGCCGGGGTGTGTCGCACAGCTGTGCTTCCCTTTGCTCCATCGCTGACATGTCCGGCCCCGGCCAGCACAGTGCCCTGGTGGGAGGCAGGCATGCTGAATTTTTATGTGCGTGTTCTCTTTTAGATCATCTCCAATTTTTTTCGTTTTCAAGCTAATTATTTCCACATGCTGAAAAATATTTCAGCTTTATGTTCATAACCGAGTAGAAAGCTGAATTTTTTTTCTGTTGCATCTGTTTTTGAGAGGTTTATACCACATGCTGGAGTGGGGGGGGACTTGCTTGAGATTGTGTGGCTGCGTGTTGTTGATGCAGGCGATATCTCTGTGCGAGCCGAATATAGACCCTTCTCCCAGCCGGAGACAAGTAGACGGACAGACTGACAGACAAGAGGGGCCGTGAGGTTAAATAAACCCAGAGGAGTTTCTTAAAGTGACTCCGTCAGACTCCTGTTTATCCTGTCGCAGAACATCACCAGACAAGCAGACTGCGGCTCACATAGTTTGCTGTGGGCGACTTCAGCCTTATGAGCACATGTGACGCGTCTGCTGTCATTTAGAGGCTGTTCAGACTCTGTCTTGGAGTAACGGCACGATTCCTGCAGTTACTTTACAAAACATTGTTTGTTTTTATTAGGAAGTTTACTTAAGATGCACTATATTGCCAAAAGTATTTGCTCACCCATCCAAATTATGGGAATCAGGTGTTCCAATCACTTCCATGGCCACAGGTGTATAAATGAAGCAGCTAAGCATGCAGGCTGTTTTTACAAACATTTGTGAAAGAATGTGTCGCTCTCAGGAGCTCAGTGAACTCCAGCATGGAACTGTGATAGGATGCCACCTGTGCAACTAATCCAGTCATGAAATTTCCTCGCTCCTAAATATTCCACAGTCAACTGTCAGCTGTATTTTAAGAAAATGGAAGTGTTTGGAAATGACAGCATCTCAGCTATGAAGTGGTCGGCCACATAGACAGATGGAGCAGGGTCAGCGGATGCTTAAGCAATTGTGCAAAAACGTTGCCAACTTTCTGCAGTCAATCACCACAGACCTCCAAACTTCATATGGCCTTCGGATCAGTTCAAGAACAGTGCGCAGAGAGCTTCATGGAATGGGTTTCCATGGTCAAGCAGCTGCATCCAAGCCATACATCACTGAGTGGGATGCAGTGGTTTAAAGCAGCCACCACTGGACTCAAGAGCAGTGGAGGCGTTCTCTGGAGTGATGAATCACCCTTCTCCTTCTGGCAATCTGATGGACGAGTCTAGGTTTGGTGGTTGCCAGGACAACGGTACTTGTCTGACTGCATTGTGCCAAGTGTAAAGTTTGGTGGAGGGGGGATTATGGTGTGGGGTTGTTTTTCAGGAGCTGGGCTTGGTCCCTTAGTTCCAGTGAAAGGAACTCTGAATGCTTCGGCCTAACAAGACATTTTGGACAATTCCATGCTCCCAACTTTATGGGAACAGTTTGGAACTGGTTCTTCCTCTTCCAACATGACTGCACCAGTGCACTAATCAGGTCCATAAAGACATGGATGCAGAGTCTGGTGTGGATGAACTTGATTGACCTGCACAGAGTCCTGACCTCAACCCGATCGAACAGCTTTGGGATGAATTAGAGCGGAGACTGGCCTTCTCGCCTAACATCAGTGTGTGAGACCTCACAAATGTGCTTCTGGAAGAATGGTCAAAAATTCCCATAAACGCACTCCTAAACCTTGTGGACAACCTTCACAGAAGAGTTGAAGCTGTTCTAGCTGCAAAGGTGGACCCACGTCATATGGAACCGTATGGGATGTCACTTAAGGTCATAAGTGAGTCAAGGCAGGTGGGCGAATACTTTTGACAATATATTGTATGTAAATGACGCTTGGAGAGGAGCGGAAGCGGTGAGGAAATTGGTCATTTATTGGCGGGAGAAACTATGTTGACTGTGTCTTAGAGAGAAATCTGATGTGTAAAAACAGATATTCTTGTGTATATTGATTTTGTCTCCATATTTAGCTCATTTGTCGTGTCTGTGGTTCATATTGATTTCCTTAAGTGCTTGCACGAGGATGAGGAAACGCTGTGAAAATGAATCCCACAAGACCTCCTGAAGTGCAGATGTCAAGCAATGCTGACTGTGGAGGTTTCCTCAGGTTTGGAGAGGAAGAGGAAGAGGAGGAGTAATACGCTAAATGAATGTGACCTCTTCTTTTGGACTTGCTTAGGTTTAATCCAGCCTGGCATGATGATTGATGTCTAACATCGGTTGTGTGTTTTGGTTTTTTTTTTAACCTGATTGTGAAAGTCAGCCATTATTACCTGGTGAAGGGGCACAACCTAAAGCTGGCAGTGTAGCTGTAACCTCTTTTTAAAGCCATGTATGGTGATGGATACCATGGATAGTGCAGCTGTGAGCGGGATTTGGGTCTGGACTGCAGCCTTTGTGGAGCTCCTCCAACAACAGCATGGTTGGGATGGATGAGAGGTCAGCCAAAGCGTGTGGTGGGCATAAAGAAAATCAAAATAGCTTCTCACTTACTGAAATATATTCTGTAGATTCAGACTGAGGCTGTCCTTGAATGACTGGGCATTTGTTGCTTATTTGCCAGCCAGAGGCATCATGAATGATCATGTGTGGCCGACCCTGCTCACATATTTCTGCCTCAAACTGCTGCTATAAACAGAAAATCTATCATTTCCTCTGCAGGAAACGGTGAACGCCGCAGAACGTGATAACATCATAACTCTGCTCAATATAACCCTTCTTATCTCTTGATGTTGAACTCTGAAAGGGACATCTCTGTTTCACCAAATCAAACGACCCCTCCTCCAGCTGTCTTCCTCAGGGAGTGCTAGTTATGACATCATTTATTCCAGGCTAGCCCTTCGCCATCCCCTCCTCCTCCTCCTCTCGTCCTTTTCCCTCTTTCCAGCCTCCTAATGAGAACAAGATGACAACTTTATACCCGACTACGCTGGGCGACACAGAAACTTCTGAGCTGCAGACGGATTAAAGGGGACAAAGCCTGAAAGACCCCAGATAACATACTTTATATGCGTGTGTGTGTATTCTCAGTTTTTAAAGAATCAGAGCTGCTGCTTTGTAATATGCCCAGCCTCGATATGAAATAGTACAATAACGATATCAGTTTTAGTGACATCTCAGAAAATAACGAGACTGTACAAGTCTGAACAAGACGCACTCACACACACACCAACCACATTAAATCCAGGATGTCTGTTCTCTGTTGGGACATAAAGTCTGATTGTACATCCATATTTGTGAATTTCATAACCCTGCAGCTATTTAAGTTGCATTCCACACTGTGCTTTTGACTGAAAGCAACAATGCAGGGTTTTCTCCAACTCTGAGTGGGCCCTTCGGGGTGTTAACACACACAACGATGATCAGTCACCACTCAGTAAAGGCAGAGTTTGTTTAACAGTGTTGGAAATGAAGCAGTTTTCTGTATTGTTTGCATGTTTGACAGAAATTTATAGGCAGATTGTGAATGTTAAAGCAGGAAAGGAATGCCACCAGATAGGTGAAATGTACCACACACCTTTTATTTTTGTATTTAGAGTCAAGGGTCAGTCTGACAACCTCCAAGGAACAATAATGGGCCTATTCTGCAGGTGGATCCTGTATTTAAAAAAAAAAAAAAAAGTGACTGACATTTAAAGTTTGCTCTACAAGTACTCTTAAGTTTTGCTATGTGAGCTTCCAATTAGGAGCCTCATTTCCAAAGCTACAACAGAGCTATGTTAGTTTTATGTTCCAGCATCACCGAGTAGGCAGAGGAGTCGCTAAACATCCAGCACAGAACTGATTTACTGTTTTATTGTGAAAACTCCTCCACTCCCAAAGACCTTTCCCTCCTGGTTCAGACCCTTATCATGTTGGCCAAATATCATATTCATAAAGCAAAATGGGAACATGATAAACTGAATGGACTGCATTTTAAAAACAAGGTGAAACAATACTTCAACACTATAAAATATGTTAAAAGCAAAAAAAAGCAGTTAATATTCTGAAAGTTGCAAGCAAGTATTACATTTGATGACTGGTGCCGTTCATTTAGCATTTAACATCAGACTGACTTTTACAGTCTGGAGGGATGTCAGGGAAGAGATGACAGATGCTTATTAGCCTTTGTTAGGGAGGCAAAGTGTACAAATCAGTGGGTTGAATTTAATGTCTGAGGTCTAAAGAGGCTTAGGTAGTTTTACAAAGATCCTGCAGAGACTGACAGCTTTTCATTTGATGATATCCTTTTGTTATATGTATAATCCCATGAATAGTTTTGCTACTCTGAGAGGGTCAGTCCAAACACTGGAGGTGTGTCCAGATGGAACATTTTCTAATTTAATATATGAAGCTTCATTTAACTAAATGGTTCAGTACACGAGACATTAATTTGATGCTGGCTCCCCTTTTTTCAGAGGCAAGAGATTCTCCTTGATTTCAACATCCATCAACAATCCTCACTTCATCTACTCTTGAGGGCTTTTGGCAAATCGATATTATCAGAAGTGCTACAGGAGACGACATGCAGGGCTTTCAAATGATTACATGTAATTACCCAACATTAGTTTGATGCTGAACAGTTCTCTCACAGCAGGCAAATCTTTTATCCTTTGTAAATTATATAAACTTGTTGAGGTAAATTTAATGTCTGAAGCAGCCACACACGTTTAAACATGTAAAAATGTTGAAAAAGATTTTTTTAGATGCTGTTGTAAGCCGTCGAGTTTGAAGAGCCCACCTCCTGCTCCACAAACAGAGGCTCCACTGGATGAATGCAAGGCCTTATGGGAGATTCCCATTTACTCTCTTATGAGTAAAAAAGTTGAATCTTTTGAAATGTACTTTAATCATGGCTGTAGAATAGGTGCTTTTTTTTTTTTTTTTTTTTTCTTGTCTTTATGGTGATCTATCTGCAGAGTTGTAATTTCTGTTACACAAGGCAGTCGCTGCAGATTTAAACCTGTTTGATATTCAAGCCTTAGTGATAAGTTTCTGCAGAATAACAAGCAGTAACTTCTGCTCAAAAATCTGCACAACAGCGATGGAAAATGATGGATGTAACCTGCTCCTTTTGCATCATTTTAAGCGTTAAGATGAACTTTTAACAAAATGAAATAAATTAGACTGGATACAATGTTCCAGAAGCTTATGTGAAGTTAAAACATGAGATTTTAGGGAATACTTGGACAATAATGGGACCTGTAAGTAAAGTGTTTGGCATATCACCCGCGCTGCTTTGTGAAGTGATTACTCACGCACACTTAAGCAGTCTCAGCGTTTCTTCTGCGGGTAATTGTCACCCACACAGAGCCTGAGTCATAATTACTCAGGTGTGTGTGTGTGTGTGTGTGTGTGTGTGTGTGTGTGTGTGTGTATTGCAATTGCATACATTTCAATACATGTAAGGGACCTTTGCACTCATGGTGTGGTTGTAAATGTTGTCAACCTGTTATTACAGGTTAGTGGCTAAGCAACAATATGACAGGCGTGCATCTCCTTGTGTGGTAACAGAGGCCCCCCCCCCTCGCTCTGTCTCAGACATGGTCAGGGATCGGAGAACCCACAACATCTCGGACCTCTACAGCCCCTTATATGGAGCCGGAGAAGTGAAGCAACATGAAATAAAGCTTAAAGTGTCACATTAACTATTTAGTTGCTGCTTTTTGTAAAAATGGAGAGAAGCAGAAATTTTGGATAGTTGTGGTAAAACTGAACTTAGAGGAGTTTTTGTTCTGGGACTGCTCGGGTCTGCTGTTCATGATGGTTTAGAAACAAACTGGTCATTTATGAGATTTGCCAAATGGGGGAATACTTAGATCAAGATAAACAAAAGAGGTTACTCTTAAATTAGAAATCAACACTGTTTCTATATTTGTATTATACAGTATATATAACTTAAAATGTGAAGCAGTGTGTTAATAGATGTACTCTTCAATTTTAAGGTATTAGAAGACCTCTATTTTTCAGTTCTTCATTGAAAGACAGAGGGGGTTGTGAGGTATCCAGAAAAGTTGGGACATCTTTTGGAACTGGTTACCACCTTTCAAGCTGCTGCAGAACAACCTAAACATGTTAATCCATGAAAAAGCATTTTGTGTACCGTAATTCTGAAATGTACATTATACAGTAAGTCAGGATTTGCTGACCTTACATTTTTTTAAAACCCTTTGGCAGTTCACCGCTTACATTTGCACTAAAATTGGACTTTGACTGCTTGAATTTCAATGAAGAAATATGAAGGAAATGCGGTGTTTTATAGCTTTTGGCTGGGAGTTTTTACATTACTTATTTTGCTGCAAGGTAATGCAGCATAATGAGAAAATATGTGTTGTAAACTGAGTAGATTGTGAATGACTTGCACTTATATGACATTATTAAAGACACTCCTCCTGCTAAGCTGCACAATATGAATTGTTCTTTGGGTCTAGTATGAATATATCATGTATAAACCTTTAACCAGCTGTTGAACAGCATGTGTAACTGGCCAACATATGAACTTGTTAATATGTTTTCACATTGGCAACTAAGATGAAGTTGCTCTATGATAATCAGACCTTTAAACTTTCACAAATATATTTTGTTTAACTTTTATTTAACCAGGAAGGTCAATGACAACTAGGGATCGACCAACACAGCTTTTTTTGGTCAATACTGATAACGATACTTTCTCATCGGCCGACGGCCGATACAACCTGCATTTGACTCCCAAATGAACATCGTGAAGGGTACAATGAAAAGTGATTTTACAACTCTTTAACATAAGAAAGAACAAAGCACTTTAAGTAAATATATAAAAAAGAAACAATGCACTTGTAAACAAATATTAAATCATATTAAATCAGAATCTCTTTGTCATTGCACCAGGGAAGAGAGCCCCCCTTTTAAATATCTGTTGGTCGGTCAACGATCTACCTATAGTCCGTCCGTCCATCAGTGTATATGTGTGTGTGTGTGTGTGTGATATAATCAAGGAATATGTGGTTTGAAAGTGATTACAATAAGAGCTGAACATAACGGCATCAATACATCGTGATGGACTACTTTTTCCTATCAGTGTCTCAAATCAAAGATTCCTAATCTATGAATAATCATGTCGTCTGTTGTCATTTTTAACAAAAATACTTTGCTCACTTGAGGTTTCCTCTGCTCATTCAGGCAGTGCTTTAGTTCAGTGATACCCACCCACCAGTGATACCAGCTCATTTATAGCTGGTACCAGTGACTGACAGCACCGCAGCTAAATACAGATGAAACTAAAATAACCGAGAAACTTTTGTAATACTTGTGCAGCTGATACATTTCCCATGTGTGTCTGCGTTTACATCTCCATCAAAAGTAAATCTGATGGTTGTTTCAGCTTCATGGGGAAGTTACTCTCTTCTTTGAGGTTATAAAAGGATCTCTGATGTGTTTTTCAGTGCATGTGTTGCTGCAACCAGGCCTCTTGGAACAGCTTGATTTTAGTTTAATGTCATTGACTTGTTGGATACATCCCTAAAAATGGGGCTTAGGAGTAAAAATTTGGCTCCTAATAACCTAAAAAGGGAAAAGGCCAAAAAGGCTGGACTATTGTTAAAAGGAGACTTTGAGTAATCCAGAAGCTGAACCACAGATGTGAAGGTTCATTGAATTTCTATGGGCTCTTTATCTTAATTATGGAGGGAAAAGTGTCAGGAGAGGACAAAGACGATGTCTGAGAAGCCAACAGGACTATCAGGATTACAACAGCTCACGGCAGATATGTGCGTCTGTGCTGGTATTAATGAGATTAGGACTCCCCCCCCCCTCCTTCTCTCCCATCTATTCTTCCTCCACCCATCTCTTCCTCATCCATCTCTTCCTGCCTTTCTAAGGCAAAAGCATCGATTTTTGCCTCACAACATATTTCATCAATCTGTTTTATCCAGATGTTGAAGGGCTGATTTTCCAGCTCACTTGATATTATGGATAACAAATGAGCATGCCTGGCTTTGTGACTCAAGTTAAAGCTGTTGGATCAGTTATAGTCCTCTTATAAAAGTCTTTAACCGTCATGATGCTGGAGAGAAGTTGATATGGAGGGGTTTGTCTGCCCTCTAGTGGTGATGTGGTATTAGTGCAGCGAGCCTTCAGTTGTTTAATGCCAGCCTCTCCATAAAGGTGTTCCCCCTTCAGGTACATTTCACAAAAATACTCCTTTTTTCCCCCTCGCTAATTAACTTTTTAAACTCATCACTTTAACTTTAATCAGAGATATTCTTTAAGAAAAAAAAAATAAATAAAAAGATGCATCTCTAGTTTAGATAAGAAGAGCCCTCAACCTCTATTTTGGTGTTTGTCTTTAGAGCTGAACATAGCCTCCGAGACACAGAGAGAGCAGTCGGACACTGGCAGTCTGTGTTTTCAGCTGACATGAGTCTGCTGCAGGTCACGTCTGCTGGAGGTCACACAGGCAGACTTTTACAAGGACAGAAGCACCACTGAATAACAACAAATGTTAGCTGAGGGAGTTTTAAAAATGGATGCAGAACTCCACAAGTGTTGATGAAAGCATTTGCTGAGCCACCACTCCCTTAGTTACACTTGACAATCGCATCGTTTATGGAAGTCTTGCTCTTTTTTACTATCTGATGATCTGTTAGAGCTTTTGATGGGGCAATGTAATTGGCTGAGATGCTGCAGTTGACATTGGTATTTATTGTGGATTAGCTACATAAACAGTCTGGTTTAAGATTTTTTTTTAATGTTCTTCTTCAGCTGTTTTTCTAACAGAACGGCATGAGACAAATTATTTTTCTTCATTTCCTTTTTTCTCTCTGTGCTTGATTGTTTGAAGATTGTGAAACTGACACTTACACATTGGTTTGGGGCAGCAACGACCCTGTTAGGTTCACATCTCTGCAGATTTCAACACACCCATGCGCTTAAAAGTCTGGTGCTTTGCTCCCTTGCTTCCCTTGCAAGGTCTGATTTCAAGCAGAACTCTTTAACGTGGAGAAGGTAGACATCATGCATGTGCAGGATAGTTGCTATGGCAACAGGTTAGGTTGCAGTGATGGCCACCTGTTATGCAGGTTTCATGCTCTTGCAGAGGTACTCGTCAGCTTCTGCAAACAGATGTGCAGCCCTCTGAATTCCAACATCGGGCCCAGGGCTGACGCCAAGTGCTGACTGACTGAATGCTGATTGGCTGAAAGTTGACATGACTTTGGCCTTAAACAAACAATTTCATAGCATTTTGTTAGGAGACAAAGACAAACAACAGAGCTTTAGCTCTCATGAGTGCAAAAGCATGAGTGAAGCATCAATTGAAGCATTTTGTCTGGTGGTGATCCATACGTGTAAACACAAACTCTACTTTCTTCAAGAAAAAAGCAAGAAGAACAAAACCAAGAGGCACCTACGTTTGAAATTGTTCCACATTTTGGGCTACAAGTAAAAATAGAAATAATAAAGGATGAATTCCTGCATGTTTTTATTAGAAATACTATTGAATGAAAAACTGGGCTGCTCTTTCTCGCCACGGTGGCTTTGCCAGCTGTGGTCTGTGGGAACGCCTGCTCGGACAGGAAGTGGTGTGTGTCTATTTCTGTGTGTTGTGTCTGCCCCGTCTCCAACCTCAACGTTTGAGGGATGCTGACACAGAAATCGAACAGGCGGGAGCTGCTGTTTTAAACCCCAATTTAGGAATATGACTGGACAGAAAACCAAACCAGCTGCTTTTTCAGCAGTTTTATCAGGGGAGTGGGGGATTTGAACTCACCACACTATAGCGGCTGGACGCTAACTTAAAATCAGGCTTTGTTTATTTTAACTGGGTGAAATATCAGACATTTTCCAACAGAAGTGAGAGAGATCACATTTATTAACACGTTTTCTTTTTTAGTCGAGTGTCTCATTATGTGGTTAAATGCTGTAAATTTGAGCTTGCATTGTCCAGCTCTATTGTAGTTGCTGCTGTTGCCATGGTAGCAACAAGCACTGCCATAGTCCATTAATGATTCATAGCTTTGGTTTGTGTTTTGGTCAAGTGTATTTAAAATGCTGCACAGTGCATTGTTGGGTGGATTCACCAGAACAAGCTGATGTTCAGTGTGTTAAATCTCGTCCTTCAAAAGGTGGAAAACTTTTTTTCTTCACTGTCTTGCAATGCAACATTTTAGCCATCTGAGTTTTGTTATTTTGTATTTTAACTTTAATAATATGGCATTAACATTTTGGCACCCCACTCTAATGTCAGTTGTTTCCTACAGTCACTTCCCTCCGTGACCACCAGGGGCCAGTGTGGCTCCAGGTTTTAGTGGGAGAACTTTGCAGGTTGCAGAGGAGGCAGTCGGGCTCTTACAGCTCAGAGGCCTTACATCATAACCCCTGAGTGTTTTCTGTGCCTGTTGGGGCTGTGTTTAATTTTAGGCTGCTTGTAAAAGCTTCTTTTTGGGGGGAGGGTAGTGTTTATAAGGGCTGACCCGACAGGAAGGAAGTGATTTTATGTGTTGCTTACTCATGCCTTAAAGATGGGACACAATTAGGAAGAATCCCATTGATGGCCCAATCCCCACCTTCACCCACCATCAGCCGTCATTTCCTCCCTTTTGTCCGCCAAAGTGCAAGGTAGAATTTTAAAATTCCTACAGGAAGTGGCTTGGAAACAGCAGGAAGTGAGCTTTGGGAAGGGGTAAACAGGATGTTGTGATCAGCAGTGTTTTGTCTGGTCTCTTCCTTCCACCGTTGGTGCTTTGATGGCCCGTGAAGGCGTCAGGAATGAATCAGAGACGGTGAATGAGTTGTTTGTTCTTATCTGCAGTTACAGGTTGTATCTAAAGAGAAAAACCTTTGAAGCATTGGCTTTAATCTTTGCTTTTTAGCTGGAATACTCTTTGGAAATTATGCTTTTAGGTGGGCGATGGGGTTTATTTGTAGGGTAACTAATAAATGGGAACATTAATATTATTTTATTCTAAATAAATCATCTAGATTTAAAGCTTTAATACCTTTTCTGCAAGATGTACATCTAGATATCCTTCGAGCATCCCATTTCACCCCCTCTCATAATAAAGTCATCGACTAAGGATTCATTTTCTTCGACACATCCCATAACCACACTGTCATCTCATGTCTGTAACCCCTTTCCTCCTCTAATGGTTCAAAGGCAACCCAGACTCTGGCAAGTGCAACATCATTCCACACAAGATTAGCAGAAAATGGGGTTTGCAGTGCAGCTTTATGGAAGCAGGAATAATCTCTTACCGTAAAAAAAGTGTGCTGCTGTTCCGGATATCCAGAACATATCTGCCGATACCAGCAAAAAAACCCTCAAATATCGGCTGGCCGGTGTATCGATCTATACTTATATCCTTAATGGTCGGCGCAAAAAGCATGGAACGAGGGTCTGAGAACATCCAGTGGAGCACTTTTCATGTTAATCAAACATTGTGTGCAATCATCAACACTTTCATTTCATCAGTCAGTCATTTTCTGTACCGCTTATCCAGTTCAGGGTCGCGGGGGTTGCTGGAGCCTATCCCAGCTATTATCAGGCGAGAGGCGGGGTACACCCTGGACAGGTCGCCAGTCTGTCGCAGGGCCAACATGGAGAGACAGACAACCATTCACACTCACATTCATTCCTAGGGGCAATTTAGAGTGATCAATTAACCTAACATGCATGTCTTTGGACTGTGGGAGGAAGCCGGAGTACCCGGAGAGAACCCACGCATACACGGGGAGAACATGCAAACTCCACACAGGAAGGCCACAGTTGGAATTGTTCAAACCCCCTCCCCAGCCGGGAATCGAACTAGCGACCTTCTTACTGTGAGGCTGCGGTGCTAACCACCACACCACTGTGCAGCCCACTTTAATTTCATATTTTATTAATTTTCTAAGTTAATGTGCTCAAAATGAGCTTCTTCTCAAAAATAATCACCTCTTTGATATTTCCCAGATCAGATAGAATAGGAAATACATTCCTCCAGTCTTGCCATTGTTACCCAGCATTGTAATGATGCCTCATGCTTAGCTTTATCAGTTTAATCAGCTTTTCATTCAGCCTCCACAGACCAGCATTTGGTAAATCAAGTGCAGCTGAACATATCCTCTGCTATCTTTTCAGATATTTACTGCTGTCAATACAAGCAAAGGATCTGTCTGAAATCAGTTTGAGCAGCATTCTGTCTGATCGGAGGCGTAACCAGATAAGAACACAATCTGGGGCTGCAGGTTGAGGACTTGACAGATGTGATGGACTGCCCCGATATCCTGCCATTCATTCATTCATCCCGCGACTCTGACACGTGGGGATAAAGGCTAACACCTCTCTGCACTCAGCACATGTTAAATCCATTATGGCTAATCCACAAGTGCCAAGTTGGCACTGCCTGGTGTGGGGAAGTGGGTGCGTGTTTGTGTGTCTTCCTTCTTTGCTTTAAATCTCAGGAACTCTATTTGAGTACTAAATAAGCAGATTCTTGACTTGTGGCCAGTCACTCCACTTTTCAACTGTTTATCAGATGTAAACACAACCTCGGAGCCCTCCGAGCGGCTGTTGACCCGCGTGACAAGACATCCTGTTATCGCCTGATATATGAAGTGACTAAAGAGTGGAGGATGTGAAGTATGTGTTTGTGAGAGAGGTGGAAGCTTTAATGTCCTTTTGTAGAGATTCACATTGTGTCCACAAAGTAACGAGCTGATAGTTTATGTTTTAGATGTTGGTAAACCAATCACTGATGGCATCTGAGGGCCAAAAGCTGCTAATAGATAATCTGAATCCAGCCCATTATCCTCAAATGTAACCAAAGCAACTATTTAAAGTTGACATCAGGTGACATTTTTGACAGGAATAAGTTTTGTCTTTTTGATAATCTGCTGGTAGAACTAAATAAAAAATGGATACTGCAAAAAAAAAAGGGCAAAACTTCACCCATTTTTAAAATAAAGTAACTAAAAATAAGGATCGATATCTATGTTTTGCTTCACAGGGAATATGTTTGATGTGGTAAGAGAATATCACTGTTGATAAGGAGTTCAACATGTTCTTTTTCTGCTTTGTTTTTTTTTTTTTTTAACAATCACACCAATTATGCTGCAAGAAAAGGAAGAAAATGCCTGGGAACTCTCTTCCAACAAAGCTGCCAGGCAAAATACGTTTTTATTAATCAACCATCCTCAAATTCAAAACCAAGTCTAAGTATGATCTGGTATACGACCAAAACACAGCAGGACCTTTTCTGACTTGCCCTATTATGAAAAAATGACTTTTATGAGCTTTCAACCATGTTAGTGTGTTATTTGTTCACAAAAAAACTTTATTTTTCTTCATTCATGCATTTTTGAGTAATCTGTATGCATCTAGAGGAATTTTTGGTCCAAGTTTTACTGTAGCTTCCTACAAACTTGTCTAGCCAATTTACTTACTTGTCAGGGTCCCTGTGGTACAGCGTACTTCAAACTCCATATCAGACTCTGGGTCAAGCGCATACAGCTCCATAGCAGGGTGGTCCACTTTAAACCGGCGATCAGATTCCGATCATCCATCATATCACCATCAAATCATCAAATATCAATCCACGTTAGTTAGTAGGCGGCTGTTCAAACAAAAACGGTGACCCTTCAGAATTTGTAAATGTTTTTGGGTGACGTCATTAAATGGGTGTAAAACATGTCAATTGGTGAAGAGCTTCGGTGGGTCAGTGCAGTCGGCCGTTTTACTTCCATGTTGGAAAATAGACTAAAAAAAAACAAAAAACAACTAATATTGTGGTGTTTGGCACCACAGCCTCACAATAAGAAAGTTGCTAGTTTAAGTCCCAGCTGTGGAGGGGTTTGAACGATTCTACCAGTGGCCTTCCTGTGCAGAGTTTTCATGTTCTCCCCATATATGCGTGGGTTCTCTCTGGGTACTCTGGCTTCCTCCCACCGTCTAAAGCAGTGATTCCCAACTTGGTCCTCAAGGCACACTGTCCTGAAAACTTTCCATGTTGCCCTGTAAAAGTACAGCTGACTCACATTAATGGGTGCAGACTGGTGCAGAGCTCTTCAGAGAGCCATCTAATTTGAATTAGCTGTGTCCTAGCAGGGCAAAATGGAATGTCTTCAGGATAGAGTGCCTTGAGGACCAGGGTTGGGGGTCTAAAGAGATGAATTTTGGGTTAATTAATCTCTCTAAATTGCCCCTTGGCATGATGTGAGCGTGAATTGTTGTCTGTCTTTTTGTGTTGGCCCTGGGACAGACTGGCAGCCTGTCCAGGGTGTGCCCTGCCTCTCACCTGATAATAGCTGGGATAGGCTCCAGTGACCGCTGCAACCCTGAACTTTATAGGGGATTATCACGCTTACCGGAAGTTGCCGGCTTTTGACACTTCCTCTTCCGGGCCATGTTAACGACAGCCGTTCCTGCTCTGTTATACTGTTTAAATCGGATAAACTCCAAACATATTTAAGTTTTCATGCTAGACTGAAGTGATACTGGATCAAAAGCTGGATCAAAGCGATCGATTCGCCGCGGTGAAGGGCCGAACTTTATAATAAAACACACGTTTGTTTGTCCCCGGTGGGGCACAACACCGGCACTTCACAGCATGCTAGCATTAGCCAGCTAACGTTTACTGACGTGCTTAACATTGTGCGTCTTAAAACACACAAACATCTGAAAATCGGGTCTGTACCCCCCCCCCCCCCCCGTTTCCAGTGGAACAACTGGGGACTGCCAAGAAAGGAGACGCTTTAAGATGATTGTGTGTTTTCAGCCGCCTTAAGTTAAGCATGTTATCGAGCTGGCTAATGCTAACCTGCTAACACGACTGCGCAGTCTGCCGGCCACAAACAATCGTGTGCCGTTTTATTATAAAGTTCGGTCCTTCACCGCGGCGAATCGGTCGTTTTAATCCACTTCTTCCTTAGCATCACTTCAGTCTGGAATGAAAACTTGGCATTGGCGTTTATCCGATTTACAAAGTTTAACAGAGTAGTAGCTGGCGGACTATTGTTAGCAGGTTAGCATTAGCCAGCTTGATGACGTGGCTAACATTGTGCGGCTGAAAACACACAAGCATCTGGAAGCGTCTCCTTTCTTGGCAGTCCCCAGTTGTTCCACTGGAAACGGGGAGGTACAGACCCGATTTTCAGATGTTTGTGCGTTTTAAGACGCACGATGTTAAGCACGTCGGTAAACGCTAGCTGGCTAATGCTAGCATGCTGTGAAGTGCCGGTGTTATGCCCCACCGGGGACAAACAAACGTCTGTTTTTTTATAAAGTTCGGCCCTTCACCGCGGCAAATCGATCGCTTTGATCCAGCTTTTGATCCAGTATCACTTCAGTCTAGAATGAAGCTTAAATATGTTTGAAGTTTATCCGATTTAAACAGTATAACAGAGCAGGAACGGCTGTCGTTAACATGGCCCGGAAGAGGAAGTGCCAAATGTTTCAACTTCCGGGAACCGGAACGCGGAAGCGTGATAATCCCCTATAAGCGCTACAAAAAATGAATGAATGAACAGAGTAGGTCTAAACGTTTATCTACTCTCCTGGGAAAACACTAATGTGAACACAAACAGATCGGGCGGTGTGGTGCCGGGCTGAGCTAAGTAGGTGCGAGTGTGAAAGGGGCCTGAGTCCGTAATCCATGCTGTCCTGGAACCTTCATGAAACTGTGCTGATATCTGTTAGCAGGTCTGGATCCAGTTTGTCTCATTCTCAGTTTCCTTGTGGTTAAAGCACAAAGGCCAAGTTAAGCAAATTCTGGCATCCAGGGATGATGGAGGCAGGACAGTCGGCTAGCTTGCTGCTAGTCTGAGGCTAATGCATTGTCTGTTTATGATGTTTGACTTTATATTAGTGATTATTTACCTCCTCTCAGAATCCAGAAAGCTCCTGAAGACCAGTCAGTCAAGAACAGTCCAGTAAAACAGCTCAGCTTGTTACTGTGCAAATCTCTGACTTTACCTCACTTTTATATGCTTCAAAAATGGAAAATAGCTGTAATAGATGGAAAAAAATGTATTAAACTTCTTATTTAATTGTGCTCATATAACAGTGTTATATGAGCATGCTCGCACAATGGGTTGATCCTAATGGCCATTTTGCAGTGCGGGGCTGCAGACAGTGGCGAGACTCCAGTGGAGGAAAAATTCTTCATAATTACACAAAAAATTGTTTGCAATTTTCCAAAACCACAAGAGGCAGTGGTTTTCAAAAAGATTTCCAGATGTATCTCCAGGAAAACGGACTTTCTGAGCTTTATTTTGCTTAAAAATGGCAGGATAATCCTGCAGTGATTTGATAGTCCGGACTCCAGTGCCAAACATTTTCTAAACTCCCATAATCTGCTCGCTTACTGTGAAGCTCATCTCCCAACAACTACTGGCTCACACAGAAAGTTTGGTTGTCATAACAGAGATGTCGCCGAACATGATGCAAACACAGACACACACGCTGAAACGCATTTAGACTCCCTCGGTTGTCACAACAGAGATGCTGATAAGTCTGACATGATGCAAACAGATGCAGCAGACTGTCATCTGTCGTCCACACACGATTCTGCTGCTGCCCGTCCTCTGAGAGCTCCACCCACCAGGGAAAAGCCAAACTAGTTATCAAACACACAGTTGGGACCCTCCCTCAACAGCCAAACGCATGTTAATATCAGCATCTGAAGAGAGTAGAGTGTCTTTAATCACTCTGTGTGTACTCTATTAGCATAAAAGACACCGAGTAAGTGGGAGCATGGAAAATGTCACCTTTTTGAGGAAGTAGTAGTCCCGTACTTGTCACTATGCTTGGTAGAGCTGCAGCATTTCCATTGAGCTGATGTTTAATTCATCCCCAAGTTATTAATAATAGATGAGTTGGATTTCCAGCACCGGAAAAGCAACTATCATTCTGATTGTAAAAGATGAGAATGAATCTCTGGAGTTTTCCATTTTCTTTTACAATTTGATGAATTATTGAAGTTGTTGATCATATAAATGTGACATTCGCTCATTTCCATTCCTGAAAAGTGAGGATTTGCTTGTTTCCTTTGATTATTTCTGCTTGAAATGACACAAATGCTAGAGTAGAAAAAAAAAATGCCATAAACATAACTGTTTATTAAAAGCTGACTTGATCGTAAGTGGTTTGATGCAGCCCTAAGAACTTATTTTCTTGTGACACCTCCAGTTTTCAAAGTTTGTGCAGGTAAGGCATCAAAAGCTGCTAAATATTCATGAAATTCTTATCCAGATCAGCTTATTTTCTTTTTAGATTGCTTGTCAAAGCCACAGTAAAAGTGGGAGAGTCACTCCAAAGATGGCGCCATCAGGAGATGTTTGGATTCAGAGAGGGAAAAGAGAATGTCCTCTGCTTCCATGTTTTTGCTGCTTTAAGTTGGCCTCGCTGCAGGCTGCTGCAGTACAGAGTTAGCAGCAGAAATGGCTGCAGTGTCCCCAGGGTTTGGTGTAAATGAGATTTGCTGGGGGGATGATTGGGTCTGAGGCAGGCCTGGAGATGGACCTTTATGAAATAACCTCTGCAATCTGTGACAGAACAGCAGTAGAGAGCACACACACACACACACGCACACACACACCCACACACACACACACACACACACACACACACACACACACGAGCCAAGCGATGCACTTAAATAAGAAAAGGTGTGTGGCCGCGCAGCAACAGAAAGTAGGCCGGGCTATAATTGGCACATGGACACACACCAGTTTTTTTTCTGACTTCAGCTTTGATTTAAGTTAACTTAATAAACAGATGACAAAGGCATCAATTACCTGTCAGAAAGACGGGGTTCTTGCAGGGTTTTAAAAAGTCTAAAAATGTCTAAAATTCTTAACTTGAAATTTAAGGCCTTTAAAGGTCTTAAAACGGGCCGTATCTTTATCCAAAGTCCTAAATTTGATCTGGACAAGTCTTAATTTTTCACTTTTATTCATTCCTGAGGAACATTGACCACATAGAATAATATGTCAGAAGTGAATTCTGTCCATCTTTCTGAAAGGTTCAACTACAAGGGATATTTTTAATTTCTTTTTCTATATTTTCTTAAATTGAAATACAATTAAATGCATTTTTTCCTGAGTAGCACTTGAGTCAACAATGTTAATGTCTGTCTATTGTTTGATTCAGTTGTTCACTAAAATCCATCTTTTAAAAAGATAAATTACAAACCCTGTCAATATTTACTTAAAAAGAATTTCAAGTCCCACCCCTGTTTTGAATTTCTAGGATTATTCGAATGTTTCTAATAATGAATCATGTTAAATTTGATTTGTAAAGGTGGTAAAACGTCTTGAATTTAACTCACTGAAACCTGCAAGAACCCTGGAAAGATGACTAAAACAGTTTGGATACAAGATGCATAGCAACTGAAATTTGACCATGCATACACAGCCACACCCTACGATTTGAACCAAGAAGCGCTCTCCTGTCATAGTAACGTTTCCTGATGGAAAATCCATCCCTGAACAGCCGTGCTAGACCAGACGCACAAACCACCAACCCTTTGAGAAAGCTGTGGGAGCCAGAGCAGTGTTTCTGCTCCTGCTGTCATGTAAAGTGGACTATCCCAGCTCATAAACAAGCCCAAATTTCCTCAGCTGGTTCTCCGATCGCGCCGCTAACCGCCCCAGGCTTCAAATGTAATTGTGGGGATTTGCAGTCATGAAAAGTTGATGGGCAGAGTGAAACACCTCTGTTGATATTTCAGCGTTTCTTTTAGCCAAATGAAATATAATCTCTGCTTTGGCGCAGCCTCACATTATTTCAGAAAAGAGGGTTTAACTACTTTTCCAGTCCAGAGGAAATCATCCCATTGTACAAGCCTCCTTAAATGTGTTTATGCCTCCGTTAGCGACATCATTTGATGTTAGCGGCTGCTGTAATAACAGTTATCTGTCAGTTTAAGTGCATTACTGACAGCTAAGCTTATTGAGGGAGCCAAAAAACAAGCTCTTTGTCTGGGTTTTCCTCTCAAAGCTTCTGGCTTCATGTCTTTTCATACTCACAGGATACCAAGAACTTGTCTGACTCCATGATTGATTTCTTCTTTTTCTTTGTCAAACTCAATACACTGTCAGATCTACGGCTTTGAATTTGAACTAAAAGCACCATCGCTGCTTCTCAAATGCAGCCTGAACCTTCTCTACCTTCACGTTTTCGTCACGTATCCTCATTTTTATTCCCGAATGCAATCCTTTCTTAACTTCCTCGCTCGTTCTCTCTCGGTCCGGCTATCTTTCTCACCCTCCATCCCCCTTCTTCCCTTTCTCCCCCTCCACATCTTGTCACGGTAATTGGCTCAGAAAAATTATGCAGACTTATTTAGCCCTCTCTGAAATCTCTCTTCGCTCGGCTCACACAAGATTAATTGCCTAGAGAAGCGGAGCAGCACTTGTTGTCCATTTCGTTGAATTAACATTGAAACAGAGGCGGCGAGCAGTCTTCTTTGAACCAAAGCCACTGAGAACTGTGTTCCTCTGCTTCTTATTCTCCTCCTGTCCATCTCTTCTGCTTGTTTTCTTGCTGCCTTTCCGTATTAAACCCCTTAATACCACCCACGTCTTCGTCCGTCATGAGAATTTTGCCTTTGAGTCTGAGAATAGAGTGAACTCTGGTCTCACAGGCCGGTCTAGACCAAATCTGTCAGGGATCAAGCAAAGAGAAGACTTTCTTGTTCCTTTTTTATTTTTGGGCTGCTGAAAATGATGTAATTATTTCATAATGATAGTAATGTGAGGAGTTGGAGTATTAGTTCAGTCATGGGAACTTGGTTTTGAAGCTTTATCGGAGAGTTAAGATAAGACTCAGGGATATGAGGTTCAGCTTCACCCATTCAAGGAGATTGAGAGGATATGACCGGGCATGTTGGAAAACGAATGCTTGTACACAGCCATAGTTTTGCTCTCTGTCGAGTTCTCACACACAAACTCTTGGCAGAGTTTTGAGCCGTTTTTATCAACTGTTCTCCTGTCAGGGTGGACCTTCTGCTCTGGGGTTTGTGATGTCTGAAGCACATCTGCCATGCTTGACTAGTGTACCGAGTGCGCTTGAGAACCAAACACGTCAACAAATGCGTGTCCAGAATATTCAGCAGCTCTGGGAAAAAAAATCGGGCTACTTCATAGACTCTTATCAAAAAGTTGAGCTCAACTTCAGAGTTGCTTTAGAGGTGATTCCTACCACACTTTGCTTTGAGTATCTGGTTGATATACAGGGGTGTAAATGACATGGTGTGACGAGGTAAATAACATTGGACTAGTGTGATTTATCGACTAATTGTCAAATATCAAAATTGGGGATGCACAAAAAATTTTTTTTTCAAAACTCATACAGATATCTTATAAATTTCAGCTCCTAAAGGCAGATACCGATAACACACATAAATACCAAAGCATAGGATCAAAACTATAACAAAACCAAAAAAACTTTTCAAGTTTAAAACTGGGATTTTCAACTTCAGCACGGGTGATCTTAAAAATTCCAACTGTAAGGGGTAGGGATGTAACAATTACCAATTAAAAGATAAATCGCGATATAATTCCTGATAGATTAAAATCGGAAACGTAATACTATCGGAAAATAGTGATTATTGCACTTTGAAGAACTCAGTGATCCTTGCCTGGAAAAGCCGCAAAGTCCTTCAGAAACAATTTGCAACGTTCGGACAGAGAGAACAAAGTCTGGATGTATTTTGGATTTTTCAAGGGGGCTGGGAGGAAACTTTAATTTTTTTTTTCTATTTATTCATGATGTATTTTGGTAGTTAGTTTTTTTTATTGAATAAAACTTGGAAAAACGATTGCAGTGTGTGTAAGTTTTGAACATTTTGAGCATGTTTCAACGATACCTCGATAATAATGGTAATGGTAATAATTTTGGTCACAATAGCAATAACCATGACATTTTCATACCACCCCATGCTTAGTAGGGGGTAGCTAGTGTTTAAAATAAGATGGGTAAGTGGTTTGGAAGCAGCTTGGGGTTTCCCCTGTGAAGAAACAGCTTTCTTTCCCCCATCGCAATATCTCTATTACAATATGTTTTCGGGACAAGTCGTAATATCAGACTTGTCAGGATGATGTAATGATTTCCTGTTATCGGCCCAACTATCGTGCACCCCTAACCAAAATAGTTGGCTATTTATCTCATAATAAACTTATCATTTGTTGTTTTTAAGCTTTGTTTTTCCTTTCAAAATTGCCACTATACCTTCTGTTGCCTTGTTTGCCTTGCTGTCTGCTCAGCTTTTCTTGAATTGTATATAGACATATATACACACACACTACCAGTCAAAAGTCTGGAGACGTTTTTTTTTCCATTAGATTCAATGAGAAAATGTCCATACTTTCTACTACTACTAGTTTGTGGCAGCCCTAGAATAAAGAGAGTTTTACTGAGTGCAATCGCTCTAAATATTCCAAAAAATGTAATCTTGGATAACGTGCTGACAATAATAAAACCTACCAAGAATATCGGATCCATTTTATGCTGTAATATCAGAAATTCGTGTGATGACGTGATATTCCGCTTCTGCTGCATATCCATCTTGGATATGAAGTTCTCCGCATCTTCGCCTCCCTGGGAAAGTTTGGAAAACCAGGATTTCTGTCTGATTTTTCAGTGACTGTAGCCACATATTGTGTGATATGTGTTCTCTGCTGGTTTGAGTGTGCGCCCATGCCTACATATGTCTACTGTATATGTTGCTGGCACTAATGTGAAACTCCATCTCATGCAAAACGAAAATCATGCACATAGAATTGAGGAACTGTGGCATAAATGAGATAAACAACATCAGGCTGTCTCCTACAAGGACAAAGTGTAAACCTTTCCTAAATGAAATACAGCCTTCAGGCTCCTGTGTTCTGTCCACAGGTTGCATCTTTCAGTTGGTAAGTGAAGCCGTTCATATTTCATCTTTGCATCCATGAGGACTTCATGCTTAGATGTCATATAATCCTCCATCTTGTTTAGAAAACATATTTCTACATAAACACTGAAGAGAAACTGCAATTTATAAGATTAAATCCCAAACCAAATCACAATATTTACTTAATAAATTGCAGTAAGACTTTTTTTTTCCTTATGGTTCAGGCCTACCATAAGGCACCTCCAAGTCAATCCAGTTATAATCCAATTAAAATAAATCCGTTAAATGACCCATATTAGTCCACTTTATAGTAACTGTGTTCATATTAGCCAAATATAATCCAAGGCAATTATAAAGATAATTACCAAGCTAAAGAAATCCAACAGATCACATAAAATCTTGTCCTTGATTCATTCCATGTGCGTTAATGGGCTGCTTGGTGGTGTGGTGATTAGGGAGTACATTGTTATGATTTTAACGATACTGGTACCAATATCTATCGATACTGTTGTTGATACTACAACATAATTTAGATTAAACAAAGACATTACAAGATGTTGAAACATTCAATGTTTTTTTCCCACAAGGAAGAACAGAAGTTTTTTTGACATTTAAATGCTTCTCAGAACACAAGATATTTAATTTGTGTACATGTTATTTCACTACCGTATTTGGACAGGTAGATGTTCAAAAAGTACCACTAACAACATTGTTTGTCCAGAATCTCAGCGGTACCCTGACATCTTTAAGATTAGGGACCGATGGCAAACGATACTGGTTCTCTGTATACATCCCTAGTGATGGTTAGCACTGCAGCCTCACAGCAAGAAGGATGCTGGTTTGAGCCTGGTTTGCATCTTCAATCTGGGTACGCTGGAAAAAAATCCTGAGCATGCTCGGTGTAGTGGGTGACAGTGGAAAGGAAAATCTCGCTTATAACAGGAAGGAAAACCTGGAGAGGCGGTTGGAGGTGGAGAGGACGGGAACGAGAGGTCAACAATCACCATAATTCAAAGCCAGGAAGTCGTACTGACAAAGGAAAAGAAACACAAATTAATAAAATACCATATATCTGTACAGAGAAGGGATGTAGCAATAATCGCTAAAAAGATAAATCGGGATATAAATCCCTGACGATTGGTATTACCGTTTCAGATTTTGATCGTAAAACCGTTAGTATCGTACTTTGAAAACTCACAGTGATGCTGCTCATAACCAGAAAAGCACATCAGTCCCTCAGACACAGTTTGCATGTTTGGCCTCTGAAAACATGGCGGAAGGCACAACATGGAAGCTCTGGAGTTTTTTTCCACTCTAAAAGGACAAAGTCTGAAGTCTGATGCATTCTGGATTTTTTTTTTTTTTAAGGATGCCGAGAGGAAACTTTTTTATGTATTTATTTATAGTATTTTAATGTTTCTCCATATATAATATGGTAGTGTTCTGTGATATGAACATGTATTTCTACTAAGGTACATAAACAGTTCCTTTCTGACCAGATCTTCTAAATCTGCAAGTCAAGATCAAGTCTTGAGCTCCAATGTGAAGAAAATTATTCTTGTTCTTACCTACAGTATTGCATAAAGCAAGGAACCTCGTATGGCATAAGATGCATCTTTAGTGCTATTTATATATCTTTATGTCTACATGTTATGTCAATAAAGCTATTTCTTTACTTTTTAAAAAAATTAAAACTTGGTGGAAAGATTTCAGTGTGTGTATTTGAACATTTTGAGCAGATTTCATCAATACTGCGATAATATCGATAACCATGACAGTTTTGGCCACCATAACCTTGACATGAAATTTTTATACCATTACATCCCTAGTACATAGTTAAGAGTGGTGGGATTTGCTCAGTGTAGGGATGTAACAATATGAAAATTTAATTCATGGTTATTGTGACCAAAATGATCACGGTTATAATTTTTATTGTTATAGAATCGTGTTATAGTGTTATAGAATTAACCCCCCAGCATCTTTAAAAATATCCAAAATGGGTCTAAATGTCTACTTTGTCCTTTTTAAAGCGTGAAAAAATGTCTATGTGGGCGCCTTTGTTGTCTTCCGCCATGTTTTCATAAATTAAACTTTGAAAACTGCGACTGCTGCTGCTTTTCCAGCCAATGAGCGGCATCACTGGGAGTTTTTCAAAGTGCAGAAATCAGTCACGGTTTTAATGATAATTAAAATTTGAAACGGTATTACTAATCGTTGGGAATTTTATCACGGTTAACCATTTTACCGGTTATCGTTACATCCCTAGCTCAGTGCATCATGGGACATCCTTCATCAGCCTAAGCCTATAGCAGCATAACTGAAGAGATGAATAAGAGTCACTAGGCCTGTCCGAACTATAAGATTTATCAACAGGAAAGTTTCAAGTCTAATCAGGAAAAAAGGGTGCCAGTATTTTCAATTCAGATCAGTATTATTGGCTCACTGCTCACTAAATTGATGTGTAATTTCACATTGACGAGGCGTATTGTCATGGGCTAATATTCTCTAATTTCCCCTCAAAAATGAAATTCTGGTCTAAGCGGTCACACTATATTTAGAGGTGCTTTTAAAAATGTGTTTTTGTGCAAAACCTTGAACGTTCTGCAGCACTGGGGCTGAAGGATAAATGCATAATTCACACTTATCTTTCAAGTTAATGGTTTGGACGAAAGGCTATAGTGAAGTCTCGGGGTGTTTGATTCACAATTTAGCATTCCCGAGAAACACAGAGTGCTTCCCAAACCATGTAGTCTGCCTCTTACTTACAGTGTACATCATTTATCAAAGTTGGACTGCCTGCTGAGGTCGTCTGGCTCTGCACAGATCTGGAACAAGTCTCAGATGCCCATTCTGGTTTTTAAGATGCAAATACAGTATTTTAAATTGTGTCCATGTGATAATTGAGGGCAGAATATTCACACACAGGTATGGCTGAGAGAAATGGATAAAAGCCTGATTTTTATTATAACTGCTTTTTAAAAGCTTGTTGCAGAATAACAGGCCTTTTCACTGGTGTGCAGAATATGAAAGGAAACAAGATCACAGTGCAATCTGAGAAGATGCTGCTCAGGTGTCTGCTCTAATAGCATCACTAATAAAGATCAAAATGTGTCTTTGTTTCCATGGTAATGAAGGATGGTGCAACAGAGTGCGATTTGTGACGGTAACTTCTACAACACCTTTGTTCACCTGATTTCTGTTCAAAAATGAAGAATAACCATCACAGGGGAGGCTTCTGTAGTTGCTGCTGTTATTGTCTTTCCTGCAGATGTTTTTCTGTCAACAATGCAGTGGCTTTTTAACAAAGATCACAGTCACACAGCACGAGATCAGATGCTTCTTTTTAATCCATTCTCCATACCTAGTGCAAGAGTGTGTCGCTGCAGAGCTGTCACACATCCCTTTGTTCGCACAACAAATTAGCCCGTTTGCTTGCTCTTTCCTTTCTGCTTCGCCTCTGACAACGAGCATTGTGTAAGGTATTGTCAGATTTCTGTGCAGGATTAAAAGTAATTATTTCAACAACAAGCCTGACCTGCTCTTCTATTCAGCTGGTATTCAGAATGAGTGAGTTTCTTTCAGTAAATCATTGCTTTGTAGTCTGGGAATATGTGTGTCACAGTCCCTAAATGACAGTTAAATTAAAGCGGGTTGGGGGAAAAAAAGAGAACTCCATAACATTAAATGTAACCAAACCTTAAACTACATTTCAAATTTTTACTTTATATTTAACTGCCAGACCTGGAAAATAAAAGAAGTACTCATTTGCTTTTCAACAGAGACAAAATGTTTGGCCCTTCACATGCAAATGAAATGCGAAGCAAAAAATAGCAAAAACTATTTGTTCCCCTCTGGTATTTGCATGAAAACTAGCCACACTGGTTTGGGAGTTTAACATTGTGTAATGCATAATTGGGTTTAGGACCTGCAGGTTTGTTAAATTAAATGCATGAGCCAGTTCAAGGCAGTGTTGTCCCACATATCTTCTGGCTCACTCAGTGAATTGCTGCATTTCAGGGGATGTGTTGGAAAAATGCACCCAAAACTTGCTTCCTCAGGTCTGTCAGACTCTTGCTGGCTTCAAAAGCACATTAAATATTGGTTTAGGTGCAAAGTTTGGATGTTTCTCAGAGCTGCATCTATCACACACAACACATTTCATGTGTCGTCAAGTTTTCCATCAATGTATAAAACAGCTGCCATGTTGAGAGTAAATTAGCTAATTTTTTATTCCTTTTCTCTCGTTTCATGTTTGATGTCCTCCTTTTCTGGTCCGGACCTGTCCTCCATGCAGGTAAGTCATTCTTCATTTCACAGAACTTTCAGCTAACCCTGCTCTTCTCCGTGTTTCCACCTTGGTCCAATAAATCCAGTATCATTGCACATTTTCACAGTTCTTGTAGGATTTAGGCTACGTTCACACAGCGATGATCAGAAGAGAAGACGCAAAAGAGGCGTCTCGTCTTCATCTTTTCATCCGCGTTTACACGAGTGTCGTCATGAAAAAATCTGCATGCATATGAGAACGCAAGAGTGTCGATTGGATATGCACGGCAGGTCGTTAGGTGGTGCTGTGAAAGAACTCCACCATGTCTGCGTGCATGTGTAAAATCTATCTTATATCCGCTGGGTTTACGTAGACCAACGTTGTTTTTCCTGTTTGTTTTTCCACCTTTTTTTGTTTTAGGCCGTGCAGAAGAGAACCAACACCGTCACCTCTTTAGGAATTCCACTTTGGAATGAATCTTCAGATTTTTGCGTCTTCAACCCAGAATAATGCTGTTGCCGCGTGAACAAAAGGCACTTCCCATGAAATATTTTGTCATTTTTATCCACAGCCGACTTAGATTAGTCTTAATGTTTTACTTTTATTCATCCCGAGAAGTCGGCCACATAATATTCTGAATAAAACGCAGGAATCAGAAGTTGGTTCTGTCCGTCTTTCTAGTAAAAAAAAAAACAGAAATCTACTTATAAAAAAAACTAAACTGTTTAAAGTTTTCTCTCTGTTTTTCTAATAAAAATCTCATCATGTCTGACAGCCTCAGTGTGACAGCAGGATACAGACAGATATTAGTGTTATGTTGGGAAAGTTACTTTGGTTAAGAAGGTACAGTTTTTGATATCACTTCGAGTACTGAATTATTTTAGTCTCTTTCTTTAAAGCAAGGACACTTTTACCTACTAAATTAATAAAAATAAAAGGTTTTGATAGGGATGCACAATATAATCGGCCCCCTATCGGTATCGGCCTATATCCAGCCACCCCACTGATATTTAACAGATTAGGCTGCTGTTTGGTGATGAACCCACAGTATTTTTCCCCGTCGTCATCCTCCCTCGCCCCTGTGGGCATACGAACATCATAAGGCCGTGTCCACCGCACAGCTTTATCACGTCTCTGCAACTACCTGGACTGCAGCAAGCAGATTAACACAAAATGGCCACATGAGTTTTTAAATTACTGGCATATCGGATATCGGCCAAAATTGAAACGTTTCTGGTAGTGCATCATTTTGGTCTTAAATTTAATTCAGAAAGGTCTTTAAAGACACGTTGTGGTAACTTTTAGACCTTAAATATCTGCGTTTCTGACTGGTTTTGATGGCACACCAACATTCATTATGCGCATTTACAAGCCGTCACTGCCCAGCAGCGTCCCGGGGCGCAGAAACAGCAGTATGTAAGTTTCCCATCCAGGACGGGGCCGTGACTTGCAGCCGATGACTAGTTACGCACCACGTCACTGACTAGCAAACAGATATGAACCAGATATGAACACAGCGGGTGTTTTGAACGCGCATCATGTCGGATTCGGGAAAGAAACATGACCGGAGGAAGAGAGGAAAAGAAAGGGAGGAAGTGACAGAACAAGAGTCAAGACAAAGCTGTCTTTTACTGGCTGGAGTGAATCACAGTACAGGTACGGGTAGTTTAGCTGCCGATAGGGGGGCGCGTCACTCAGAAAACTGCTAAAAGTTCCATTGTTTGTCTTTGAAGGTCTTAAATTTAACTTGCTGAAACCTGCAAGAACCCTGTGAAGTACAAGCCCCACAATTTCATTCTGTCTCATTGAACAGGAACCAAAGCACCCAAATAAAAGGCATGTAATGAAAAAGTAATACTTTATGTTGCAATGTAGTAAAACTATTTTGTAATTTAGTTTACAGTAGTCCAAAGTTTCCCCACACACCTCCCTCAGTGCTTGAAGCTGGAAGGGCTTTTTAGTGGGTGGATAAAGCAGATAGAAAGGCTGACTCACATCACTCAGAGACTCAGATCCATCCACCCCTGTTCTGTACCATGCATGCTTTTTTTTATTTTTTATTTTGTTTGCTTTAGTTTTTAAGCTGTGATGTGTCTATATGAGTGTCTGACTGAATGAGAATGATGGAGTGTTGCAGCCATGAGGAACTTTTGTCTGTTGTGTAGCTTTTGTTATTCGTTGACGTGTCTGTGTTCGGTGCACTCCGTGCATCTGCAGACGGCTCTTCTTCAGCAGCTGCAGAGATGATCAAACCACCTCCAGTCAGCGTGGTGTCTGACTGGTCTAATCCCAGCCCAGGTAGGCTCTGAAGTCTCCGGGGCGCAGAGGGATCTGCCGAAGCGCTCGGTCTTATTGATTTGTGTCATTCTGTCCCAGCTGCGACTTTGATGTGACAGTTTCATTTGAGCTCTGCTCATGGAGTCTTTAATTAGATTTCAGTGGCGGGGCTCCTCTCCTGGGGATGGAGGTGGTGAAAGGGATTTGATGATGGGGTTCAGGGGGTGTGTGTGTGTCTGTATTAAGGTAAGGTGAAGAACTTTGGGTACTTCTAAGGTAGGAGTTAACGTTTGTGTTGGTGCGCATGTTGATCATAAATTGCAGAGTTAACTGGAGTCGGTGAAAGTGTGAGAGAAGTGAAAGCTTCATGTATGTACCACCTTGGCTCGGATTAAACCCTAAACTCGCAGTGCTAATACCACTGCACCTCAAATCCACCGGTTCTTACCTCTGACTTAGCAGAACCACTCTTAATCACAAGTGTAATATTTGTTGAAATGAGAGTGTGTGTAGTCTGGAGGATTCTCAGTGCAAACAGCTCTGCTCCGAGTATCAACTGTGGTTAGGAAAGCAGCTGGTGTAATACAGAAATGCTTCCCAAGTGGGATATAGACTGAGATAGAGGTTGAGTATTAAACATGCCCCCCCCCCCCCCCCCCAATGTTCATAGAGGTTTTTCTGAGAAACTCAGAACATGGCGTGACCCTTTCATCGCAAATACAAGGACAAAAATGCTAAAAAGAAACTGGTTAATCTCTTTCTGTGCAGCTGCAGTGATAAGCAGTTGCTAACTGATTTTTTTATCAACCAGAAAAATAAAGCCAAAGGTGTTAACTTATTATTTGATTAGTAAGCTGGTAAAAAAACAAAAACACATTACAAGCAATTATTAATGATTACTTAAAGCAGTATTACAACACATATAATAACAAACTGCTGACTGCTTTATGATATCAGCTTCTTAAATGAGTTTTTGACCTTTTTAAGTCCAGAACTTTCTTTTGAATTATTATGCTTTATTTAGCTAGGGCAGTTATTATCATGAGTGTTAAATCTGGATGGGCCTGATTATTTTTAAAACTAATATGAGATATATTCGTAGCAGATTTATGATTTAATATACACTATATTGCCAAAGGTATTTGCTCACCCATCCAAATTATGGATATCAGGTGTTCCAATCATTTCCATGGCCCCAGGTGTATGAAATTAAGAACATAGGCATGCAGACTGTTTTTACAAACATCTGTAAAAGAATGGGTCGCTCTCAAGAGCTCAGTCAATTCCAGCATGGAACTGTGATAGGATGCCACCTGTGCAACAAATCCAGTCGTAAAATTTCCTCGCTCCTAAATATTCCACAGTCAACTGTCAGCTGTATTATAAGAAAATGTGTTTGGGAATGACAGCAACCCAGCCACGAAGTGGTAGGCCACGTAAACTGATGGAGCAGGATCAGCAGATGCTGAAGCGTATAGTGCGAAGAGGTCGCCAACTTTCTGCAGTCAATCACTACAGACCTCCAAACTTCATGTGGCCTTCAGATCAGCTCAAGAACAGTGCTCAGAGAGCTTCAAGGAATGGGTTTCCATGGTCAAGCAGCTGCATCCAAGCCATATATCACCAAATGCAATGCAAAGTGTGGGATGCAGTGGTGTAAAGTAGCCACCACTGGACTGTAGAGCAGTGGGGGGGTTCACTGGAGTGATGAATCACGCTTCTCCATCTGGCAGTCTGATGGACAAGTCTGGGTTTGGCAGTTGCTAGAAGAATGGTACTTATCTAACTGCATTGTATAAAGTTTGGTGGTGGGGGGAGTATGGTGTGGGGTTGTTTTTCAGGAGCTGGGCTTGGCCCCTTAGTTCCAGTCAGAGGAACTCTGAATGCTTCAGCATACCAGGACATTTTGGACAATTCCATGCTCCCAACTTTGTGGGACCAGTTTGGAGCTGGCCCCTTCCTCTTCCAACATGACTGTGCACCAGTGCGCAAAGCAGGTCCATAAAGACATGGATGCAGAGTCTGGTGTGGAGGAACTGGACTGGCCTGCACAGAGTCCTGACCTCAACCCGATAGAACAGCTTTGGGATGAATTAGAGTGGAGACTGAGAGCCAGGCCTTCTCGTCCAACATCAGTGTGTGACCTCACAAATGTGCTTCTGGAAGACTGATCAAAAATTCCCATAAACACTCCTAAACCTTGTGGACAGCCTTCCCAGAAGAGTTGAAGCTGTTCTAGCTGCAAAGGTGGACCAACATCATATTGAAACTTATGGATTAGGAATGGGATGTCACTTGAGCTCATCTGTGAGTAAAGGCAGGTCAGCGAATACTTTTGGCAATATGGTGTATGTCAGACCACTGTAAATTAGTCTTTAATAAAATAAAAATAAAATCTGTACCTCTAAGAAGATGCAGTATTAAATTTTACTGTTGACCCAAGATGAAAAAGAGGGAAAGAAAACAAGAGATTGTGTTTATTAAGGCTACTTGTTGGAGCTTTATTGTTTTACTGCTTCACAAGTGACATATTTTTCTTTGGTTACTTAGGCTACGTTCACACTGCAGGTCTTAATGCTCAATTCCGATTTTTTTGTCGGATCCGATCTTTTTGTGTGAGTGTTCACATTACATTTCTAAATGTGGCCTGTCGCCGATTGCAATATGAACAGCTCACGCTTCTGAAGTGACACGCATGCTCAGTTAAACATGAATGACATCACGCACATAACGGTGGTCATGGAAACCAATGCAAACAAACATGGAGGTTACCGGCATTGCGGACTCACGTTGAAAGCAATTTGTGGCGGCAGTCGGCAAAATGTATGAGCGGGTTTTGTGACGACGGAGGAAGAAGACAAACGCATTTGTGAAGACATCTGTGTGTTGAACAGTTGCTGCTACATGTAGAAATAAACTCATATCACAGTGATCAGCTGATTACTGAGCGCGCGCGAGGGGGGCGTTATGCTGGAGAGAAGCGGCTTTATTTTAATTCTGCACATTTATCACCGCGGTTCTTCTCTCTACCTGCTGCGGTGAACGTGCCTTTCTAAGCCGGACACGTTTTACACACCTTTCCTCTTCTGGCCTCACCCACAGCGACGCGTTTCCCCCGCGCGTGCACACCGTCTCAATCACCTGCACACACCGAGTTGCTGGACCACAAAAAAGTTTCCCCCAACACTTTCATTAGTTTCCAGGTTGACGTTCAATCAGAGCCAGAAAAATACGATTTAACTGTTCAGTCCATTGTTTACATTCCGTTTCTGTCTCACCTGGTGCAGAAATAAGGACGTCTGTCTCGATCTCAGAGAAGAGGTCGGATAAAATGCGACATGCCCGTACAGACTGCAGTCGCCTCAACACAGATCGGATATGTATCCGATTTGATACCACATTTGAAAGTGGCCTGAATCCGATCCAGAAATGTCAGATTCAATGCGACTTGCGCTGTTCACACAGTCAGAGGCAGATCGGATATGGGTCACATTTGAGCGAAAAGATCGGATTCAGGTCGCATTTACCTGCAGTGTGAACGTAGCCTTACAGTAACTAATGAAACAAGTCCAATCCCACCCATAGCCCCACCCCTGTTCACGCCACTGGCTTCCGTAGTGACGTGAACTTGCATGGACGCGCATTTGGGAAGTGCGATGCTCTACTGTTTAGGCTATACAAATATACTAAATGGTGTCGTTTCATGTAGGGATGCACCGATTGTGAAAGTCTGGGCCGATACCGATACCGATGTTTAACATAACAACTTGGCCGATGGCCGATGTTTTCTATTTTTATTTATTACTTCCTTTGTGCCACAGAAATTACAAGTCTTTCAGCTCTTCATCAGTCTATCCTTGAATGAGCACAAATTCAATCAGACCAATTTATGAAACAGAAACAACCTTTAATGTCACTTTGTGGCTGACATTAGTTATAACAAGCTCTTTTCTGAAAACTTTTCAAAAACCTGGGACTGATAATCACTAAAAAGAATGCTTCAGTATATTGCCCAACAAAATTGAGTGGTTTTAGCCTAATAAACAAAAACATACTCAGTGAGAAGATTATTTTCATGGCCCAATAAAAAATATTTTTGGAGCATGTACTGCAAACTGCGTAACGCTGATCTTTTTCTGAAACGGTAAAATATTGCCACACGACCACCGCCATCTTCGTTTCTCTACTGAGGAAAGTGCGTGGATGCCTTCTACCAGTATCTCCCCCCACCCGCCCAAAAAAAGGGGGAAAAAAGAGTTTTTCTTAAGAACAGTGTTGATGACACATGTAAATCATTACATGTAAATCATTGTATAGGCTATATAATAATCGGCCACTGCCATCGGCGAATATCATTTTTATTGGCCGATGGCAGTTAACAAGGCAAACATCGGCCGATACCGATGTCCAGCCGATGCATCGGTGCATCCCTAGTTTCATGTAAATTATGGACACTACCCACTCAGGACACTTGGATTACAGTGGATGAGCAGTGCGGAGGAATATTGCCAAGTTTTTGTGGACTTTTATGGACTTTTTTGTTTCGAGTGCCGATGACCCCAATTATATGAAAGTAGGTGGATAATGCTTTAAATCTAATTTCTCTTTAAAGATGGTTACCCATGCATAAAAGACTGATAATATACTAATGCCGTAGTTAGACTAGTTTGTGGTATTTCTGCAGATTGAGGACTTACTGTATGCGAGTTGCCAAATTAAATGCTGAACAGACATGACTGGTGATCATATGATCACTTCTTGTGTGTATTAGATTTTCTCTACATGCTGCAAACTGGAGAATATGGCACGGACATCTCTGTAAGTCAAGATGAGCCAGAGCTCACAATGTTTTAGGGCTTTGCGGTTAATTCATCTGCAGCAGACGGTGCTTACAAACAAAGCAGAGCAGCTTTTCCTCTGGAAGCGCTGGATGCACTGCACCTGCTGCAATATTCAGATTCAAGCCTCCAGGATCAATAGATTGTAACTGAGACACAAATGGAGCCTCCACCCTCCCTTTGGTGAGGCGGACAATGAGCTACAGCCTCATTTTCATCAAGACGAGGACTTCCAAGCAGGAAAAGTAATGTTTGTCTCTAATGTGCCGCCAGTTGTTTTCACAAAGTAAAATTCAGTCTTGCGTGTTAGGTCCATCGTTTTTTTAAAAAAAATTCATTCATTTATTTTTAACATGTTTTATTGTGAGGCATCTTCTCGTAGCATCATGTTTTCTCTCTTTTACAGTGCTTCATTATGAATATAATTTTCAATTTTCTATTTAAAAAAAGCTAGAAATATGTTGTCAAATATAGTTGATAAGATAAAAGGTTGCAGATCAGATCTTTGAAGAATTAGCTCATTGGTGTGAGCTCTGCTCTCCTTCAGCTTCCTTCTGCTGTGGACAAATCAGAGGTAACCCTCAGGTTTGCAGCTTTTTCAGTGACATAATGCGGCTCTTGTTAGTCAGCAACAAAAAGCTACACCACTTTTCTCTCTTTGTTATTTAGACTTTAGTCCTGCGCTGCTCTTCGGAAAGCTGACGTGGAGCATTTTTCCTGTCAGAGCCGAACCTTCCTTTTAACTCAAAGACCTGAAAGTTCTCCAGAGAAATATGCACTGCAAAGGATTTTCTGCTCTTTTGCCACTTCCTGTTTTTTTTTCTTTTCCCCCTCCATCCTGTAAACCCATTTGAATAATGCACCCCTACCCTGCTTATAACTAATCCTGTGTGATCACCACCTTGGAGACATTTGCTGGACTCCTTTGAAGACATAAAAGAAACTTCACTGAACCCTAAATCCCACGTTTAGTTGCAGCAGGGCTAATGGGAGTGATGGGAGCAAATTGAGATGGAAGAACTTTTGCATGAATGCAGCGAATAAATTATTTTGGACCATCAATGATCAATCCTTGGTGACTCGCATACAAAACCTCACTCATTTAAATCAGGTTGAGTGTGTTTTTCTCGGCAGTTTGTGGTCTCATACGGGTGTTAATCCCAGCAGGGTTTATCATCTTCTATTCCAGTCGTAATATTTCCTAATCCAAGTAAGGAGCTTGTGTAATGAAACCATATGAGATGTAATTACTATCAAATGGAGTCAGGTTTTCTGGAAGCATCAGCACAACTATAATTTCTCATTAAGCGGCCGTCACTCCTGAGGTGCTCCCTTGGCCCTCAATTACAGCGGGGGTTTATGAGACCCCTGGCTGGCTGGAGAGCGGCTGCGTATGTGGGTCATTCTCACGTCTCCAGCTTTTCAAATCCTCGGCCAGACATTTGCACGCTTAAACTCACAGATGCCTCGTAATGACACTGACAAGCAGTTTGAAAGTAGCCCTAAATCCTCTGCAGCGCAGAGCGTTTCTGCAGATTTCACAGCGCTGGAGAAGGCGTTAACATGTCTAGTATTAGCACTTATGTCCCCACTGGTGCTGCTGTAAGACAAATCTAGACTTTGTAGTGAGTTTTCTGCCCACACATGCAGTTATAATAGCTGCTCTGCAAGTTTATTTAATGAAGTCTTCAGAGAAAAAATATTGTTTTGGTTTTGGGACTCTACCGTGTAGTATTTTATTATGGGGTGCTTACAGGGTGTTGTGGGCTATTTTTTTGTTGTTGCTTTGGATAACAGGGCAAATGTAAATTTGAAATGATGCCAACATAACCTCTCTAATCATAAGCATCTTTTATCCACGGCTCCGAGAAATGGCTTCCTTAGACTAAAGTACTTAAATTAGAGATGCACCAATCCAGTTTTTTTTTGTCTAATCTGATACAGTACTTGGGCTGAGCGTATCTGCTGACACCGATCTGCTACTACTATTGAATGAATGAACCATATATCTTGCCATATGAGTGAAGGCATCAGGCTTGACATAAAAATTTAGACTTGTTGGAAAAAAGGTAACAAATTAACACAGATATATATGTACTTCACTTTATTTGTAAGTAAATAATATGCACACCATCAACAAAAAGAAATAAGTAACACTTCTCTGCTCTGCATGATGACTAAACTTGCATTGCAAATACAGAATTGATGTAACTAGATGCTGTAACTATATTGCTGTGTATGATATTAATAAAAACAGAAAATGACTGAATCGGAATGCTGGATCGGCCTCATTCATCCCATATCTTATAATTAGTCAATATCAGAGCTGATATCTGAATCGGGTATTAGATCTGTGCATCTCTAGTTGAAAAATGACCTTTGGTTTGCTAATAAACAAAGCAATGGTTGGATCTCAAGAACTGATACTAATGTTTTTTTATTTTCCTGTATCGACTCATTGGCGAACCTGTCAGATTTTAAACTCCTGATCATGAGACAACACATGGTGTGCACAATGCAACAATCAAACGATATTAAATATATTGTCATCTGGACTGGGCCTGCTTTTTGTTCCAGATCTGGAAAAATATTTTACATTTCCCATCTGATTGTGTTCACATGAACCTAAATTTAGTTTGGAAATATACACTAATCAGTCATCTGCTTGTAAAGACAACCCAATCACATGGCAGCAAGTTGACACATCTAGTCATGTAGACATGGTGAAGACTACTTGCTGAGGTTCTACTGGGCATCAGAATCAGGAAGAAAGGGGATTTAAGTGATTTTAAATCGCATGGTTGTTTGACTGCTTCAGGAACTGCTGATCTACTGGGATTTTCACACCCAGCCATCTCTAGGAATCAGAGAGAATGGTCTGAAGAAGAGAAAATATCCAGTAAGCAGCATTTGTCTGGACCCAAACATCTTGTAGATGTCAGAAACACAACAACTTGAGTTGCTGATCTGACCATGTCCATCCTTTTATGACCCATCTACCATCTTCTGATAGCTACTTCCAGCAGGATGAGTTCACTGTACTCCAGTGGCCTACACAGTCACCAGATCTCGGTCCAACAGAGCAGCTTTGGGATGTGGTGGAGAAGAAGATTCTGAAGAAGATCTCTGAGGAATGTTTCCATCACCTTGTTGAATGCCTGACACCAAGGCTGAAGGCAGTAGTAATGAGATGTACCTAATAAAGTGGTCAGTGAGTTTATATTCATATGAGTCATTTGAGCTATTACCAGGATGGGAGAGAGATCTCTTTGAGCTCGTGTTGGAGTGGCAGCAGCTGTAACACTAAACTCACAAAAGCTGCAACACACTCAGACCTTCCTCTCAGCAGTGGTTGAGAGCACTAACTGTTCAACAGTGTGGTTGCACTCGTCTGTAGACTGCGTTGATAAAAGTGGTTGACAGAAGGCCTGCAGCTCTTCTACATCCAGTCTGTGAATATTTCTGTTGAATGCAAATCTCTTTCTGGTGGAGAAATAGATGTGTGCTTAGCAGAGATTTGTAGATCCCAATGTCAACTGATTTCTATATTTTAGGGCTCTTATACACCATACACGTATAGATACAAATCAGAGAAATGTGTGTAAAATGCTACATTAGCTGTCGAACAACTAATCGGTGATTCATTTCATTGACAGATAAGTTGAGTGAACATTTTGAGGGAGCTAGAGGGGAAAAAAAAAGACTGATCACAGCAATCTGCTGAAAATACAAACTGAAGGTATTTTCTTGACGGCCCGGTTCCTGGTTGTTGATTGGTGAAACATCTTACAAATCTCACAACTGCATTGGCTGGGCTTTAAAAGCGCTCCATGAAAAGTCCAAAAACACCCAAAACACAGAGAAATTAGAGGAAACCAGAAGAGAATACAGACAGCAGGACTTGAAATGCACCACCACAAATCTTTTGATGCCAACATAACAAAGTAATACCATGGTGGCCCACGGGTGCAAATGGGATTCATGTAAAAAAACTGTAACAAAAAAATGCAGCATAAATTATAGCAGCTGCAACAAGAAAATGCAACATTAACAAAAACTGCAACACGAAAAAGCGGCATTAAAGAAAACAACTGCAACAAGAAAATTCAGGATGAACAAAAACAACTGCAACCAGAAAATGCTACATAAACGAAAACAACTGCAACAAGAAAATTCAGGATAAAAACAAAAACTGCAACAAGAAAAAGCTGCAAAAATGTTCCAGTTTTTGTTTTTGCTGCTTTTGCTTGTTGCAGTTGTTTTTGCTGCTTTTGCTTGTTGCAGTTGTTTTTGCAGTGTTTTTTTCTCGCAGTTATTTTTGTATATGAAGTGCATTTGCATTTGTGGGCCACCGTATAAAACGGCAACAGAGTAAAGTAACCAAGAAGCCCCATAAACTCGCTCTGCTCTGGAAAGAATAAATAAATCCTATGAACTCTGGATTTCTCTCAGAAAATGCGACAGAACCTCTACCTGGACTTGAGCGGCTTCTTTCTGGAAACTACATGACAAAAACGGTGTTGAACACTTATTTTTAAACTGAGTGAAAAAATGTAGAAATGCAGGAAAAGCATCTCACTCTCGCTATTGACACATAAATAAAACTGGAACAGGGCACATACATAAACAAGACCAGATATCTGGAATTGAATGGCATTTTTTTTTTTCTTCTGGATTTTTCACACTGGCGGCTGAAAGTCATCGACTTCTTCCAGAGTCTGTTATGTGTGAGCAACGAAACTATCCGTTAAACAGACGTACTTATGTTTTTCCACATCTATGTGGAAGTATGTGGAATGTGTCTCCAGTGATGAATAATACCCTGGCTAACTTGAAAAGGCCTTATGTCAAAAATTCCAAACTACCCCTTTAAGCAATATCCTGCTTTGGCTGTCCAGTCTAAGTGCAATTAGTGCAGGATTTTTCTGTCAATATCGCTCAGATATGTTGAAATAAAAGAAAAAAAATAACCCAAACATCAGCTGATAACAAGCTCCTGATACATCAGCTGAGTTTTAACAAGATAGATCCTGCAGTATTTCAGCCATGTGTATTTCTGCTGATTTACAACACCACTGTAGCTGTGCAGTGTGTGCAGTTTTCATTCAGCCTTACAAAAGCTGCATTCTCTCTGTTGGAAGGACTCTGACTCGACCTCAAGATGGACAAATTTGCACTTTTTGTATAGGTGTTGAAAAACACAATAACATTTTCTGCCTTTAATATTAAACATATGCATGCATCATTGTTTATTTCCCTCTCTCTTTAATCCTGCTCATTTAAAAAGAGCAGTTTCATTGTGTAACAGAAGCTGCCCCCTACACTCCAGCCAGGGTGAGCTTTGCCAGCTGTGTTGCCATCCTCACACACACACACACACACATACCCACACACACAGATCTGAACTCGTGCCACACTAACACTTCTCCCAGCACTTCTTGTCCAGGCCAGCAGAGTGACAGAATAATTCCCCGCAAAGAGAGAAGGGAAGCTGTCCAGTTCACCGTGTTCTTCGCGTCGCAGCCAGACTCTGGAGAAACGACTCGGTTTAAAGCACCGTTGGCTCCATCCTGAGAGCTTTTCCATGCAGAGTCTTTCTCATGGACAATTGGTCTCGCTTCTTTTCCTCCTTTCACTCAGCTTCCCTTTATTCTTCATCTAACCCCATCATCTCCTTGTCCATTTTTTTCATCCATTCAATCCCTTTTCCTCCCCTCTCTTCCTTCCCCTCTGGCCTCTTCATCCAAATTTATCCAGTTTTCTTTGCTCCTTCACACACGCTCTGATCCACTATACCCTGCCTCCTCTATGCTTCCATCCTCTCTTCTCCTTCCCCTTCACCCTGTGGGGGATGTTGGGATCATCATACATCTAATAGAAACTTTATCATGGGGATAATATGAATCACGTTTGCTATCTGACTTAAATATAAAATTTTCCACCATATTAACAAATAATTGCAACATTTGGTCTCTTAGACATTTAAGGTTTCCACTCAAGCCAGTTAAGTATATAAGATAAGCCCAAAAATGCTTGAATTAATTTTTCTTACGGATGACAAAGATTGGGCGGTGCTTTCAGGTAGGATTGCATATCGATTCAAATTTCAAGCATCGATTCAATTCCGATTCACAAGGTTTATAAATGATTTGATCTTGATTTGGTTTGTGGGTATTGAAAACATTTTTTTAAACCATTACCTGAATTGGATGACTCTAGTTATGAAACATATTAATGCTAGTATTATACTTACAATTCAACAACAAATTAATGAAGTAGTGGTAGTTAGTTAATAACAAAGAAAGTCAGCATTTAAAACCAACTTAAAACAACTAGCTCGATGCTAACTATGAATGGGAAATGCCTTTGGCATGCTAACAGAATTAGCATCTACGTCAAAATCTAAAAGCATACAAAATCAAGTATCAATTTCACCTCGTTCTTGAACATCAACTGCATTCATCAAAATACTTACAGGCATATATTTCCTACGCTCTGTTTAAACTGAATCTTAAATACTTGAACATGTCACACTTGCCTCTTGATCAGTCTTATTCTGACACTGCACTCCAGTAGCCTTAGTAGGCCTACACTCTGTCCAGCTCACTATCGCCCCCTAGCAGGGCGGGTGAGCCACAACACAAGCAAAGGCAGTACATTAAATGGTCATCAAAAAATGAATAAATAAAAATCGATCTTTGGACATATGATTGATCTTTAGGATCTTTAGGTTTTTAACGTACAAATTTTTGCTCATATTTGTACAATTTTCAAACTATAAATGGCTCTTATTCCATGTATTGTCTGTCTTATTTCATACTTGCTCAGTAAAAAAGAGGGAAAAAAAATAAAACAATCAATTACACAATAACATATTCATGTTCATTAATTTATAAGAGGCACATAGAAAATCTAAACCAGAGCTCCTAGAAGTTGTAATTAATTAGTTTTATGAAAGTGATACATTTTTTGTTAGCTAACCTCTCAAGTAAAGCTCGAGGTTTGAGCTGATGCCAGTTTGCTTCTAAGAACCATTAAGTTGATATGTTTATATCCAGTGTAACCTACTTAATTAAATGTGAGGTTTTCTGTGTCCACACACACTAACAGCAGCAGCGTTGATCATTCCCATGTAAAACAGGTAATTGAAGCTAAATGGCTAAATTTAGCTCTGTGTGTGACTTGCACTGATAGAATGTGATATATGGTGCTCATTAGCGTGCTAGCTAACAACCCCCTCACCCCAAGCGACTCATCTACTCACACTCATGTCTTGGTCATGAATTTAAAGGAATACTCCCTTGTTTTTCTAACCTTCTCCTGGTTTGTATACAGCTGGGGGATCCATACGAGGTGCTGCTGCTTCTTTCATCATGACAAAAGGTTTCAGAGAGATGTTTTATCTGGAGGTGTGGAAATGACTACAGCTATCAATATTTAAATAACAGACGTTTCAACCACAGGAACATTTCTCTTTGGCTTGAGATATTTGGTGTTTGATGTCCACTGTACCCGAGGACATGCAAACTTTTATTTGTACTGCAGGAATATTAGCTTCTGTTTGTAAACACAACATTTTGAACTCAAATTTTAGAAGATGTACATGAACTGAAAGTTGTGGTTGAAGAAATTTAAGACAAGAAAAAAAAAACTGAATTGTAGCAATAATAAACTGGTTATAATATTTCACTGTATTAATGTTAAAAGGCACAAATTGTTGTCTTAGCTGTTTTTTTTTTTCCTTTTTTTTTTCTTTTACCTTTGTAATTGATAACTTTAATTTTTTGAGGGGGTATCTTTTTAATTAATAATTCATTCATTGCCTTTCTTAATTTTTCAGGCTTAATATCCAATTCTTATTTCTGAGAGCCACAATCATCCATAAATAAATGGATTTTAGTTGTTTTGATTGAAAACTAAACTGTAATAAGTAAAAAAAAAAAAAAAAAAAGTAAATTAGCAAGTCAGTATCAAGAAAGGTCAATTTTGATCCGAAACAGAAGTGCTGCAGGTTTCAGGATCTTCCGGTCACTTGAAATCCTCCCAAAAATAACTTTCGAGATGCAGGTGTTTGACATTTCATTACATTATCAGACCTTTATTTTCTGTTTTGACCAATGCTATTGGCTTGCAGTAGAATTCATTTCCTTTTTTATTTTAGTTCATTTTCTATAAATCAGATTAAAGATACTAAACTTTTCTTTTATTGTACTGAAATTAAAACATTAAAGACCTCTAGCAAAGTGCTGTGTTAGACCTGTTTGTAGATTAAAAACCAATATAGCAGGTAACAAATGCTATAATTCAGATTGTTAACAAGTTAAGATTGCTTGTGCATTTTAGATAAATTTTTATCACTTTAATAACAGTCCAAGAAGCTTTAGGACCTCTGCTGGCTGCAGTTATCAAGATAATCCTGCAGCAGAGAAAAGTAAATAAATGATTCAATAAATCAATAAAAGCAACAAAGGTGCTACAGATTTAGAGCCATTTAAAAGTTTGAGGAGAGGAATTGGTTTCCTGGCTTGATGCAGACTGGTGAAAATTGATTTGATGAATGTTTTTTTTTTTTTTTAATTACCCGCAGTAACTTAAGTGCATTTCTCCTCAGCTTGGGCCTCAGAGGGAAATGAAGCTGTGGTCTCTGCAGCGGTAGTTCGTTGTTCTTCTACCTATCAAAGCAGAGGACAACCCCCTCTGGGTTGATGATGCAACATCAGGTTTTTGGCTACAGGAAAGTCTCTTATTGTTGTGTCTTCTGTGTAGTTTCCCTTTCTATCAGTCAAATTAAACCCACTTTTCATCCATCTGAAAGACTGTCAGCCTTTTTCTGTTGTTACTGGTGCAGGTTAGCGAACGAGCAGATGGAGCTGGCATGAATCAAGCGGCTTTTCCTGTTTAACAATTTAAAGATGAGGAAAGGGGAAATTTTTGGTTTTAACTGTACCTCGGTCTGAAACTGAATACCCTAATGGGAACAACACAAATTATTATCATTCACTTTTATCAACATCTATAAGATAATTATTCTCCCAGGAATAACAAAATTATTAAAACATATTTAAGTGTTTTCCAGAAATCACTCATTACCAGATGGTTTTCTGAGAAATGGAAAACTGGTTCTTAATGACATCTTGTCTAACAAGTGGACACTTATAATACGCATCAATTTGTAGTTTCAGAGGAACATCTTTCAAATTGTTCTCATGTGAGAGGATGTTGAGAAAGTTCCCAGACTGTAAAAATCTCTGCTTCAATCTGACATGTAGACAGCACAGACTAATCTATGAAATAATGTGCCATCAGTCCATAAGAGCCAGAGAGCTGAACAGAAACTAAAGAGGCATAAAACAGCTGCTTAACGAGTGAATAAGATGGTCACTGATGCATTCAGGGACCAGACCCGCCACAAACTACTCATTTTCTGGCCTGAGCAGTGTGTGAGCACATTTCCCTGAAACAGGAGTCCAACCTCCATAAAGAATCTAAACTGGAATCTAATCTTTAATTTAGGGATGCACAATGTAATCGGCCCCCCTTTCGGTATCGGCCTATATCGGCCTTAAAGCAACCCTTACCGATGTTGCATTCTTACACTATTTTTCTAACAGGGTAAAATGCTATGAATGAGGTAATGGAATTCTAAAATACAAGACAGACCCACCATTAATCAAAATAAAATATTATTCCAATCTCTAAATATTCAATGAAAACTCCAACCAATCCTTGAAGTGGGGTGCACCTCTAGGATTGTCCAACGGACCTGCCTGTCAGACCTTTGATTCTGCATTGGGAGGTGGAGGGAATGAAGGGGTGGGTCTTAGGAGTGAGGCGGGACTGTTTATATTCAAATAATCTTGCTGTGCTTTCTGAAATGCAAGATCGGTAAAGGTTGCTTTAAAACCGAGTATCGGACATTGGCCACCCCACCGATATTTAAGGGATATTTAACCGATCAGCCCGCTGTTTCTAAAGTCTAATGAAAAACAAAAAACCTCTTCTTCTTCTTCTGCTTCTTCTTCAAAAACTTCTTTTTTAAAGACTTTAAAATTTCTAAAGACTACGGGTGGGAAAAAAAAAATATCAATACACTGAAATATCACAATATTTTCATATGCTAATATCATATTGATGTTAAAAAATGCTGTATAGATTTATTTTACTAAGCTAATCTTGTAATATTTCATCATGTTACAAAATCGCACGAGAAGTCACTAAAATTTCCAATATTTTTTTTTTTTTTTTTTTTGTTATACTTGTATGATCCCCGAGGGGAAATTAGGCTCTGCATTTTACCCATCTCTGTACTGAGTATCAGAGAGCAGAGGGCTGCTACTTAAAGCGCCCGGGGAGCATTTGGAGGGTTAAGGACCTTGCTCAGGGATCCACAGTGTTTAACCTAGGAGTCGTGTCGGGGACTCGAACCCGGGTCCTCCGCGCCAAAGCCCACGACGCTACCACTAGGCCACCCACTCCCCATTTCATATGCTGATATCATATTGACATTTAAAAACGTGGTATCCATCTATTTTACTAATGAAATCTCGCAATATTTCATCGTTCTGTCACAAAATCTCACTGGAATTCACAATTTTGTGAGATTTTGTAACGGAACGATGAAATCTCACGAGATTTTGTAAGTTAAATAGATTTACGCTACATTTTTAGATATCGATATGATATCGGCATATGAAAATATTGCGATATTTCAGTGTATTGATACTTTTTCCCACCCTATTTTTTAAAAGTGTCAGTAACCAATAACAAAACTGCTATTTGCAATGACCCCTTATTTTTTTCAGCTATAAAATTGGTATCTATATATATCTGTTATCGGCCATGAGTTTTAAAATATCGACATATCAAATATCGGCCAAAATTCCAATATTGTGCATCATTATTGTGCATCCCTACTTTTATTGGAAGGTCGTCCACGTCTAATTTCATGTCCTTTTCCATTTCTGCCTGTTAACTAATGAACAGACCCTGGCGGGTGGGTTTTCCTTAACTTCTTTCTGCTGCTTTTTATTTTTAATAAGTGCACAAGAGGAAAACTAACTTCAATCTTGGTAAAACAAACAAACAAACAAAAAACATCCTCTCTAAACATCTCGCAGGTTAAAAACCAATGAAAGGAAGTAAAAATGCATCAAATTCCTATACAGAAAAGGCTTCTTAAAACTTCAATGACTTACAACTCTTGTCGATTTCTCCCCGTTTATGTCAGGCGTGCAGCCAAAGTTCAGTCTGAAGGCGGTGCAACTTTCAGGGGATCTGAGTCGCAGCTCAGCCCTCATCTTGTTCTGGAGAATGAATCACGTTTAGTGCCTCTGTCCCTCACCACTCACCATCTTGATTGCTGTTTTCATTTTGTCGGTTGGGCCCTGATCGGGACTGCTCCTGCTTTCCACCACATGTTTTCTATTGTCTGGATTAAAGTGAAATGGATAGAGGGTCATTATGCTGAGTAGAATTGTTCCACCGCACCTCGTCTCCATTACAATGTAATCCTAAATCTGTTTGCTCGGACGTAACAGCTGCCTGTTTTGTCGATTTGTGCTTTGAGGAAATCAAAGAGGTGTTTTTGCAAAGGCAGTTTAGTGGAAAGTTGGTTTTGCACCTGTGCACTTTTGCCTCACTCTGTGCCATCCTAATCCTCCTCCTCATTTCAGAGTGGGTTCATATGTAAACTCGCCGAGGTCAAGGTCTGTGCCTGCTCTGCCTTTGCTCACTCTGTAACGGTCTCTGTGGGAGTTTGGGGTTGCGCTGCTCGTCTGCCAACCTCAGCTAACTTTAGCCACATTTGTCTCGCGTCCAAACCGCCAGTGCTTCAGCTTGTGGAGATCAGATTAGCGCTTTTCCATAAAAGCTCACTGAATAGTTGTTGCAACACTCTTTTCCAAACTAATAAGTCAAATCTCATACAAATACAAAGTCAAAGGGGGTTAACCTTCCCTCCATTTATCCAGTTAAATCCAATCAAACAATGGACTAAAAGAACAAGATGCGTATAAAATAGAAGATGTTGTTTGACTTTGTTTTACTGTCCCCAGTAAAAGTTTTTCTGGGACTTGCAGATATAACTGTAAGCAGATTAGAGTGATATGTGACTGAGAGTGGAACGTGACTTAATCATTTTAGAGTGCTCTAGCAAGATCTGCTTGCAGACGCTGCTTAGATTTCATGATTGGAAAAATGGAATAAAATAGGCCGAAATGCTTGAGGGAGTGTGATGGATGAAGTCTGAAACTCAAGAAAAAAGGACGTCAGTTTTGATTCAGCTCCATTTAAGTTTTTGGATGGGAATGTTTGTTAAAGAATACCACTGCCGTCCCCCCCCCAGACATTTTTCCTGATTTTATTACTCCTGGAAAACGGTGTGGACGACCTGGTGATCGCTCTGCCAGTTCATCTCGAGGGGCCTTAGATTTGTGCAGTTGGCTGTCTTTATTTCAAGCTTGCTTCTGTTGCTTTCCTACGTATGCAGGGGAATGTCAGACGTGACATAATGCCGAGCTTTTTATTCTTAAATTTGAGAATCTGTCAGAACGATTGTTTTTGATGCAACAGTGGAGTCGGAGCTGTTGTTATCCTGTCAAGCGTGTTTTTCTGGGCAAACTTGGAAACTTTCACGAGCCCCTCAGTTAACAAATCAAACCTATCTTTTCACACCTTTTTGATAAATTGATCTCGCCTTGCTGGCTTATTTGTTTCTCACCAGGTGGAATCCATCTGGCTCTCAACTCTTGTCACAGCTTTTTAGATTTTTCCACTTCAAAAGGAAAAAAAATGCACAGCCGGTTCTCTGCCGAACGTAATGAACCCGTCAGCACTCATGTTCCACTGGTGTTTCAACATGAAGAAATTGAGGAGGTTTCCTGGAAGAAGGGGGGAAGTTAGCTATTTTTAAACCTTAAAAATGTACCTCAAAGAGCCACAACATTAAAAACTGTGTCAGGCAAAGGCGATAACATCGATCATGTTGTAATGCAATGTTCCTCAGGGTAACTGTAGAACCGTATTTTGATATGTAATACACTTTTTCAAACATTTTCCAGTGGTCCAACAGGTCCCTCTGCAACCAGAATATACATAGCAACACCAGATCCGCATGCTTCTGGTTTATTCTATAACTACTTTCCCATCGTACAAGATGGAATAGAAGGAGACCATACAGTAAAAGCTTGTTTTGAAGAGAGAATTTTCAGATTTTTATTCTCACCCCTGTCCAATAAACAATACATGATTACATTACAGAATTCATATGAAGCGTCTGCACAGCTAACCTCTAAAAATGTTTAATGCACGCAAAAACTTTGTACCAAACATTAGGAATCACCCAAAAACATGCCAAAGATTAAGAGGTTTGACTTTGACTGCATAATATAATGGGGGAAATGTATTTTTATCCGTGTAATGGCTGGGAAAAAAAAAATCGATACTCTGAAATCGCGATATTTTCATCTGCTGATATCAGATCGTTATTTAAAAATGCGGTATCGATCTATTTTACTAACCAAATCTCGTGAGATTTTGTTGTTCCGTTTTGTAATCTAGCGGGTTTTCGTGAAACTCACGAGATTACACGAGAGAGATGTTGAAATCTCGCGAGATTTTGTTAGCAAACTAGATCAGTATTGTTTTAAAATATCAATATGAAATCTGCATATGAAAATATTGCAATATTTCAGTGCATTGATATTTTTTCCCAGCCCTAAATGTCAGTGTTATAAACATATAGATATTTTTTAGGGCCGACACTGATATTTTCTTATCAGCCTCAGCTGATGGCCGATTCCACTTGCCAATATAAAGGGCCAGCAGTAGGGGTGATCACTGGTTTGATCACGATACGATAATATATTTATACAATGGATAGGTGATTCAATGTCCGCCGATATCTCAAATTCAGCCACGATACAATTTCGATTTGAGTTCATTTAGGATCCACAGTTCAATATAAAACAATATTACAAGTAATAAACAAGGTTATTGTTTCTTAAGTTTAGTGAACCCCCCTCTTTTTTCTTTTTTTTTTTTTTCTTCCTCTTTCTCCGTTCTTTTCCATTTTTCCTCTTTTTTTTCTTTTTTTTTTTCCGGTTTTTTTTGTATTTTTTTTCTTTATCTTCTTTTTTTTTTTTTTCTATTCCTTTTTTTTTCCTCTGTTTTTTTTTTTTTTTTATTTTTCATTTTTTTTTCTTTGTTTTTTCTTTCCTTATTATTTTTATTATTCCCCTTTTACTGTAAGAGTGGGTGGGTAACACACCCAACTCAAGAAAAACCACAATTATTGGCCTGAAATATCAGCCGGCCGATGTATCGGTCAATCCTTCATGAAGATGGCCATACATAATGTTGCCAAGATGTTTTCAAATAAAACAGGGCAAGCACAGGTGATAAGGTTATCCCAGTATCAACGATGATTTTTCACAAAGTAACCATCTAAAACAGGTGTCCAAATTTTTCACATTAGAGGGCCAGAAATGACTTGGGTGGATGGTCGCGGGCCAAAACAGAAAAATCATGTTGCAGTGTAAGAAATTTAATATGCTTAGCCCATATTGTAATTGTTAAAAATAACTAATTAAAAGTAATGTGGAAAATGAATAACACTTTTCTTTATTGTGTTCATTATTTGTTTTTCACATTACTTCAAGGTTATCTGAGTTGATCGACAAACCCCAGCGCCAACCAAGCCACAAAGTCATGCAGTGTTAATTTGTGGTCAGGAACAGAAGTACAATGAATAAAAATATGTATTAAAAAAACTTTTCACATTTCTGGGAAAACCATAATCTTTAGAAAAACAAACAAAAAAAAAAAAAAGGGAAGCGGGCCAAAAATAATAATTTGTGGGCCAACTTTGGCCCCAAATTGGCCTGCCCTGATCTAAAAGATGAACTGGAAACAGCCTGAACATAACAGGCTTCCATCTGCCTCATCTGAACTCTGGTCGTGATGCGAACAGGCGAAGCAGAATAGTCACGCCACCTTTTTCTCCACTTTCACTTCCTCATCAGTGACCCTGACATGTCCCCAGGCCTGATGAAATATGTAATCCCTTCAGGGGATTCTGGGTTTACTTTGGGGTCTCCTCCTAGATGGGCGTGGCCAAGCCTTTCATTGGAGGAGGCCATCTTCAGACGTCTGAACAACCCTGACTGAATCCTTTTGATGTGAAGGAACGACCTTAGTTTCTTTAGAGAAGACAGCAACCCAGAGGACCAAAAAAAAACCTGCTGCCAGACACCACAGGACCCCCCCTTTTTATAAATAAAGATTACTTCTTGCCATATCTAGTGGTTACCCCATTGCAAGACATCTCAGTTTGAAACTTAACCCTCAACATAAATGGTGCGCTGTGCTGACCAGGGAGCTGCATGGGTCACCGCCTGCAGGGCCTCTGTGGTTTTTGGCTGAGACTCTTGATGGCCGTCGCTTTTGGGAAAAGGCCTGTTGCAACCTCGCGCTGTCGACATCCTTCCTGAAGTGTTTAACCAAGGAAAATGTTCCAGGCGGCAGTTTCTTGACCTGAGAGAAGAGCGAGGGCAAGATGCTTTGGATTACACAGCTGTGTAGGCGAAAGTGGAGCGCTCGCTTCCCTCTTTCTGCTGACATCTTTCCTTTTTGCCCTCTCACTTCTGGCAAAGACGAGGTTCAGTAAAAGCAAGGCCTGCAAGTTTCAAGTTCCAGAGTTATGGAAAACTTCTCAGTTGGAGTAAAAATGCATCCCATTGCTTTCCAAAACAAAACATTGACTGTTGGTAAACAAAACATTGCGACCCAGGCACTTTATATTCCTGCCAGAATCCCTGCAGCGATGAATATCACTTAAAAGTGGAGGGAAAAGGGCTCTTTAAGACGCTAACTGGAAATATGCAAATATGAAACGGAGCTGCCCAAATATGTAAAGTAATGGGACCAAAAAACAGTCGAACCGTTGGAGCACTGAACTTTTTATCTCTAGAAACATTCAAATCAGTAAGAAAAATTCCTTGTCTGCAGGTTCGGCATCTGAACTCATTTCTTAAACGATTAGCTTCTAAAAACTTTAAATGAGTGGATTTAACTTTTGAAATCTCCAACTTTTTGATAAAAAAATTGGACATATTCTCTCGTCCAAGTCATTGAGCTCAATTTTTAAGCTTAAAATCAAAATGTGCCTACAACAATACTGTTTTGTTCGGCTTTGCAACTCAGTGATGTTAATGTTTAAATTTTTTCAAGCTAAGTAAAGGCCTTAAAGTATATATTTAGTACCGTTTAACTACAGGGGAAAAGGGGCCACAAATGGAGGAAAACAATGAAGAGATGGTGTTGAAAATATTTTTCTTGTGTAAGTTTATCCAACTTGGTAGAGGGGATTAATGTAGACTTTTCTAGCTGTTATTTGAATTGATTGCAGTCATGTTGAATAATTTCCCTCAGGGTGTTACACGAACAATGTGACAAGGTTAATACATTGAACTGATTTGATTAGACTTTTGTTTTTCCTCTCCTATGTCAGTATGAACTCCGTTCCTGGAAAAAAGATGTGAGGTAATGGGGAGGCTGTACGTGTTGCCCAAGTGGAGATTTTCATATAATATTTTAGTTGGCCTTGTGCAAGCTGACTTATTTTTATTCCTCATTTTTTGTATGTTGATTCACTTTAAAACAAAATACTTGGTCATTATGTCAGGCAGGAACATGGTCACATTTGTGGGTCCCGAATGCTCCTAAATGCTTCATAAATGATGCTTCCAACCTTAAAATGAAAGTTATCAGATTCATTTCTAGAAAAAAGCCAAATATGACTCACTTCTTGAGTCTCACTGTGTTAATTTTGCAGATTGTTTTCTTTTATGATAGTTAATTAAAATCATTGAGGCATGGCTGCCAAGTTTAGGCTCTTGTGTTTAAAACTGAGAAACTTTGTCAGTTATTAGTTCAGCTAAAGGAATAGGGAAAGGCAGTGATGATGGGCAGTTTTAAACAACTTTTTTATTTCACACTTTCTCAGCATTTCATAACTTTAAAATGTGCTGCTATGGACTAATCAAGAAAATGATTTGCAAACTTATTTGAGAAAAGAAGAATTAGCTTCTTTTCTACTATAATTAAGGCACCTGTTCCCCACTGTATGCATTATAAGCAACATTTCCCTTCGTTTAACAGGTCTGCTTTCCTTTTTACTTCATGTTGACATCTATTGCCATGTGCTGTTTGGATTTATTATTCTGACGAAAGAACACAAACTGTCCAAAACGTTGAACTTGACATGAGGAAACAGTCTGTGGGTGTAATATAATTCTGTGTAAAGATGTAATGACTTGATGTGACGACGGAATAAATCAAGCGGTCGATAGGTTGATGCTCGGCATGGAGAGATTGGTAGCCAGAGCTGAGGAAAGCGTCATTTTTGGATGACCACACCGCAGTAAGCTTTGGGAATTCTGATGAAATAAAAGTGAGAGATTGCTGATGTGGTGCAAGCAGCGATTGTGTCTCGCTGAATCAAACGCGTATCCATAAGGATTAATTCCCCTTAGAGAGACCTCTGTTTTCCTCTCCAGGCCGGCTGCCAGCGTATTGTTCGAGCCAGAGTTATGATGATGATTTATGAGCTGCAAGTGAAGTGGACTGACTCACACTTTCCATTGTAATTTACTTTTCTATTATTGATTTTCTTTATTTTCTTCTTTTTTATCGGGAGTTTGGGGGGAAGAGAAGATTTATACCCAAACAGTAAATGCTTGCATACTGTACTTATGAAGACGTGCATGAACTTTTCACACAGATATGTAGAGATGTTCCAGTACCTTTTTATCCTTCCCGATATGGATTCTGACACTTGTGCTGTGGGTGTTGGGGCGATACTGAGTACTGATACCACTATGTTATAAAAGAATATCAAAACTACACCTGCATGACTGTGATGATGTGGCAAGACCTGGCTCAGGTTCAACACTTGGTTAATCATGAATGAATACAGCAAATTAAAGACATTTGTATTTAAATGCTGTTTTGCTGGTGGGGGAATCCAGTGCAACACTGCTGACATGATTACAAGTTAGCTTCTAGTTAGACGGTAGCACAGCACAACTGTTTAGTGCTGAAGAATAATGGTGTCTGAGCTAATCGGTAAATAGGTTTCTATTGTAATAAATGACATGGTATCAGATCAGTCCCTGAACTCCAGTACTTGCTGATACCGATACCAGCATTTCCAGCAGTATCGTGCCTCTTTCCCATTGAAATGAGCAGGTTCACACAGGTTTTTCAAACCCGGTTTGACCCTCTTTGCATTCAGCCTTAGGCTCCTTTCCCATTGGCAAAAAGCCAGGTCAGATTCCCCACCGGTAAGCTGCGTGGCCTCTGTCCCCACCACTGTGTGCCTGAAGACACCATCACTTCTTGTTGATGATGTCATCTATAAGACAGAAAACAGGAGAGTAAACAATACAGAGCAAGTCAGGCTGTAGTTAGTGTGATTCTTGTTGCACCTTTGTCCGTCCTCAAAATGGAAAAAAAATCCTAACCTGCAGCGATGATATTCGAGTGCAGATGGAATGCTGTGGCAACAAGAATTTGTGGCCATTTATGGGCCTTTTCCATTATGAGATGCAACTGGCGAGATCATGATATAGGCATGTCCCGCCCAACTTCATCGTGTAAATTTGCAGCTCAACCCGGGTCTGACGTTCCCATGCCGATCGGAGCCATTTGCAGGCAGTTTTTAACCCACGTCGCTTGCCTGGTCGTTTGTCGTGGGTCTGTGAGCCTTTCCTATGGCCACCAAAAGCCGATGGTTCCCGGGTTTTTTGGCCTGTGGGAAAGGTTATCAGAGACATTTTTGATACTGGTATCAGAATCGGAACAATTCCCATTTTTTTATCAGGATTTTGTTTAAAAAGACATATACGTAAAAATGACCAATCACATGTCGTCAAATTTTTTCCGCCTGGTTTAAAGTGCAAATACTGAGTTTTATCTTTATTTTTAGTGTCTGAACTGTGTTGACAGACAGCTACAAGCCAATCAACACATATGTCCCAGTGCAAACCCACTGTTTCCTCTGGGTGAGCTGGTCCTGTTGATTGGATGCCACCCTGGCTGTTTGTGTGTGTGTGTGTGTGTGTGTGTGTGTGTGTGTGTGTGTTGTTGGGGAGCTTTCCTGTGGCAGGGTCAGGGTTATACTTGTCAACAAACCCCAACAATTAGCTTTGACTTGGGGCTTTCATTCAACACAACATCTGACAGAAGCAACATGAAGTCCAGAGGGAGCGTCTGTCTGTCAGTTAGAGCGGCGACCTGCTATACTGACACTTCAGAATATTCTCTTTGACTGTATACTGAATGGAAAGTCAGATTGAGGCTATTTCTTTAATATAAATTGTTTATTTTGATTGTGTTTTTATTTAATTGCAAGGTTAAATTCATACAGATCTCCATAAATAAAAGAAATGCACTTTGTTCCTGAACAAGGATAAGTTAAAATAAATTCTTAAAACACTGCTTTTGGCTCATTTTGATGGCATAGTGACATTTAGTATGCATAATTCCTGAGGCTGTTGTTGCTCTGCAGCATCCTGGGGCTGAGATACTGTACTCCATGATTTTTTTCCCCGCCTGGAGCATCATGTGGCACCATGTCACACACTAACAACTAGATATTGACACACTGGGGGGAGGTGGCGGCCCCCCCCCAAAAAGAAAGAGAGCTCAGAGAAGAGACAGGATGAAAATGAATGCTGGGTTAGCCGTCACCAGGGGGCGGCAAAATCTGCTGCAGTTCAGGAGTGCTACTTTAACTTATGCTTTCTTTTTTATTAGTTTCAACTGTATTATAGTAAGTTGTAAGAAATATTATAATTATAGTGTTAATATCAAAATTGTAAATATTAATAGTCAGTACCGCTATATTTGTATATTTGTACCTTTTTCAGCCCGGATTTAATCTAAACCATTGAGTTTTAATTGGAAATCGAATTTATTGCTCTCTCTCTCTCTCTCTCTCTCTCTCTCTCACTCTGTATATATATATATACTGTATATATATATATATATATGTATGTATATGTAATTATAAATGAAAGAAACCGATAAGTGGTACAATTTAAAATACTCCCCCCCCCCTTTTGAATATTTAAAGGCAACATTTCTTCTTATCCAGTTATTTGATTAATGAAATAAATAATTGAATGCTTGATTACTAAACTAATCAATTCAACATTGATTTTCACAGAAAAAAATGGCTTTGCGTCCTTAATCTCAGCTGAGCTGGATTGGATTGGACTCACAAAAGAAAGAAGGATAAAATCTGCAAAGAAAAGGGTTTATAAACCAGATAAAATGATTTTTAAAAACAAATATATTTTTTCTTTTTGAGCAATTATCAAACTTGGTTTGTTTCTTATCAGCTTCCTCACAGCAAGTGTTTGTTTTTTTTCATTAAAAAATGATTCTGTGCCTTGTACTGATCTGCATGCGGGTGTATGTATTGTAAGCAAATTATCTCCTTCACACATACTTTGTATACTGTGTGGAAAACAATGCAATGCAAATGATTTCAGGGACCGTTTCGGGTTTGACATAATTGGATAACACAGAAACTTCTCCGTTCCCTCTGGGCTTTTCCAGCAGTTGCAGAGTTGAATGTTATACAACTATATTGTTGCCTGCACTGTAATTTCCTGATTTGTCGAGGAGGACGTGTCAGTAAAAACACACCACTAGCGTTTGTATGGTCCAGAATGTTTTCTACTTTCTGAATTTGGGAAGTTTTGCCTTGTATTTGCAGGATTTTTGTTTAGCTTGGAGGTCACACAGTTTGCACTTTCCTCATTTTACTGCACAGTGATGATTATCACTTATCATTTCTACCTTTAAATGATATCATGTGGAGTCATCCTGAGCACATGTAGGGCTCCCTGCAGCTGATTACCATGTAATAAGAACCACATGAGCTGGAATGGCACATGGGCTTGGGGATTCTTCTCCTACTTCTTCTATGGTGTCCTCAGGGAGGAGGCCAGGGAAGGGAAGGTTTTAGCTGACTCAGTTGTTCTGGCCTGAGCGGAGCTCTAATGAGGGAGGAGTGCAGCACTGTCACTCACACACAGGAAGTTTTAGATTGTACGCATAAAATGCACGATCTCAGAAACAGACTCCATCTATTTCACCGTCTTCTCCCAGGTGCATCGCTAAAATCCAGCTACAACCTTCCCATACACACACCTCTTCGCTTATGTTTCACTGTTTTCTCCTTTTGTCGTCTTCCTCTTCTTCATTCTTCCCGCGTGTCCTTCACACACACATTCTTGGCCTTTGACTGTGTGTGCACATTAGCCTTGGGCTGCATCAAACTCCAATTTAAATTGAGTGTGTTCACATTTATATTAAAGGGCTTGCATGTATGTGTATGTGTGCACGTTTGTGCCCCGGAGAGCCGCTTCCTCTCATCAGGGAATCCGTCCAGCATGCTATAAAACACTCCGACTCTCAGGCTAAATGTGGCTGCAATGAAGGTTTAATGTGCTGGAAAACTGCCGGTTTGGTTTGAATTGTGTGTGTGTGTGTGTGTGCATGTGTTTGTGTCTGTTTTTAATGGATTAGGTGGTCGTCTGTTTTTAAATGTAATTGCGTGTGTACTGATGTTGCTTTTTATGGTTAAGACATGGACTTTATTGAGGTTTGTACTTGTGTTTTTATGCTTTTTAGTTAGTCTGATCAAGATGTTCAGTGGAATACACATTTGCATGAAAAATAAATCTTGTTAAACATGTCAACAGGACATGTTTAAATAAGAAAAGCCATTTGTTAATGTTTATTCGTTATGTATGGTATGGTGTGTGCCAGTTAATAGCATAACAGCTGCAGTCCAGTGACCTCGCCACATACCGTTTGGACAGATAGATATGTCATCCTTCAGTCCTGACCTGACTTAAGCAAGGACTCCCAGTTTGGTTGAATCTTATGATTCATCTAATCCTTCCATTACATTCTGCCTGGCTGGTAAATCTGTTCTTTTTTTCATCTCTTTGCCCCCAGCTGATAACACAGACTCTCCATTATGAATCTGTAATCTCTCAATCTAAACGCCAGAACACACCGGCGCCAAACGGCGTGAGTCAAAACAGCCTCCTCTATTATTTTTATTATGAACTCCACTCTAATAGCATCATTGGAAGGAAATGAATAGATTTGGTGGGGGGGGGGGGGGGGGAACCGCTCCCTTGTTCTGCATATTGGCTTCTGTTGCATTTCTAAGGTTTTTGAAGTGAGATCAGGTTTGAGTTGTACAGTAGGAATTGCTGAATTTTTATGAATTTAAAATCGACAACCACAACAGGCACTGCAAAGCAGTGTTTTTGCATGGCATGTGGGACTAAGGCCCTTTTCACATGGTGTGCTCGTTTGACCACAAATTTTGTCCATGTAAAAGCAAACAGGCCAGGCCCGGGCGACCCAGGTCGATAGGTAGTCCCAGGACCTGGGCCACCCGCGCTCAGGCAGGGAAAAATGCGTTGTGAACACAATCCAGGCCGTGCCGGATGTGACGTGGGCTACTCACCCAACAAGCAGCAGTGACCAAATCAAAACTCGACCCTACCGGTTATCTGTTTATCTTTTTTTGTCATTAATCTGCTCCTTTTAATGGTAATTGGTAGGGATGTAATGATATCCACATCTCACGGTACGATATTTATCTCGATATTGTGGTGAGGCTCATGATAACACCAATGATGGCATAAAATGCTTTGACGAGTCATTATTACAATATTGTCAAACTTCAAGGTTATGACATTTTGACCTGCTTGAAAAACCTTTGCTGAAGCTGAAATTAAAGTAAAAATCCAATTTATTGAGAAGACAGCTCAGGTACTACATTAAATAAACTCAACCAGGCATTAGAACAGCCTATTTACTAAGTAAAAAAAGACCCAGGCACAAAGAAACTGCCTCGTCTTTAGTAGTCAATAAATTTAAAATAAATAAGTCCGTCTGTCTGTCAGTGGTCAGTCATACTGTATGTCTGAACTTCTACAGGCTCCTTTGGCTCAAAATAGCGCACTGGCAGCAAAGGATTATGGTCTTTGTAGTTTAGTATGTTACACTATGCATTGAGCGGACTGAAAACTATCAGTTTTGTCTCAAGAGAAACGCTGTTTAATACCGTGACAAGACCACGACGATATTGCGGCAGTTTACCTCCGGCGATATCGCGATATCAACAATATCGTTACATCCCTAGTAATTGCTGGTTTAAAAAAGCTAATGAAAAATATTTGTCTCTGGCTCGCATTAAGGATGGAGTGATTTTCGATCGGATCGTCTGTCAGTGATCGAAGGGGATGATCATGATCTTTTTTTTAAATGGCGATCTTTAAGGCGACTTTTAATTAATTTACTGCCATAAGATGTTAAAGAAAAATCTCCAGAACTGCGCTCTGCTGTGTCGGCTACTTATGTTTCTAGTGGAGCACCATGTCTGCATGCAGAGCTCATTGATCTGCGCAGCTGAGGACTGAATAATAAACTCTTAATTCCACCGTTTACTCTTTTTTTCCTTCTCACTTTTCTGCGGAGGTGCGCGCGTTACGGACGCAGGCTCTCATCGTCTCCTCTGTTCATCTTCTTGCTCGTTTGGTTATCTCTCCAAGTAACCAAATGAGTTTCCTTCCTTGTTGATAAACTAACTCAGTTGGTGACGTAAGGGTTTGTTGCTTCCTCAGTTGTTAGCTATCAACAAAGTTTCCGCAACACTGCCACATAGTGTTCTGGCACTGAAAGTACCAAGCGTCCGCGAGCCTGGTTCAAGCTCTGGCATGTGAACGCAACACAAGAATCAACAATCCCAGGCCCTGCACAAGCCCGAGCACGCCATGTGAAAAGGCCCTTAAACTTCAGTTTAAGTTGAAATCATCATCAGATCTTGCAAATTCTTTTCCATTTTTAAATATATTGGAGGCAGATCTGGTTAAAAGGTTATACATCCATGTTTGTAGGGTAAAATTTGATCCATGATCTGAACATACTTAGTTCAACTCATAACCCCAAGATTAGTTGTGATAAATGTGTAAATGTATGCATGGCTAGTTGGCTGTGAGAGGAGTCAAAGGATTGTGTTGCCTCTTCGGTAAAAAACGACTAATAATATCTACAGAGTGCTGTTTGCATAATAGAGTTGCATCATTATCTAAAATTAAAACATCCAGAACGACATTTACAAATAGAGCTTATGAATATATTGAAAAAGCATCAGAATGCACAGTGTTAGTATTGCAAAAAGGGGGTGGGGGCTGGGGGCCTGGAAAATAAATATTTAAAAATCTACAACAGACTTCCTACTTCTTACTGAATTGATATCAAAGCATTTAAATGAATACTGAATTGAATCGATATCGCATCGCAACCCAAAGAATTAATCAAATTGAATCGTGAGATTCTTAACAATACCCAGCCCTAATAAATTAGACAAATGTCTATTTTAGCCGGATTGTCGTGAATTGATGACATTGGTAAAGGACCTCAAGATGGCTTTATTTTGAATTGCCGTGGTACAAATTAAATGAGCTAATATGCTAATTAGCCATCTGCTAATCACGATACATTGGATGCTGCTGTTGGGCATGACAAAAAAACAGCAACTGAAGCTGATGAACTCAGAAACCCGATACTGATCATTCAAAACCATTTTGATCAAAAGTCCACATGTTTAGATTTTTTTTACTTTTATGTGTGGAACTGCTGTGCAGAACTTAGTACTTCTACAACAGAATAAATCTGAGCCTCCGGGGCAAAATTTAACTCAAAAACTGTAATGTAAATTCTGCGTGTCATGTTCAAAGGAAACATCAAAACATTTCATTTTCACATGTCATACTGTGTTTCCCACTTGTTAAAGATATATTTTCAAGAAGTGGAACTTTTTGTGTGTTGTGAGAGTTTTTGATCAGCTGCTTTTTGCCACGGGGTGTGTTTTCTTTAAAGTCCAGGCTTTTTCTCTGCTCTGAATCATGTGAATAAGCCCAGATGATCTGCAGTGATGTTTTGAAGATGTCAGAGCTTCTCATCCCCTCCCCCTTTTCTATTTTTGAATCTGGGTAATATTTTCTTCATCGGTTGGTAAACCTCTGACATTATCAAAGCCATGTCTACACATCAGATCCCACCACGAGGGACAGTTGGATCACATCATCAGAACTTGCAAATGTTGGATGGGTTTTTCATTTTCTTTCTACTTAAGTGAAGCCAGCTGAACACACACACACACGTGCCTGGTGGGAGTCGCAGAGGGATGGCACGTATCTCATCTTTAATCTAATAAAGGGACTCAGTAGAGGCTGGAATTAATCAAACTGTAAGGGAGAGGAGCTTTGAACATAAAAATGTGGAGAGAAGGCGTGAAAGCATTTTGAGGAAGAGAGAATATGATTGGACCTAATGAATGCCTCGGTGTTATAACAGAAGGTAGAGCGTCTAAATCACCTTCATTTTTCTTTGGGCTGTCTGTGCAGTCTTCTTGCATTTAAGCTGAAAGGGACCACCAAGTCTTTTTTTTTTTTTTTTTTGTCTGTACAGCAATTTCAAAGCACCAACATCTGAATTTAGTTCACACAGACGATGATTTAGGTCTCTTGATTAGACCAGTGTGGTTGAGTTGTGTAGATGTCAGCCCACCCAAATCATAGCTTGTTACATTTTAATGATTACCATTTGCCTCCCCTGGATTAAATTAATTGAATTAAGTCTTTAGAGAATTTTAATTCAGTACAAAAGTATTGAGCCATCCCTTCTTTCTTTGTTTTTGCTCCCAAGCAGTCAGACTTTATTGGAATCGTTTAAAGTGGTTTTGAGCAACAGCTCTTAGTGCTTCTGAAGATGTTTTTGTCTTTCCGTTGTCCTTAAACATGTTCATTTATTTTATTTAAAGCACAAAAGCCAACTAACTCAGTGGTTAAACTAGTGTTTTTTCTATGACAACTTGGCAAAGAACGAGTTTTAAGTGACATCTTTAGCCACTTTGTTACTTGCAGCTTGTCACAAAGACACATGGTTAGTCCCCACTGCTTTAGGACATCTTTAGAAGGTGCAAAAGATAACAATTTTACAAACAAAATTTTATTTTTTCATCATAAAGTTGATTCTCAAAGAGGTATTGGCTAAAATATCCCAGCAGCACGTCCTAAAGAAAGTTAAAGACACTGTATTATTTTTTGTGTTTATCATGTGACGCACTTTGTGACGCCTGTCTGTAAAAAGTGCTATATAGATAAAAGTCACTTACTTACAAGTGGATGAGTAAATAAGAAGTGGTGGCCTATTGAACAAAAAGTATGTACAACAAGTGAACTATGGTGTTCTTCAGAGATCTGAAAAAAATCCAGCAAGACCTGACCTGAGACCTGAGAGATGCATCTGGACCTTTAGTTGATTCACTTACTGTTGGCCGAAACCTCATCAGAAATGGTCTCCTTTGGAGGGTAGGGTGTCAAGAACCCATTCTTAAGGAAGGAGAACAAGGGGGGGAAAAAAGCTGAGGAATGCCAGATGGTACAAGAACTGAATTGAAAATCATCAGGCATTATGGGAGGATGAGTCCTTCCCAGAGCCTGAACATCTACATTATCAAAGCAATGCGGGATCATCAAGACAGAGCATGAGACAGAAGGCAGCAAACATCCAAGGAGGAGCGCTGAAATGTCATTTAATACGTCTGGAGACTAATTACTGAAGACTGTTTAAAGAAATTACAAGAAAGCTGGTCTAAAGGTTCATTTATGCTCCCATATTATATGTAATATGGCTTGTCTGTTTCATTGCCACACATATTTTCATGGATCTTTTATGTTGGCATTGTTGCTTGGCAGTGCAACCAGAGTTTAGAGCTCACCTCCAAGTGACGTCAGTCTCAGAAAACAGCAAACATGGTGATGGAGGAAAAGATCACAACATCTCCTGAAAGAGACATAATGGCCCAATTCCTACTTTCATCCCTACCCCTAGCCCTTCCCCTTGGCCCTAGCACTTGAAACAGAGTTTCAGGTGCTTGGCATTGAATTATTCTTCTAAGAAATGGGACAGCCTTTCAAAATCCTCATGCGTCATCAATAGTCATCTGTGGCACAGTAACCAGACATCACAGCTGTTTCTGGAAGAGTTCACAATGCCGACTGCAGCAGCAATAACCTCCCTTTCCTGGGAGATTGGATTATTTTTTTTTTTGGTTTAGGCCAAAAACATAAAACAAAGAAAAAGAAGACGCCTTTGACTCAAACTTAACGTTAATATGATGTTAGACATGAGCAGATGCACGTAATGTTACGAAACTAGCAATTTTCTTCAATTTTGTATTAAAACTGTCCGTAATACACCAAAGCATCCTTAAGATAGCGATCTTCATGTTTTATTTAGAAGAAAATACACACATTTGTGTGCTTCTTTGGCTGCTCATTTCCTCGCCATTTTGCCCATATTTCACATGAAATTGTGGGTAATGTCATGCCATTCATTTTCTAGTGGCCCTTCGAAAATCTCTGTTTTGAGGGCCAGATAGCCCTTCCACTTCATCCCTCCCTCTTGGTCTGAACCAGAATCGGGATACCACTACCCCTTCACATGAACACAAAAAAGAAGGATCAGGCCCAAGGGTTAGGACTAAAGTGGGAATTCACCCTAAAAAGTAGATGCAGTAGATGGTTGGGTCTGTTTGGCCATTAGAAGGTTCAGGCTGTGCTGAAGGTTGTCATTATACATATAGACTTTCTGTCTCAGTAAAATTGCACAAACTTTGTTTTAAACACAGCTTTTACAGTCATGTTTGCATGTTACAGTATATTGTTGGACCTGTTCCCCAATTTTCTGTCAATGTATAAAGAAATAAGGGGTGGCTCAAGATTTCTTAACAGTACTGTATGTATCTTTGTATTTTTAATTTTCCATTAATTTGAGTTGTATGTTGTTTCTTTTTTCAGTGGATTTAAATTTACATTCCTTTGTCAAACACTTCTTCTTGTTTTTCTAAGAACATACTCTTACTTTCCATGAACACAGATCAACATGTTTGTCACATCCGTCCTCATGTACTCTGTCATCTGTTCTTCCCTCCTTCAGCTGATAGCTGTATACGATGAACAGGAGCCTCATCATGGGGGTGATGGCACCAGCGCCAGTTCCACCGGGACCCAGAGCCCCGACTTGTTCGCCACTGACCTCAGTGCTGGCAGCGGGGCTTCAGCCTTCCAGCCCTACCAGACTGCCAGTGAGATAGAAGTCACACCATCGGCTCTTCGCACCAGTAAGTCCCAGTACCTGAGGAAGGAGAGGTGAAATTAGAAATGAATTGAATAGGCCCTCCAGTTGCTCACCTTTATCTCCAGATACCATAAATATTATAATCAGTTCCTCATGTTGTCATTGAGTCAAATGTTAGCAGCTACAGCTGTTTACTGGAAACCCAACAAATCTTTTTATCACGGAGCCCTGTGGTGATGTACATAAATTCAGTTAATTGGACAAGAGGTGCCTTTCTTCAGCCACAGTTAGACGTTTGATCCCCGGCCAATATGTCTAATTGGTTCTGTTCACGGCCTCCTAAATCAAAAGTGACGCTGAGCCCGCTCACCTCCGCAGTTCTGCCAGCCAGGCCACTTCTTCTTCTATAATTACTGAGAGTGTGGACGGGAAAACTGCCTCCCCTTCGGTGATCTGTCAATTTGGATCAGGCGAACCCTTTGAATACAATTTCAAGTAGATGCAAACACACATAGAGGCACACTCCCGTGTCTCACTGCTTCTGTTTTGTTGACCTGTGTTTTATCCTGTTTTCTGTTGCAGACGTGCATTTATTAGAATATTTAACGTTTTAGGCTTATAATAAGCAGTGTGTCCCTGTGCCAACATGCCTGACTCAAATTAAATGAATCCAACAGCCAATGAAGTTCTGCCTGATGACTCATTGGTTTGACTCAGGTGTGTTGGCACATGGACACGTTGAAAATCTTCTGGACACTGGCTCAAAGCTGCTTTGGACTCTCCGGATGCTTCCCTTCGTTTTTCCAAAAGTTTCTTTTACAATTCAGCATTAACTTTATCAGTTCACATATAGACAATACACTTTTGACATTTGTGAATTGGTTCAGTATTCCAAGTCAGTATAACTAGTATTCTGAGATAAGATACCCCCACCCACTTAGTGTGTACTATAGATGACCCTAATCTGGAAATACACTGAAAAAGAAAATAGTTGATCCAACTTCATTGAATTCTTTCAATTGGTAACACCTAAATGAATTAAGTTCTTAACGCAATTGATTTAAGTCATATTTACTTAATTTTGCATTAATCCAACTTAAAATGAAGGCAAATCAACTCAAAGGTTTCAGTTTTTCCAGCTTTGCATAATTTTTGCATATCTTCCTTGTCCTGTTAGATTTCAGTGATGCCTTCGACACCATTGATCACAACATTCTGCTACAGAGACTTGAACATCTTATTGGAATTGCATTAGACTGGTTCAAGTCATATTTATCTGATAGATTTCAGTTTGTTAATGTAAACGAGTCTTCATCACACACCAGAGCAACTCATGGAGTTCCCCAGGGTTCTGTGCTCAGACCAATACTCTTCACATTATACATGCTTCCTTTGGGTAATATCACACGATATGGCATACATTTTCATTGCTATGCAGACAACACTCAGATATGCTTATCCATGAAGCCTCATGAAACCAATCAGTGTGTCACATTACAAAGATGTCCCAGTGACATAAAGACCTGGATGACTCTGAATTTTCTGCTCCTAAATTCTGACAAGACCGAGGTTGTCATCTTTGGACCTGAAAAACTCAGAACTAATATGTCAGCTTTATGATTGATCTGGATGGCATTAATTTGACTTCCAGCACTACAGTTGAAGAATCTTGGAGTTATTTTTGACCAGGATTTTTCTTCTGTCTCACATATACAGTAAAACAGGTTTCTAGAACCGCCTTCTTCCACCTACGTACGTAATACTGCTAAAATTAGGGACATCCTCTCCCAGAATGATGCAGAAAAACTGGTCCTTGCTTTTGCTACTTCCAGATTGGACAAACTGATTAATCCAGGTGTTGTTGTGGTTACTGAGGTCAGGCACACCAGGATTAATTAATTTGCCCAGTAATGAAAGACAGGAAACAAAGGAGCTGGCTTACTGTAAGTTCAGGAAGAAGTGGAGTTGTGAATAGAGCCCATAGTAAGTAAGCCATGTTGGTTCCACCTTAGACATCATTTAACCACTATAAGGTGGTGAGTTTACAGTATCTCCCTGTGCCCTTCACACTCATAGTGCCAACTTTACCATCCCAACTAAAGAGACATTCTCAACTTTCACTGAATGTGAATATAACAAGGACAGTAAACGCATAACACAAAGGATAACAATAATAAAATGTTCATTTCCTGTTGAATTTGCTTTTCCCATGTGGCTTTATTGTCCCAATATGTTGTTTTGAAAATATCCCTGCCTACTTTGTTGATCATGTATGCTAAAGATGCAAAAACTTAATGAATTTACTGTGAATGAAAGTAAAAAATATATATTTCAAATTAGAGAGTGGGATTTTTATGTTGATTTGACTAAAAAAGAAAAAAAAAATCATCACCAAACCAAAATCAATTAAGTTTGATCAGTGTAAATAAGTCTTTCATATTGACGACACCCCAAATACTTTTTAGAGTGTAAAGCAAGGTTTTGTTTCTTCATGAGTATTTCTTTTTCATATTCAGCAAAGAATTATTGGTTTTGCTGAAGGTTTTTCCTTTAATCCCCACAGCTTGAGATGAAAATGGTTAAAAACAAACTACTTTTAACAATGTTATTTTCAGTCCTGCAGAACTCAACAGCCGTACACAATGACTATATTATAATCTCTATTATACTGTATTTGTTCTGTTTTTAAGATACAATCCAGATAATCAGTCATGATCTGGTTGCAGCCAAATAATTTTTGTTCAGGATTGATAAAGTAATGTTCTACTGCATATTCTTTATCTTGTACATAACATGCCTTACTCTCTGGAGTACGGGCTACCCACTAACAGCATGTGAAATAGTCTTGATGAAGCAAAAGACCCGTATTTTCCACACATACAAACACACCCAGTGTTAGAGAGGTCACTCTGGTCCTAATTGCATTTCTGGACGAGACGCTGAATGTGAATTTTCCAGGAAGAAACGACAATCTTTGGCATAATCACACCTGCCAGTTGTTAATTACCCGTCTTCATAATAAATTCCAACCTTGTCTAATTGACGACGGAGACTCTCATCAACTGAATTTTAATAAGTTTTAAGAGAAATGTCCAACATGGAAGGAAAAAAAAGGATTTGATTAATTTTTTTTTTTCACAAGCTTCTAATGAGAATAGCTTTCAATTACCAATTTATGTTGGAGATGCAGAGAGAAGCGCTTGTCTCCGTCTTTGCCAGTTTCCTTGTTTGGTCCACAGACCAGCTTAGCAGACAAGTGAGTTCTTTTGAAATGAACAAATGGATTGATGTAATTTATTGGCTTTAGTAAACTGCTGATTAAAGAACACTATAACTGTTGTAGACTTGTGAGGATTTTAACTACTGAGCGTAATAATGTCCTCCCATTTGTGCAGAACACAGTAAAGCAAAATAACTATTGACGGCTTGACATCCCTTATGGTCCTTCCTCTTTCCATCCCATACACATTTTACGGCAGTCAAATTCATAATATGGCTCCCCTCCTGATGGTATTATTTTATCTGTGTCGTCCTGTTGTTAAAATAATTATTCCATGATCTAAAGGTTAATGGCAGCAGCTGTTTTAGGATTGCATTGCCATTTGAGATGAATAATAGTTGTTAAACTTTAAAGGCTCCTTCCTCACCAGCACTGATGAAAATATCTATCCACAAGATGATTTCCCATTCCAGACTAAATGGCTGTTGCATTTAACAAGTGATTCAATTAAAATGTGACTGGGTTAGATGCCATATTCTTAAAGGCTGTAAAACAAACTGTCTACTTCAGTAATCAGCTCCATATGTTTCTTATTTTTACCTCATCTGCTGCAGGATAAGCAGACACAATGTTTCGGTGTAGGGCAGGGGGTCCAAAGTCTGTCCTCCAGGGCGGTTGTCCTGCAGGGTTTCTGTACCTCCTTGTCAGGTTTACAAGCAAAGTCAACGGCTGACACGCATCGAGGAGGCGTCGAAAACCCTGCGGTGCGTCTAGACACGTTTCGTGTGTCAAGTTTTGAGATTTTGAGCGTTTGACGCACGTCACGGGCGGCAGACACCCTAGTTGGAAAATCTGAACTTTAGCGTATTGACGTGGGGCGTTAACCAATCAGAGCAACTCAATGTCATGACACAGACACACATAATGACAGGACGGGAAACACCCAGAGGAACCAGGGGAATCTCGTCTCTCTCTGAAGACAGAGGAGGATAAACTGTGATTTTCGTCCAGTCCTGGTTTCTGATCGGTGGTATGATGACCTGCTGTGCCGATGAGATGTAATGGGCTTATAATGCCGTCCCGCATCGGGGCAGCGGGATGTTAAATTGGGCGGGATCAGCGCCCCTCATCAGCATGCAGCTCCTGGAGTAAATGGTGACCTGTCTGGATTCACCTTGAATCATCTGGTGGAACACAGACACAGAGCAGAGAAGCCCGATAACAACGTTCCCTAGCTTTGTTTATCACATAAAGCCGAGCCCCTCTCTCTCCTGCATCTGCCATGGTGCAGATAGACCGGTGAAAGGAAAAAGTAAGGAAATATCTTCAGTTGTTTTTTTTTTTTTTTTTTTTTTTTTTTTTTTTGCTTTCTCTCCCTCCCTTTTTAAGGAGGGGCTTGTCCTGAAGCGCGTCGAGCGTGTCTTGGCTGGACATCCCTCAACATGCGTCTAAAGTGATAATAAATAAAAAATTTCTGAAAATCATGACATTGATTTTCAATTGTGGTTCAACAGAAATATTGACCACAAACAAGCAAGCATGACCGGGCCCTCACGTGAACCACTGTGGACCCCTGAGCAAGGTCCTTAACCCCCCCCACCAACTGCTCCTTGGGCACTTTAAATAGCAGCCCACTGCTCTCAGGTTCAACCTGAGATGGGTGAAAATGCAGAGAATAAATTTCCTAATTGGCACACTAATTGGGATTAATAAAGTATATCCAAAAAAAAACAAAAAACGATGGAATTCTTAGGCTAAACATTTGTTGAGCAACACTTTGAGACAATCACTGGAATCAGGTGTTTTCTCCATTGTTCAAAAGACTTCTACACCTGTTGACAGGTATCTTGGTCCACTGTTCATGAGCAAGGTGTTCTAATTTGTCTGGTACAGTTTTGTTTGTTTTAATTATTATTTTCAACCACAATTCAAAAGCAATAATTTATTTCAATAAATTATAATTTTGTATATTTTTGATTATTATTAGTTTGCAGTCGTCTTTCAATCTGAGGGTCGGGGATCTACTCTAGGCTTCCTCAGACTACATGCCGAAGTGTCCTTGGGCAAGACACTGAACCCCATGTTGCCTCCCAATGTGCCTATCGGAGTATGAATGCGTATATGACTGTGTGTGTAACTGGGTGAATGTGACGTGTAGTGTAAAGCGCTTTGAGTGGTCAGAATAAAAGTGCTATATAAATACAGTCTACTTACCATTTACTAGGGTTTGTCATATTTAATTATTTGTTATACACTGTACAGTATTCATGTTTAAATTTTACTGTTCTTTGAACAGCTGAGCATTATTTCATCCGGCCCGTGTAAATAAAACTATTAGTGACGTTATATTTGGCTTTGACTGTGACTAAACATTTGCTCTCACTTTGCGATAAAAATGTTGGGATTGTAAATTGATATTCAGCCTACGTAAATATATCAGGATATGACTGCTGGTCCATATCATGCAGCCCTGTCTCTTTTCCATTCATCAACAACCATCTGCTGTATTCTTTTACCTGTTGTCTGTATGGCTGCCATGAAGATACTTCAGAATCATTTAAGTCATTTAAGCAGCTTCCTGTGGGAAGAAACACAGGGCTATTGAATCAAAACCCATCCCCAACAAGCTGCCCCCCCCAACAGCTCAGAGAGATTCAGGTCCCACGCTCTGGATGACCCAACAACCCCTCTCAACCGAGTATAAAGTGTGTATACACACTAGGACATTTGCTGATACAACAGTTACTGTAGCTGTTGGCTCACACATCTCTAAACACAAACACATGTCTGCTGGTTTGTGTGCTCACAAAACCAGTGGACAACTTTGCACCCAGTTAGATAATGGCTTATAAACCCCCACACACACATACAGAGATCCACTTCAGTTTACATAAATCCACACACCTCTTGACAAAAGAATGTGAAGGTCCAACACACACACTCAGTGATATCCAGACTCATCTGTTTATCTGAGAGCACAGGGAAATAAACAGTCACAAACACACAGATGAAGACGGCCAATCATGTCTCTCGCTTACTCTCACAATACACACCAAGTTAAATAACTGTTGACCCAGACACACACACATACACACCCACTTTGTGGACAGATCAGTGTTTCCTGTATGTGTGGACACCATGTTTTGGAAGAGAACATGGGAACGCGACACTTGGCCCCCATCATCCAACAAACAAGCTCCAGCTTTTGAATCAAGCTAGCTTTTTCATCTGGAATTTTCCTCTTCATCACGGTCCTTTTCAGCCAATCAAGAGACGACAGAAGTCTGAGAAGTAGCAGATTTTCATTGTCATAACATTTGTGTATGGTGGGTTTTATGAGCTGTAATTATTTGGACCTTAGCCCGCCGCCCCCACACCGTAACTTTTAAACACACTGAAGAGGTTTAATGGAAGTCATCCACTAACGCGGCTGTTTCTCAATAAGCTCTTCCTCATGTTGTTCCCACATATTCTGCCGCTCTGACAGTAAAACAGAAACTGGAGCCACCTGATGAGACTTTTAGTGATAAATCTAATTCATTCACTATGTGATGATAATGGAATCTCAATGATTAATTCTCTTTATTAGTCCACATTGTTTCAGGGGTATAATTTGTTCATGCAAATTTACATCAATCACTTTTAAATATTGCAATAAGTCTTTGTCTTCAGTCTTATCAGGTACAGCAAAGGGTGTTATTACTCAGAGGTGAACAATTGGGTACTTGGCTTTAAAAAGAAAAGCAGGGAAAGATTTTTTTTTCTCCATGAGTATACCCCAAGAGCAAGCTTTACATGATTTCTCCCCAAAAATATAAAACATGATTACCCTTGCCTGGAGAATTTTGTGGGGATTCCTGAATTGTTTTAGGTCTTGTATTTGACAGACAGAAGCACAGGATGGGCATTTTAGGGGATTTTTAAAGTTTATTAGTCAGGCTAATAAAAATCAATTTAAATCTGAACTTCAAAGTTATTCATTCAAACTGAATATTGTAAGGCACCATATATACAGGTATTTGTTTGTATGTGTATATGAATGTGGATTGATTGATTGCCCTTTGTTTTTTCAGATATGCCCTTGCACGTAAGGCGCAGCAGTGATCCTGCCCTGATGACCATCAATGGGCCATTTAGTGGTGTCGAGTCGCGGGTCAAAACAGAAGAAGCCCCATCCAGAAAGAACCCAACCCGCTGGTCCACGACTGCTGGCTTCCTGAAGGCTCGCCACTCGTCTGGCACAAATAGTTTGGAGAGGAAGGTGTGTTGATCAGATTAACCTGGTTTTGATGGTGGAAACCAGCTGCATATTTTGTTTCTTCATACAGATACAGTGAAGGTTTCTATGCACCTTTAATATGAAATGTTTAAAATGGTTGAAATGAGTCTGAAAAGAAAGAAAATTTTTACTTAAAAAGTAGAAATGTTTGATATTGGCTTTTTTTTTTTTTTTTTTTTTTTTTACCTATATCTGATATCCGATATTGTCCAAGTCTTGATTTCTGATACCCCTTATCAATCTATACCAATATATATAGACAACGGTGAGGTTATATCTCTCATATTTTGAGAAATAAGACTATATTCTGCTCTGGGAGCAAAGATCCTAAAATAGCCTTAACTCAGCCAGAAGAGTTCATTTTGGACATCTGACTGCCAGATATCAGACACTAGCAGCTATTAACCAACATGTGGCTAATTATAATGTTTCTGACAACTTGGTAACTTAACCAACAACTTAAAACCAGACATGTTATAATCAGCTTCAAAGCAAGTCAGTCTGTAGCAGCAGCAGCTGCACTGTAGTCACATGACTCTGAAAGGAATGCTGGGATATGAAGTTCTTCCAGGATAACAGGGACTTTTCTACATGCTGGACCACTGCCAATGAAACAAGATCTACCAACAAAATAAATGAAATCTTGCAGGATTTCATCAGGGAAATATTGGTATGATAAAAAATAACACTGGTAATTTCTGATATTAGCTATTAAAGGGACTAGAGGCAGGGATTTAAAAAACAAACAAACATGCTTGTCCATTTTTTTTTAATACTAATGGGTAATGAAGCGCTAAATACCAAAAATAACGTTTCCACCCACATTTCTCTCCGTTGCCTTGAACAGGCTGTGTGATGCAAAATGTGCTACAATCCGGTGTCCGAATTTCCTGTGCTGCCCTGCGGACGTGACGTCAAATGACCTACATCCGCAGTTTTGATACAGGAAGAAGACGGTCGCGGTAAATTCAAACACTGTAAGCGATAGTTATGGATTCTTCTGCCGTCAGTAAACGATCCAGATCAACTGAAAGACACTAAAAAGTGTAACTACGAAGAAAAAGCTTAGTAAACAACATTATAGCTTCAGTGTGTGCACGCTACCGTGACGGCTTGGCTCGTGGCTGCAGTTACCTGAAGCGCTAGTCGTGGCAGTCGCGAGTTTAGTTTCTTAATCTCGCCTCAATTTCCTTTAATGTGATATTGGCCAATGATATTGGTAAGCTGATAATATCGGACATCTCTTCTGTTTATTAATCAGGTTCCAGTCATACACCTGTTGATGTATGACTGGCACTGGAACAACGAGATCTTGTGATATTTCAGTATTTGCAAAAATATCAACCGTAAAACCTGACACCGATAATTTCAATGCTGATTTCGGCCGACGGTATCAGAAATCCCTGTTAAAAAGAATTCGTGTTCTTGGGAGAAGCATTGTCGGAAAGCAGGGGTGTAAGTGCTGAACATGACAATCATGGCAACCACTGTCTCTGCAGAGTAAAGCTTTGGACACGTACCGCAGCCTGCCACGAGATGCAGGGACCTGGGCCAATCAGAGGGAGTTTCAGCGAGAGACGGCCCGGTCATCCCTCAGCGCCAATCACCCCATGGTAGACCGCTGGCTGGAGAGACAGGAGCAGGTAGGGAGGAGGTTGTTTGCATAAGAATGCACGCATGGCTCATAAAACAAAGACTTTAAGTTTGTGATTGGTTGTGTGATCGAAGCAAATGCTAAAAATAAAAGTGTGAATTGGTAGCAGTCTGCAGTGCACTCACCTGATAACCCCCAGTTATCGGTTATACAGATTTCAACACAAAACTCTTTTAGTCTTAGTGTCCCAGATCCAGTCCAGAGCATGACCCAGTTCTGTCACTCCCTCTGGTCCTCAACAAGGAGATTAAAAAGTGGAAAATTTCCACCATAGAACCCACAATGACACATAAGTTATGGATGGAGAAGCAGCTTACTGTTGATCCAGTAAACACAATCATACACAGCACATATGGTCCACTTTAAGAGGACATCTGGATTTTTTCCCTCTTCCCACGAGGCTCAAGCATGCTAAAGTTTTCTAAGAATAAGCTGATACAATGTCATGAACTGCATGCATCATTCAGGTAATATGAGGGTTGTATGGGTTTTGTGTAAAGATGTAAAGTTTTGATGATCTGGACATGAATTAAAGTATAATCTGGAGAATATCATCTGCTGGTGAACAGCTGATACTTTGTTCTTGCTTTATAAAAACACAGCATCTAAAGTTGACAGCACATTTCAACGAGCTGTTACACCATTTAGTGTAATGCACCACATCTGATGATCGCTGATGATTGAGTGGTGATTTTTCTTTTCTACACCATATGTTAGCAGTTTACACAGTTCTTCATGCCTGATTTTGCTAACCGTTTCAATCGTACTTCACAGCAAACTCTAACCATGAAGTTAATTTCTCCAGGAGAGGTTGAAGGCTGGGCTGCTGCCAGCTGTTGCTGCTGATTTAAGTCGGCATTCTTAGATGAAGCAAGTTGGCATGTGATTTATTTTTCTTCATGTTTTGTGGTGCAAATGAAAAACACTTGGTTGTACCACACATACAGAAAATGCGATAGACACAGTTAGTTCAGGTTCATGTAGCATGGGTTTTAGCGGAACTTTAACAGATGATCCAAGAAATGGAGCACAAAATGGACTTTGTTAGTCCTCTTGCATCACCGCACAGGTCTGCACAGTCTAACACACTTTTCAAACAGTTAATAATGTATGTTTACATGCATGTTGTCATTTCAAGTACTTCTGTAGGAATAGGATCTTTGCACAGAAGGTTGAGTACAAGAAGTTTCCACCATCCTTTTGAGCTGTTTATCATATTTGTCTTCCATCAGGTTTTGGTATAAGTGAATTTAAGGGGTAGGAAGTCACTGCGGGATTGTGTAGTCCTTATTGATGACCCACTGAAGCCCATCTGGCCTTCTCTACTCTCACACATATTCACACTGCCAACCACTTATCCCCGTGGCAGCCCTCACAGTGACACAAACGGCTACATTAGTATTGACTCGCTGACTTAGATCTAATGTTGTTTCCTTCACCTTGGCCCTACTTTGTCAGCTCCTTCCTTCCATTTTCCATTTGTAGAAGTAGGGTAAGCTTTTTTCCTCTTTCAGAAATCAACAAGTGGTCATGAAGCCATCCAAATGGCTTCCAATGGGACTGTATGACTGCCACATGGCAAACTGGAAGAGTGTTTCTGTTGCTGTTTTAGTCAAAGTTAATCTGTAATGACAGATTTCATCTTATCAGTGAAAGACATGCGCAGATTTGAGGTTTCTTGGGCTGTTTTTTGTTGGCCAGTCCCGTACTCTGTCCTCGCTGTCACTGTTTTATGTCTCACTGATTTAGCATCCACTTAGCTCACTTTGTTCCAGGAAGGATGTTGCAGCAAAACTGCATGATGAGAAAAACCTTGCTTCTGTTCCAGACTTGATAATTTAATGAAAGAATAGATGAGAAAAAGCAGGCTGCGGAAGAATCATTTGTGTTTGAGGCAGATGTCTGTCAGTAGACATGCTGGACGGAGGGCTGTGACTGGAGATGCAGTAACTTCAACCCCACTCCCTTCACTCACCACAGCGGTATTTCATTCTTCTCTGTTTATTTTTAATAAAGAAATTCAGTATAAAGCTGTTAGAAGAGATGAGACTTTACATGACTTGTGTTGTGACTTGGTTGAACAGACCCAGACCAGTACTCTGCCTTGTGTATTTACACCCATTAGTCTGATTTATCTCATGTCTTTATATCTGCACATGTGCAAAAAATCTGCATAGCTTCCATCTTTTTAATAGTTCCCATTAAAAGGACCTCACAATGTGAGTAAAACTTTCATATGTTGTCTGCTTTGCAGTTTATTTGCTGCTAGCTAATGCTAAGACAGGGGCGCTGCCACGTTCAACAAAACCTGGATGTTTTTAAAATAGCAGGCAGTTCCATCACATTGATACTCCACGAGATATCCAATAATGAACAGGGAAAATGTAGGAAAGGATTTTTTTCAATATCACATTTCATCATCAGATCAAAGTATTGCTATTATCTGATCGCTCCGAGTTTTTGGGTTTTGATCATGTAAACATGTTCTATGACTTTGGTCTGGATAAATAAAACAAGTTGGTCATTTAATGAAAGCAGACAATAGTTGAACTGACTGCGACTTCCTCCCATCTGTTTAGCAGCTCCTGCCACCTGCAGCTACATAAACATGACTGAATTAAACATCTCTCCACAGTTTAATGAAACAGAAACGATGCAGCATTAATGAGAACAGCCACACCAGTTTCCAAACAGTTGCTGTAGTTCGCAGCGACCCCTGAAGTTTTCAACAGAAAGTCACCAGTTGACGTAAAAGCACATCGATCTGTGAGCAGTTTGATTGACCCAAGGAGTGCTGTCACTTCTCTCATCCGTCTATATTTCCATAGCAACAACATGGGCCGAGGACGATTATTTTAAAAAAAAAGGTCAATAAGCCGTCCTGAGTCGATATGCTTCTTGTTTACAGTCCAGCAATTGAGTCCTTGCTCTTTGTTTTATTTATACAGAAACAGGTGGTTAAAAACTGTAGAAGATAAACCATCTAACCTCTGGTCTGACATGTAGAAGCAGTCTGCTCAGTCAAAGTCACCTTGTTGGGTGTAACATGACATTAATGGCCTTTGTAATAGCTACTTCTTTGAACCTGAGTGGCCCCTAAAACATGTTATTTGTCCCCAGATGCCAAGACCTGCGTGTGTTTGGCACAACCCAGCAGAGCCCTTCTTTTATCCATTTTAGTGCTGCTAGCAAGTCTGAGTCAAAAAGCAGCTCCATTGCCAAAAAGAAAAGGTCTCAACAGACACAACAGCAAGGTTTTTAATGATGTGTCAAGTGGCGATAGACTGGTGTTTATGGAGGATATGATGAATATAAAAAGTCTCATAATAAAAAACTTGAAAAGAAACAAGTCATTCCATGCAGGAGGAGAAGAGAGAAAAAGTAGCAGTCCTCAAAATGAAAACAGCTGACACTTGCTGAGAAGCAAAGCATAGGGTGCACTTGGTTATAAATGCAAAATGGGAAGGGGGGGCACAAAGAGGCTACTGTTGATTGTGCTCATTTGGATCATTTCATGCATTTTTAATGGCCTTGTGGCGTGTGTATACTTTCTAAACTTCCTTTAACAGTTTATTACATCACTGAAAATAATTCCTCCATGGCACAATTAGCTTGCAGAGCTTTTTCTGCAGCAGCGTGTGAATCCTTTGTTAAGATATTAAAATAGAATACCAAGGAAAAGAAGAATAGCGGACCGAGAATAGAATACACAGTGATTTAATTAGTATAGAGCAGCTCAGAATGATGAATTAACCAAAGCAATTTCCTCAAGTTAGTTTCATCTGATCGTCCTAGAATGAATAACACGGAGCAGATGAGGATGAAATGAGGAGGAGAATTAGAATAGAAGGCCAAATAATGAAGAAGGCCTATTTTCTTGCTGTTGAGTATCCTGCTTCTCTTATAAGTGAATGCACAGAAAAGGGCATTGCTTTGCAGCGGAGTGAGGCAGATTGAATTGAAATGAATGAAAGCATTCTCTGCTCCAAAGTGGGTAATTGTGCTCGCCTGCAGCAGAACTGGCAGCTCCCTGACACACAGCAGAAAGGAGGGAGGAAAAAAAAGAGCTGCAGTAGTTTTGAGCTGCGTTCACAATCTCCTAAAACTACTAGTTCCCTTTGGCAACAGGTTGGGGGGTTGCCATGGCAACAGTGAGCTGTCAGTCGAGTGCGTATTAATGAGAGAGGGTTGGAGGTTCTGTGGCTGCGAAGAAGAGAGAGAGAGGCCTGTGCATTAGTGCTGCTGTGTGCATGTGTGTGCATCCGTGAGTCATGGGGGCATTTATGCATTTGTGTGTGTGTCAGTTGTGAGCATGTGTCAAAAATCCATGCACTTGTCGACTGGATTGCAAATCAACCAATTAAAAGGAAGAGGCGAAAGCCTCTGAGCCACCTGGAGTGTTACTGAGCTGAAGCTCCACACACACTCTGCAGGCTGTCTAGGTCAGCCGTCAGTCTTCACCTCTGTGGGTGGACGACTGTCTCTGTGGACGTACATGTCACTGCATGTCTGCTTGTATTTGTTACATTCAGTCTGCTGCTTTGTAATATCTCCTCTTTGCTTTGTTTGCAGGACATTTCTGTAAGTTCTGCGTAAGGATAGAACGATACATCGGCCGGCCGATATTTGTGTTATTTGCTGGTATCGGCATCGCTCGATACCTTAGTTGTGTTGGCTGATACCATCCCTCGACATAATTTACCGACGGGCATCTATACAGGCAACAGGTTTTTTTTTTAATATTATATGCATTACAGTACATGTTTAATATTTCTATGTGATATTTGTTTACAAGGGCATTGTTTCTCCTTTCCTTGTTTTTTAAGTGCTTTTTTTTCTTCTTTTTTTTTTTTTTATCTTAAAAGAGTTTTCAAAATTAATTTTCAGTGCCCTTCATTATATTAATTTTAGGGTCAAATGCAGTATCGGCCCCAAATATTACACCCAACTATCAGCAGGTTATAAAGGCCATAAAGGGCTGAAAAAAAACCATATCAATATCTGCCCCCTAAAAAATCTGTATCAGTCGATATTAGTGTTTTTTGTCTTTATTTTTACTTATTTTGTCTTTATATATTTTTCATTCATTTAATTTAATTTAATTTTCATTTAATTTAATTTCATTTAATTTCATTTTATTTTATCAAGTGCAAACTGCTAATCTGTGGGTAACAGTATTTTCTGTTCAAGTGCTACACAAAAGCACTATTTACTTGGACTGGTGCATGAGGGCAATTGTGTGCATGTATGAATCTGCTGAGAGTCTTTCCTCTGAAGTCTGACATCACCTCTGTTCATAAAACTTGGAGCTGGAGCCAGATCGTGTGATAAATGATCACGATTGCAAAATGAATTAAGCCTCTCCAAGTATTGCTAACACCGTTATAATGCAAGACTCATAATGATGTCATTCTCCAAACAAGTATTAATTTGCCCCCTTTTTTTGATTAATGATCATGAAATCATTAATGATTAACTTGCATTATCTTTTGATGTGTGTTTTAGTAAGTCTACTGTAACCTGAAAAGAACGTGTCAGTTTTGCCTCATATCAGTGATTTATTGTCGTAACTTTAGGGTGTGGATATTAAAGGGCAGTTAGTTACTGTAGCTGGGGTCCATTTCACCTTGACCCCCCCCCCCCCCCCCCTCCAAAAAAAGGGAAGATTTATGGTTCAACCTAAGTGTTTTGAATACCTACAATTGTCTGTTGCAGCCATAGTTTATTCTTTTTAGCCCTCTTTCTTTATTGTTTTAACGATTTTTTTTCAAGGTACCATCAAACCAATCATCTTTTTGAATGGACGGCATCTACATTGGCTGAATGTGCAATACCCCTGACTCTGCAACAGATGTTGACATACTTTAAGACTACACCATAGGAAGTGATGCAATGAGGCTGTTATTGGAGGCAGCATAAATGCCACTTTATTTTGAAATGCCCAGCTTTTTTGGTTCTCGCCATGTCCATCCTTTTAGATTGATATATGACTAACTTAAAGGTTGAATATGGAATACGGACAGAACAGCGACATCACGTGTGTCTAGGTTGTAGTTGCAACGGCAGAAAAACAACTCCAGCCGCTGGGATGCCAGGCTCGCTGCCGATACGCAAGTGACCAACAGCCTGCAGCATGTTTAACAAGTAACGCAGAGGAGTTTATAACTGACAGCTAACGTTAGCCATGTTAGCAAACAAGCTAGCTTACCGATCCAGGAGGAAAGTCGCCATTTCAGTGTTTTACTCCGTGGAAAACGTTTATGTGGGTCCATTTAGTGAAGTCTTCACCTAAATTTACTCCAGGTTTTGCTCTTCTCATGTCACTCCTCCTCAGAAACAGATAACAATATCTCCAGGGCTCTGAAGCAGCTGCTTCACTGGTCGTCTCTACGGTTTTCCCCTGTACAAGCCTGACTATGACCGAAATATTGTGTCCACACAGAGATCGTATATGGCAACCCGCAATGGCGGCATGTATTGGCTTATAGACGTAAATAAAATGCCATTATCGAACCCGTAAAAAATTATTTTATAATTATTTTTAGGCTAAATATAATTTTTCTGGGAAATGTTGTACTTTCATTCTGTACACCCCCAAACGACCTGTGGAGGTATTATTTTTGAAAAAAATATAGCTTTTAATAAAAATGTTCCATATTCAACCTTTAAGGTAGAATAATTATTGTGACATTAATTTCTCATATTCAGCCTGTAGTTGTGATTAGTCATGACTGGGACGTGACTCAAATCCAAGATTCGAAAGTTATGGTGTAAACGGACGGATTTATTAAAAACAGCATCGGTTAAAGCAAGGAAACAAGCGTGATGAGCTTTACATATGAAGACAAGGCAAAATAATTGAGTGTAAAAAAAATCAGCTAAACATTTTAGGCGAGGGACAGCAAAAAAATAAACGAAAAACACAAACAAGCTGAAATGATAGACTCCTCAGAACCCGCAAGAATTGAAAAGAGTGTAAAGTTAGACATAAGGAAACATTTAATCAGAGATTACAGTATATTTTTAGGGGTGCACGATAATTATTGGGCCACTCTCCCTTCTTATTTTAGACACTAGCTACACCCTATGCTTGGAATTTTTAAGAGCAGAAGTTTAAAATAGCAGTTTTAAGCTTGAAAAGTCATTTTGGTTTTATTAATAGTTTTGATGTCATGATGATCGGATATCGGCTCCGATACTGACAAATTAGCTGGATCAGATATCGGATGAATCCAGCTTTCCGATCCAGTCATTTATTTTTATTAATATTTTAAAAAAATGTACACTTTATTTATTAATAAATAAGATTAAATACATTTACATCTTTGTTCATTTGTTACCTTTTTTTTCTTTTAACAAGGCTAAATGATGCTTTTACTCACATGGCGAGGTTCATTCATTCAACAGCAGTATGGGATTGGTATCAAGTATCGGCCGATAAAAACTGGATTGGTGCATCTCTAGTCATGATTATGTGTGTTATTGGTAATCAGTTATCGGTATCTGCCTTTAGGAGCTGAAATTTATCAGTATCAGTTTAAAGAAAAGGTTATTGTGCAATCTTTAATTATATTAATTGAGTTGTAACTGATGACATAGTTGTATAGGACGGAAAAACAAATAAATGCAAACAGTAAACCGAGCACATTTCTCAAAATGAGAACCATCACTATGATTTTCTTTTCTAGCCAGCAGCAAGAAAACCATTCCACCCATGGCTGCAGACACTAAATGACATCATAACCTGCAAGTCACTGAGAAAAACAATGACTCAACAGTTACACCATTGAATAAGTTGCTGGAGAAATTATGTGGATTTGATACAAAAGGCAAAATATTTGAAAAAGCACAAGATAAATGCCTCCTAAGCAATAAGAGACCTTCCACTCGTGTACTAGATCAAATGGAAAAAATAACCATTTTAAAAGAAGCTGTAATATTGTGTAAATAATGATGATGAGAATAACATTATTTAATGAAATCCTCATCAAGCTCCCTTGGTGTATTTTAAGAATATGGGATATTTGCATTGCATTTAATCATCATAACCTACAGGAGGTCAGACTCTTTCTCTAACTGCACTAACACACTTGGTGTGTTGGTTCAGCGAGTGCAAGAGTCTGCTTTGCCTTCGTGTGCGTTTGTGATGCTGTTGTGTGTCCTCAGCCATTAGACTGCTGAGGGACCGAGTTACCAGTCATGGTGGGATGGAGGCTTCGCACGGCTCACTGGGGACGTTGTTACACAGACACTCTGACAGCAGATCTGCACACACACTCAAACACACATCTACTACATACCTGTGTAGGAACGATAATACCAGGATGTGCAGCTACTTTACACACACACATTTTAATGCGCTTACACGGCCACGAGCGACACAGTTTGATAAAACACGTCATTTTAAAGCAGATGGGTCGAGAATATGCACACTCACAAATAAAGTTACACCAGAACAAACACACTTTTGTCCACTGCTTTCTGACTAACAATCCACCACGCAGCCTGTGTGTGTATGCATGTGTGTAGGTTGAGTCCCTCAGGTGCACAGTGCAGCTTTAGAAGGATAAATCATGCAAACCTGAACCATGCACTCATAAATCACCTCAGACTGTGTACATTCACCTGAATGTGTGTTCTTACGTGCATGCATAATGCTGCTCTGCAGCCTGCATGTTGGGGGTTGGTGGTGAATCCTTCTCTGTACGTGTGCGTTGCTTGTGCCTATTTTCTGTGAGGCTTCGTGTTTTGTGCACACAGTGTGTTTTGATGTTAATGAGACAGATGAAAGTGGGCAGCTGTGATCCTTCAGAGCTGCTGGGTCAGTGCGAGCTCGGAGCAAACCGCCAGCAGGTGCTGCTGTGGAGCTGAGATTGGGCACGGCCAGGTCTGTGTGTGAGTCAGTGTGTGCAGGTCTCTTCTGCACATTTCTTCTGTCCTTCTGGTTTTCATCTGTATGTTTGTGTGTGAATGGACGCACAGATAGAAGCTGTAGGTGTTTGTGTTTGCAGATGTGTCTTAATGAGCCTTTAGTCTTAATTTCTTCTCACTTTTCCATCCATATTCATTTATGTGACCGTTATCATTTCTCATCTTTTTTTCTCACTAAGGCTTTTCATACTCAGATAATTACATAATGGTAATTTTGTCTTCTGTTTCACCCCTCCATTCACATTCATTGTCTATGGTGTGCTGTTGTCAGCTTTTGTGACATCTTAGAATAATTGCTGCAATTTTGCTGGCAGTGGATTTGAGAAACACTTCCATTTAGACTTTCTTAAAAGCAAAGATGGAGTACTGATGGAAAGTTTTCAGGCTGTTTCAAGAAAATACTGTTGTGGCAACTCTTGAAAGTGTGAAAGTCCTGAAGGGATCCAACCAGAGTTTGGACCTGAACCCAGTATAGCACCTCTAGACAAAGACCTAAAAAGAAAATGGGGCTGTGCTCCTACGCAACCCATCCAAACTGGCTGAACTTGGATGTTTCTGGGGAGATGTTTGGTAGAAACTTTCAAGGGGAAAGTCAACCCGAACCTGGAGAATCGTTCCCAAGAATATTAAAGGGATTCATCTCAGAAATTTTTAAGGTTCTAGGAAGCTGGTCTTCAACAAAACATTAGGTTTGAGCCTCAGTTATGCTCCGTTTACCAACATGAAAAGTCTGTCTGCCAACATTCTCCCACCAGTCCTTTACATTTTCATGGTTGTAATATCCACGTCTGGTTGGTGCCCCGCTCAGTGTTCTCTTCCAAGTTTTAGATTAAAGCAACAGAAGATCATGACAATTTATATTATCAGAAAAAATGCTTTCCCACTGAAATTAGTGCATCAATGTGGGTTTCTCAAACCCGGGTTGACCCTCTTTACAATTGGCAGGCATTGGGTGGGCTTGATCCCCCTCTGGCAAAGCTGCGTGGCCTCTGTCCCCACCGCTGCATGTCTGATGACGCTGTCACGCTGGATTCACGTTGATGATGTCATCTGCACAGCAGAAATCAGGAAAGTAAATAGAGAGCGAGTCAGGCTGCAGTGCTTTCTTGATTTGCACTTTAGCCCGTCCTCGAGTCGGCCGGAAATGAGCAGCTGATAAGCGCAGATGGAACGTAGCCAATGTGAATTTGTACTTTGTTTTATGAGATGCAAGTGGTGTGATGTCAAGACGTAGCCATGTATGGCCGGACGTCCTCATGTAAATTTGCAGCTCAACCTGAGTCTGGTGTTCCCACTGCCTACCGACAGAAGCGGAACCACGATTTTAACCCGCGTTCGTTGACAAGTTGCTTGACACAGGTCTATGAGTCTTTCCCACTGTTTCCCACTAAAAGCCGATTGTTGGTGTGGGTCTTTGGGTTTTTTGGCCAGTGGGAAAGGGGTAAAAGCAAAGACTGTAAAAAAATAAAAAATAAAAAAATGGATGTAGTATCCAGCTACGTCTGAAGAGGGAAAAGTGAAGCCAGTTGGGTGTTTTCCACTGTCACCATCTTGCCATGTCTTGTGTCGTCACTCCCGGAGAAAAAAACAAAAAAAAAACAAACTAAAATGGGCAAAGACTGGGCTGCTCCGAGCCGTGGCACAAATGATTGACGGCCAAGCTAATGCTAACCAAGCTAATCCGAAGTGAACAGGAGCGGAAAAAGATATAGTAGGTGGTCCAAAGGTTAGACATGCTCAGACTCTATGTTAACCAACTAAAAACTGCCGTTGTGCAACTCTGCTACAGGCTAAGGCCTTCCTGGAAACAAGCAGGGAGCTAACTGTTAGCCTCCAGGGCTAAAATTGGCACCTGGTCTGCCGCCTGTCAATCAAAAGGACACACCCCTAATTATATGTAGTTTCAAGATTAAATGACATCTAAATGAATAAGTTATAATAAAAGTTCACCCCCCTCACTGTTGACATGAAGGTAAACTTTACCTATTAAACCTAAAATTTTTGAACCAGGCTGTAAACATGTTTATTTCTGATGTAAACATGCTTATTTCTGCTCTGTAGTTAGCCTTTTTAACATAGGAGTCTATGGAGATTTGCTCTGTTTTGGAGCCAGCCCCTAGTGGATGAAGAAGGAACTACAATTTTTCAAGGCCACTTCCAGGCTTCACTTTCCTCTAGCGGAGTTTGCCCTGTGGGTAAAACAGACATAAAAAGAAAGAGCAGATGAGACGGCTGTTTTCTAAAACACGTCACAGCTCCTTCTTCTTCTTTGCTCCTTTAGCTGGTCATACATCAGCTATACTGCACAACACTGCCCCCTCATCCACTCACTCTGAAAATGGACTAAAATACTTGGGAAATTATGCAGAAGATGGACAAAAAGCTTTGCACATATGCATTTTTACCGTCAGGAATAATTGCAACTTTATTCTTTGCACGACCTGCTGGGTTTGAATGGGTTAAAACTTGTCTGCTGAAATCAGAGGAAGTGTGTTTATTCTGCTCTATTAGACCCTGGTGTTTTGATGAAGCAGGTCTGTTTAGCTTTCTCCTGAACATCTAAATCACAAAAGCACTAATGTTATTATTCTAATTAACATGAAGGTTACAGTCACGGCTGCTTTCACAGCCGACTGAAGGACAATGACATGATGTAAACCTCCACAGCCTTTCAGCCACATGGAATGATTTAAAAAGAGCCCCATTTTTATGCATCAGTAGATTTTTTTGCTAGATTTATGGGCCTCCGTCCTTCACTTCCAAACGTGTCCACATGTGAAATCCAATCTTGCATATTCGTCATCATTTATTTGACATACTTTTCAGCCACTGTAAAGAAACAATTTCTCGCTTCAGGCGAGAACGGAGACATTAAGCCGTGCAGAGAAAACTTTAACTCGTACCGCCACCTTTTCACACAGCCCCCCTTTTGTTTTTATCCTCCTCAGTTTCCTGTTCATTTCTTCACTCCTCGTTACATTTGATCTTCAGGTTTGGATGTGACGGAGACGTGTGGCAGCGCAGATTCCTTCCAGCTGGGAAGGGACAGTGTGAGAGAGCTGGAGCATGAGAGATGAAGAGAAGATGAAAGACAACTCTTTCTCCTCTAGAGAGAGTGCCGTTTCCCCAAGGGGGATCTCCATCTCGGGGTGCAGCCTGCTGTCAGGACACAACCGTATAATTCAAAGTTCATCACCTGCTACCAAAATCTAATTACTCCCAAAATAGACATGCTCAGGTTGGACAGATGGCAGGTCTTTGTAGAAACTTAATCCACCTGTTGAGATTCAGAAGAGCGAGTATCTTACGCAGCACCAGCCGAGGCTCAAACAAAAGAATCTGGCTTATGTCAACCTGCTGCGCTCCGTGGCTTTGTGAGCAGGAGAGTTCATCACTGGTCTATGAAACGATCAAAGACAGATGAGGAGGATAACACTGGTAGACGCCAGCTGTTATCACAGGAGAGTCGGGGATATGACAGCAGAGGAGTAGAGCTGATTATTGAGATCTTGGAGTGAAATCCTGCTTAATGATTCAGTTTTTCCCTCTAATTTTCAGCTGTACGTCACTTTTTTTAGGATTTAGTCCTTTTAGTATGATGGAGTTGAGATGGATTTTTTGCGTTTGGGATTTATAAAGCACTTTGTGCTACTTTTTAGTTTTTTATGACAAGTAATAAAAGAATACAATCTGATTTGCGAATTGATCATTTTGGGAAACAGAATACCAAAACCTAAAGCTGAACCATTGAAACGTATGTGCCAGCAATCAGAGTTGTCCCAGTCAAACTTTTTCACTTCCGATACTGATGGTGCGCTCCAGTTGTCTCGGGATTTCGAGCAGATGCGAGTTGGTGACGTCATTACCAGGTATTTTGCGTTCCAGTTGCACCAACCCGGGGGGGGGGGGGGGGGTGAAATCTCCAAAACAGCCTATTTGTGAGCTAAAACAGCTAGAAATGAACAAATTTCTGGCTAGAAAAATAACACGGACATTACAACAATGTTACCATGACAACAGCCAATTTTAGTGTGTGTGTTTAATAAACAACACATATTCACGCTGCGTTTGAAAGAAAAAAAAGACCGCAGTGAGACCATAAAATTCAATATTAAATCAGTGCTGTTTATACTTGAAACTTATGAACAGAAAATGTCTTTATAAACAAGTTTAATAAACACAACAGCGGTACTGGACGCAGCCATCTTTAAATCTGCAATTTCGGGGTCCTCTGCAAATTACAAGCTTGCATCTCAGAAAAACAAACTCATGATGTCACTTCCTCAGAAATTTACCTCAGAAAAACGAGTTCTGAGCCAACTGGAAGCACTATGAGACCAATATACCACAGGTAAAGATACCTAGCTGTGTTTTGGGCCAAAGATTGTGTTTATTGATCTGATAATTGATTTTATTCTTAATTTATGTTGTGTTAATTATGGCATGTCTGTTTTGTAGAACCTCGCCTCTAAAAATGCTGATTTAACAGGTCAATGAAATAAGTGCACAACAGGAAGTATGAGGAAAAACTGACCCAGTTATTATTTACTAATGGGTATGAAGAATTTTAAACATAATATGCAAAATAATTACAAATACATTAAGACCCAGTCAGGGAGAAGCTGGAATGGATTTCTAGGATCGATGCACCTAGATCAGCAAATTTTGATGCATTTCAATCAACGTTTTTTAACCAATATTGGCCTGATATCTGATACTGGTATTGGATGGGAACAGCCCTGTTACATGTTCAATAAAGTGCTTTTTTTTTTCACTTAATCATCATCAAGCATCAAATGATCTGCAGCAGCAACTGTTGCAAACCAAACTTACATTTAACTCTGGGAAAACAACAAGACCTTTTGTAGAAAAGTGTTCAAGTCCCCAATATTGAAGCATGGAAGATGTAACTGTACAACTCTGCAACTTAGATAGGAAGGACAATGCCGAAACATGGTCTGCTGTTGATCCAGAATGACCAGAAAGGCTGTGGTTTAAAAAGTAGCTTCACTGAAGCCAGCTCTTAAACACTCGCCCACATGAATTAAAAAAACCCAAAAAACTTTTAGTATATTATTATGAAACCTAACTTTGTTCATTACACCTCACTGCAGGTGTAATTTCACATTAAATTCAATAAATTACTTATGTTTAGTTTTTATAGTTGTTGCTGTTTTAACACCGGTCCTACCAACCTGCTGAATTTCTTCAGTTTCCCCTAGTGTATTTACCATTTGCCGAACTTTTTCAGTCGCTATATATACTACTGTATTTCATGCCTCATTCACTCGGTTTTTCTTATGTAAATTAATCCAAGAGATTGTCATCCAACAGAGCCCATCCTTATGGAACAAGATAACTTACTAATGAAATTTTGAGGTTTCGTTTGTAAAAGTACCGGCCCGAAAAAAAGCAAAACAAACAAAAAAAACGATACTGATTTTTTTCAATATCGCATTTTAACAAATCTCTAAGAATCACAAGCATCTTGAACACAACTGAAATATTTTTTTGGCCAAGAATTGTTCAATTACAGGAAAAGATTTGGATCATGAGGGATTCAGGGGGTCAACTGAGGAGTCATCACTACACTTGATATTTTGACCTTTAAACCAAACTCATATTGAAACATGAATATAAATCCTTTCAACACCCTTACATCGGACCATTGGCAATCATATAGCAATTTAGGAGAGAATTATTTGCCGTAGACTGCAAGCACAACAGTGTAATCGGTGCAGCTCATAGTCAAAAGGATTCTTCAAGGCCATTTCTAATATGAAAACTTTGTGAATGACAGTTCTGATGTCAGACTCGCTCCTGCTCTTGGTTGCATTTCTATGGATGTTTCAGTGCATTCATGCTGTTTTCAAAGCAAATACAGTTCTTTGTGGACATAAATGGTGCAAATGGAAGCTGGATTGAGTCTGGAGCATTTTTTTCACATATTTGTTGCCACTATATCAGGTTTTTGTGCTATTTAAGGTTGCATTTAAATATAATTGGACCACAGGTAAGAACTACCTTGTTTGTTGACTTTAAGAAGTTTTACTCTCATGTAGCATGTTCAGTTTTGAATCCCTGACTTGTTTTGAGCTCTACAGTAAGTCAGTGACAGCACACACACTGTGGATCTCACACTGCTGCAGACCCTTGCATCAGGAAGCAGAAAAAGTCAGAGGAAGATGCAGGAAGAGAGATTCTTTCTTTCTCCCTTCGACTTGTTTATAGACACACTCGTCTTCTCAGCAGCAGCCATTACTGTTGGAGTCAGTCAGAATAATGGCCTTCAATCTGACAACTCTACCTCAGTGTGTGTGTGTGTGATTCTTGTCACCATTATCCTTAGCTCCCTTCCTCTCATAGGGGCAGTTTAGCCAGCTTTACCTGTTATTTTCTGTAGCTGCAGATCCATGGGGAGCCTCATCTTGGTAAATGGTGCATCACATAACAAGCTGTGCGACCGGCTGCAGTCCACCGTGGTCACCTCGTTGTTGGGGCATGTGGCGTGTGCACCGTGAGCATTACAGTGGCACCTATGCTTCTGATAAGGGCACACAAATGTAGCTAAGCTTGCCAAGCACAGTAAGCTGAAAGGACCATGTTTATATTCTGACTGAAAAATGCAAAAAATGTGCTCAAAACATGCCGGGAGGCACATAGAAAGTGCATTTTTAAAATGTGAAACTTCGCTAATGTAAGTAGTAGTAAGTAAGTAGTAAGTAATTTTATCCGGTCCAGCACATAAAAAAAACACGTTTTCAATCAACTAGATTATATCCATAAACAACAGCAGTCCTTACAATTCAATGTCAGATTGTTTTCATTAGATTTAATCTGTGTGGCCTTCACAGTTTTCTGATCTCAACTTTATTAAAAGCCTGAAAGATATTTTCAAGCAAAACCTCCATGTAGATGTTTCAGTATCTACAGATTCTGTTTCAGTTTACTTATGTGCTGAAACAACACACGCTTGTGCACCACAGCGGGGTCTACAAGTGGAATGGATACTCCATCGATGTGCAGAAGTTTGCTGAATCCCTTCTGAGTCATACTGGTATCCTTGCATAAGTCGTGTGAAATCACTCATGTTGCGAACATTTCTCTTCCTTTTCCTTGTTTTTCTGACATTTCTTCTACTTCATCCAGTTTTATCTTGCTTTTCTTCGCAGTCTCACACACAGCTCTCCCTCCACCTGCTCCATCTTAGACGTTGCCAGGAAAACCAAATCATTCCTGTTGGGGTTTTTCGTGTGTGTTGGATTCAGGCCTACGACAACTTTCAGCCTGTTTCTGGCTGATTATTATCTAAATAATCAGTCTGCACCACAGGGAGTGGTTAGGCAAGAGAATGACCTTGGTGGGGTGAAAAAAGTATCCGTGATATGGAGATGTTTTTTCTTTTCAGAAAAGAAAACTCAAGATACGATGTTCCTTTGAATGTTTGCATTAAAAATGACTTAACCTTCTAAAACTTGGGGGGGTTGAGAACAGATGGCCATTGTTCACCTGAACTAAAACCTCTATTTTAGTTGTGCTTTACCTTATCTGAATTGGCCTTTGCACAGATACAGTAATGCTCACACATTGTACACGTCGAGTTTCAGAGCTACAGCTGCATCATTCCAAGGGGAAATTCATATTAATCTGAAACATGTATGTTTTGTTTCTTTTTCTAGGTGAGCCCAAACTTTTCTTTCATTTGTGCTATGTGATACCTTCATTTATTCTTCACCAGTAACACACAATCTGATATTTACACATCTTGGGAAAAAAAAAAAAAAAAAAAAATCTCACAAGTATCCCTTTTACTATGGCAACAACAGTAGATGTAATCATTTATGGGTGTGCAGTTTTCAAGCAGGAACCTAAACATAAGCACAGGGCTTAAAGGGTTAAACTTGCCTTTTTGGAGCAAAGGTAGCTCAGAATTGACGGCCAGTTATTTCTGTGCGCTGTGCTTGGAATACGTTTACATAACATTCTGCTTTCATGTACTTTATGCAAATGGACATTTTTTTTCTAGAGATGTACAATATTATTGGCCTGATTTCAGTATTGGCCGATATTGGCTCTGTATATGAATATTGACATTGACTGATATCAAATCCACAGGGTGCTGTTTTTTTATTTGTTTTCCTTTTTTTTTTTAATCTGTGGTGCGTGAGAACATAAGGCCACGCCCACCGTGCAACATTATGATGTCTCCAGCAATTATTGGATCTGCAGCAGAAGTATTTTTTTAAATTTTGCACCAGGAATGAATATTACATCATTTTCAGTTTTAATATTAGTATTGACCACGAGAAGCAGAACATTATCGGTGTCGGCTGAAATTTTTCATATCGTGCATTACGAGTTATTTCGCTTTCAGTATGTAAAATGTGGTACCTTATAGTTTGTTTTTGTAGAAAAATTACAGTTTTCTCTTCACTGAATTGTCTGATTAAGCTCAGGACTACAATGTTTGATGTTCTCGCTACTTTCCAAGAGTTACTTTGAATGTTAGAAATCATCATGTGATATTGTCTCGTTGATCACTACCCACTGAACTGAGATAATATTGTGAACAAACATGCGGTTTGCATCGTGATGAATGAGCCTGTCATTATAGCTGGACTATCAGAAGTTTGGAAACTGGATGAATGTGCAGAATTGCAGACGGCTTTGTCTATGTTTTCAGAGCTGACTGGTGCTTAGCTGCAGGGCTGTTGAAGAAACTAAAACCCAGACTTGCTGTTTTGCTGTGACAACTAAAAACCAAAGTTTAGAATAAGTGAACACTTCAAATCCCCCTCAGGTTTGGAGCTTCAGTTTTCCAAGTGTCTTTTGTCATCCTTTGAATAAGCTTTGTCATGGCCCACTCTTCCTGCATGTAGTCTGCCTCACTATCTGCTCCTCTGTCATTCTCTCTGAGTCAGACTCTTGTCTACCTTTCTTATATTTTGTGGTCCATCACTCACTTCATCTCTGCTACACTCGGGAGAATTAGTTTCTGGTGCGTTTCTCCATAATATCTCCAGGATATCTCTGCTGAACATTATAAAGGAAGTTGTTTGCAACACCCCAGTCAGTTGCACCTCCTGAGTTCAGAAACGAGCATCATCTATGAATCCACCTCAGGCAACACTAACTGAGCCTGGAAAATAACAGTTTTGGAATTGCTGAGATTCCCAATGAGACCTCTATTATCTATCATACTTGAGTAAATTGAGGTGCATATTTTGATGCGGCGATACCCCTCTACCTACCCCGGCCACTTTGATTGAGTTGGATGGAAGAAATTGGTGCTGAATTAAGCGGATGGCTCCAGCAGCACTGTGGCAATTTAAAGACACTCTGGAAGTCTCATTTTGTTCATGCTGAACAAAATGAGGCTCTGGTGGTTTATTGGTGTGCACAGATGCAGAGGAGCAGGTCCAGCATGTATGCTGTAATGGGAAATGTCAGGAAACAGGAGTGCACTTAAATAATTGTGTTAAGAAACCAAAGCATGCAAATCTGAAGCAGTTTCAGTTTCCACTTCACTAATAGTAATAAAGTCTGGTTTACCTCCAGTCCTTCTGCAGAACATAAAACTAGGACAGATATTTCTTACATGTTTTTCCTTTTGTTTGAAAGTATTTTTACCAATCCAAATGCCAGTGACCTTGTTCACAGCTCTGAATGTGTTGGACATAAAGACACTGAAATGTCAGTATTCATCTGCATTGACCACATATTAGATCTCACTTTCCTGCCGCACCTGCACGGCCAACTGTGGTGGATGGAAATTGGAAATTCAGCCGTGGTTCTAATTACATCTGAGCAAAATTTAGGATAAAAGTAAATAGATAAATAAATAAAAACACAGTAAGGTGTAATCGTGATGACACAGCAACAGGATGATATTGCAGGGATTTGTGCACATTTTTTTTAGAGGGGGGGGCATTATCCACATATTTAGCCTTCGTAAAGGAGAATAGTTACCAGTATGCTGTGTGCGCCATGTTCCATCTGTAGCATGGTTTCGTTCTGACCTCCACGGTGCATCAGCTTACACCGTGAGCATGTCAGACACGACACGCCTGCGGCTGCAGTCCATGTAGATGGATCCTCAAGATAAAAATCACAGAAAAACTGCATGAACCAGTGATAACGACCATGATAAGGAGGGCTGGATAAACATCAAGTGGTTCAAGGTTTAAAAAAAAACACACGAGACCCCCTGATTGATTGACTTCTCACCTTGTGTCACTGTTATGATGTAATGTTTACCCAGTTTAGGCAATCACAAATCTCCAGGGGGCTTTTATTTTGAAATTTACCAGATGTTTTACACTCCTCCCGTGTGAGGTTTCCTCCTTGGTCCTATCTGAACTACAGAGCTTGACACGTCCGGTGTGAACTACACCGTGTGATTTGCTCCAAAGGCCATACCACACACGGAGCCTGTGTGAATTGGCCTTTAAAGTCCCCTCCTCCAGTAGGGATGCCCCGATCCCATCTTCAGATCGGGATCAACTTTGATATTGGAAAAAAAATCCTACATCAGTGATCTGTAAAAATGAGCCGATCCATGGCCCGATCCATGAGTGCAGATCTATTTAGTGTATTTCTATGCTGCATGCTTTGAGTGACATCACGTGTTACCGACACGTGGAGGCTGTTTGTTTACGAAGGTCAGAGTCGCAGCTGCTAGCTGCTAGCCAGCTGCCGGTGTTTCCCTCGGGTCGCAGGGAAAAAAGAAGTTTTTTTCCTGCTTATTTTGGCACGTTTGACTGAGGAGGTCAGCTGCTGTTTTTTCCCCTCAGTTTCAGCATTTTATTATCATACTTTTTTTTTAAATACACCAACTGAACTGGGGGAAGTTTTCTTATATTTTGACATATGTGAGAACGCTTGTAAAGCTGGTTAAAAAATGTTAAAGTTTATTTAAGATTGTTGCGTGTTTGTGTTTGCGCACAGCTGTTGAATAAGTAATTCAGTACATTTATCTGTTTTTAAAAACTAGGTAAAAATCTTTAAAGCCAAGTCTGATGTTGCCTCGTACAAAAGAAAGATCGCAGTCTGTTTCCACACAACGAGGCGCCGTCAAACAATACCATGTTTTTTTTTCCTCCTTTTTCTGTATCGATATCAGATCCGTATCGCCAGATACTGAAACATCAAATACCGGTATCAGATCGGTGCCCAAAAACGGCGGATCAGTGCATCCCTATCCTCCAGGCTCAAGTTCAGGGGGGCAGAACTTTTCTGGTGGCTTCTCCAAAACTGTGGAACAGTTTGCCTCTCCACGTTAGAGCGGCTCAGTCTCTTTTGGGTCATAAGTCCTTGCTTAAGACCAACTTCTGTCCGTTGTCTTTTAAACATAGTAGAGTTTGACATTATTTTTTTCCATTTTAATTAGATTTTACTCTGATTTTATGTAATTTGTTTTTCACTGTCTTTATTGCTTTATTGTTCTGCTTATCTGTTCAGCACCGTGGGCAGCCGTGGTTTTTGTAAATGTTCCTTATAAATTAGCTTGAACTAATCAGACTTCTCACTGATGTAAAATGTAACAGCAGTTGTTAAAACTGAAATGGAGAAATAATTTAATATTTCCAATCTTTTCTCAGGAATTAGGTTTTATTGGCATTTTCAGTTGGCTTTCAGTCAAGTTATTACAAACAGGAAAAGTACGAAGACTTTACAGCTTTGGATTACTAACGGTAACTTAAAACAATTGTAGCAGCTTTTTGATAAAAATCTCACTCAAATACATTGATGTTTGCATGTTGGCTTCAGATTTGTTTAATATAGATTTTTTTTTTTTGTAAGAAGTGACCCCTACATCAGTATTTTCCACCTTTTCCCCTATCTTCTGCATGCAGACACACAATCCTCACCACCCTCTGCTTTTCTTCTGGAGCAGCCTGACAGGAGGATATAAACTCAGATAAGATGCCACTGACTCAATGAATCCTCGGGTTATTGACGATACCGTCCGCCCATCTGCATTCCATTATCAAAGTGTCTTTAAAGGACGCTAATTCAATTAGTGTAGGGGTCTGCAATTGAGCGCTTGCCTTAAATGATGCATTGCGGTCTTTCATCGGCATCCATCAAATGTCTTTCTGTCAGATTGTACTGTGCTATTCACCGCAATATCAAAATGACCAGGGTCACAGATTCATTTGATCCTGCAAAGTTATATCTCACCAAAACTTTAATACGAATCGGCCTAAAAGACTTTATAAGCAGAGCTTCAGCTGATGCCTGATATTCTTTTTTCCTCAAATAAATCAGCTATTCTTCTGGCCCCTGCCTGACGTTGTACACCAGCATCAGTCCAGCAGCGTGTCTGACCTCAGGGAATCATCTGATAAATAAGACATCAAAGGTTGTGCAGTGATGTTTGATCAGCACATCGCCTGACAAGGTGAGTTCATTCAGGTGGACTGTGATCAGCCTTCTGAGTGCTCGCTGAGTCTTACAGTGGAAATTCTGTCAGATGAGCATAAAGCACACCTGTAGTGTTTCCATTTGTACGCGTTGCATCAACCCCCGAGAAGTTGAACAGATTTTTTTTTTTTTTGTTGCTTCTCCATGAAAGGAGTCACACACCCACTGACCCAGATGATGCACTGTTGTGTTGTTTTGTCTCTCTACAGTTTTATCCGCTGTGTGTGCGGCATCCGTCTGCCTTTTATGATTTGTTGTTGTCAGACAGGATTTAAGTCATGATGTCTTTGGTTGGTGCACTTTGTGATTCTGTTATCCTGAGGCTTTCTTATGAGGAGTAGCCAAATATTTGCAAATGTCCAAACAATCTTAGATTTTTAATCCTCTGAGCTGGAGGACTTTTCCCCAGGAAAGAGCAAAAATACAAAGTCTACAACAGCTTTGTTGAACTTGGGAAATGCAGATATGAGATGGCCTTGGGAGGCGCTTTTTTTTTTTTTTTTTTTTTTGACCCCAATCTTTAAATTCCATCTGTCTCTCTCTGGCACAGATGGTGCATGGTGGTTTCCAGGTTAAATGTTAAAGGTTAAGCTAATTTGTCGTCTCCAGTTCACTGTCTCATCCGGCTGTGGACAAATGAAAGTCTGTTAGGGAAGACACGGATAACAGTTAACAATGATGAACGCTTGTGTTTTTATGCAGTCCTAGATACACAGTCATCCTCAAAATTATTCATACCCTCACATTGAAGATGGAAAAAAAAAAATCAGCACAAAGATTCTATGAAATTTATGACATTGATTCTGAATTGTGGTTGAAAAGAAATATTAAAACAAACACACAAAATAAAATAAGAAAACAAGCATGATGTTGAAAAGCTAAAATTTTGTTGCGCAACACTTTGAGGCAGTCACTGCAATTAAGTGTTTTCTGTAATGTTCAATACGACTTTTACACATCTGGCCAGGTATTTTGGCCCACTATTCCTGAGCAAGGTGCTTTAATCGGTGTGACAGTTTTGTTTTTTTTTTTCAAGATTTTTTGAAACACTTGAAAGCAATGTGCAATTTCACTAAATTATATTTTTTGTACATTTTTATTTATTAGTTTTAGTTTCTAATTTGAATTATTGTGAATTTAGTCTTTTGTTTTAATAGGAATATGTGAATAATTGTGAGGACAGCTGTATATATTAGGGGTGTGACAAAATATTGATCCACTGAAATATTGCATTATTTTATGTTGAGATATATTGATATTAAAAAATGCTTTATTGATATTTTTACTATCAGAATCTTAAGAGATTTTATCGTCCAATTACAAAATCTCGCAAGATTTTGTAATTTGCAACGGTCCAGCATGTAGACAAGTCCCTGCTTCAGCACTGATATTTATGTGCAGTCTGCACATTCAGGTCAAACTTTACACACAGTGGAAAGTACAAGTTAAAATGTGTGTCCAGGTTTTCAAAGACTACCCAGGTGTTTGAGATTATAATGCACTGACTGAAAAGTTTATTTTTCAGATGCACTGATGTGTTTCTGTGTACTCATTTAAGAACCACTGTGCACTTTGTTTTACTGTTTTACAAATTTCACATGAATTGCTGTCATTTATGTGAAATTGACTGACATTTTGAAATTTGATGAAAATCGATTATTGCAGAATCGTATTGTGATGTTATCATAGGCAAAATATCGTGATGGTATCGCATCGCAATGTTGCAGCATGTTTTTTATGCAAAAAAGAAATAAGTAATGAGCAAAGCTGTCCTTATACGTTAACATTTTAAAGCAACACTACATACTTTCTGATCTGAAAACTGAAGTGTAGTTGCCCTGCAGCATCACAAGGCTGAGAAACCACACTTTGCAACTTTTTTTCCCGTCTCGGAGCGTCACTTGACTGCTGTGTTTTGCTTTCTGGCTTCGGGTCACTTACTTGCAACTGGAATTCAGCACGCTGGCCATTTTGAACACGAGTCATGGCTGAATCATGAAATGTATTTGAAATTATTAGGGGTGTAATGGTACGCCAAAAATCACAGTTTAGTACATACCTTTTTATGGTTTTTATAAATGTAACACATCTTAATCTCTATCAGATAATGTTCCCTCTGTCATTACAGTGAAGTTAGCATCAGACAACCCAGAAATTTCAGGGCTCCAGACTGCAACCAAATGGTCGAAATTTGCGACTTAAATGTGAGTCGTAGCGAGTAAATTTTTCATACACTCGTGCATGTGCGACCAATAGAATGAGCTGTTTTTTTGCTGACAGACTTTCAGACCAGGTCCGTGTGTGCCGCGTTCCATCAATCAGTCAATCAAATTTTATTTATATAGCACTTTTCATGCATAGCAGCTTTACAAAGTGCTTCACATAATAAAAAAAAAAACATATTAGATCAACAGTCCCCCTAGTGTATCTAAAACAAGACACATACCCCCCCCCACCGAGAACAGACTACTTAAAGACATGTCCTCGCACCTGGGGCAGGACCTCACTCCCGACCCGGAGAGGACATTCCACCCTTTTCCGGGCGACGGCCCCAAAGCTAAAGCAGGCATAGGCCCCCATGGAGGAACCCATGAGGAAAACACTGGAGGGATTAGAAATGTATGGTGCTGCCTCGCGATAAGGCCATTTCAGTCAATGGTTTAATTCCACACCGGGCGCACCAGAAGTCATCAGCGTCTCGTCGCAGTGTCGGTCTATTTATGAAGCGCATGCTTCCAACAGGTCAAGCTCTAAGCAGTGTAGCCGTGTAGCCAGGACCAGACAGGAAATCAGACATGGGAGCAGTGTAAAGCATCCAGAGAATTTCAAAATAAAAGCCCCCGCAGCCCCCTAAATTTTCTTCTTGTGCTCCTAAAAATTTAAGTTAGGGGCCACTGTGCTCCTAGTAAAAAAAGTTAGTCTGGAGCCCTTTATTTATTAATTTATTTTTGTTCATTTCTTTAATTTTTAGAACTATCAAAGAACTGATGAGAACCATATAAAGATGACTTTTGGTTGCAAACCTCACTGCTTCAAGTTAAACTCCTCTCTGTCCCCGCCTGCTTGTCTTTATGCATTCACATCAGTTTCAATGTGACAGTGTGGTCAAAGTGGCAGGAAAGGGGAGTGGGCATCACTTCATTAAAGTGCAGCATTACTCCACTCGCTCTCGCCCATACATACACAGACCGGGCGCAGACCACTTCATTTAGTCAGAGAGATAGAAAGGACAGGCCCCGATGGATTCTCCCATTAATCTTTAATGAGCCCCCGGCCCTGAAAACTGCCCGCCTGCCTCTGCCTCTCCACATCCAGGAAACAAACAATGACTCGGCTGGAAAACACATTGTCTGCTTGTCCTCGTACCTGCCTGTCTGCCTGCTAGCCATTAACCCCCCCTCCCACACCCAGCATACGTGAATTATTAATGTGACTCTCTCTCTGCTCACAAGCCCGCTATATGAAACAGAAATGGGCGACGTCTTGACAGTGTGGTTGGAAAATGTTCGTCTCCAGCTGCACTTTTGAATAGAAAGTTGGATTTAAAGTTGTTCCATCTGGCATCAAACCGCTCCGACCAGCCGGATTCTCGCTAATTTCTGAGAGGAAAAAGATGGTTTTATTTACTTCATTCATGCTACGTTGTGAGTCTTTACAGCACAGAAGAAGGTGTCAAATCCCGAAACCTTTTTTATAGCAGACAGTGGAAGCAGATGTTGAGCTGAAGACCATTGCCTGCAGGTTTAGAACAGTTGTCTTTAATGTTTTACACCTCATATCAAATGTGTTAGCTCGCTATTAAATGGAACAAAGAGGTGCGACTACATAATGCAACCCAGTATGTGATTACACATTGGCTTCCCTCCTCTGGCTGTCTACACAATTTGTTCTCAAGGTTTTATTGCTTCTTTTGGGCGTAAGATGGTGTCATCTGTCTGGCCATACTCCAGCTAAAACACTGATTTTGACCAATCAGATGATTTTACATGATCTGAGAAGAAAATTAGAAGTTATTCAGATTTTTTAAGTTCCACTTTGCAGCATGTAGGAAACCTTTGTATTTGTCTTTTATGTTCTACTTGATTCTGATTGATCTTTTCTTTTGTGTAGAACGCTCGAAAACATGAGTTGATGCCTTGTTTCCGCCCTTGAACAAATTGTATATGCGCAAAAACAAAATTGCCCTCTCCTCCATGTTGTACTGTCATGTTTTTACCATAGCCCACAAGGGACAAACCCAAAGCTGACTCTTGATTGAGCATTTTTGTCATCTGAAACCGGAAACCTGCACTGATACAGTACAGAGAATTTACAGAACCAGTCTAAAGTTTGGACACTTTCTCATTGAATCTAATGGGAAAACGTGTCCAAACTGTTAACTAGTCGTGTGTGGGGTTATATATGTCAATATACAATTCAAGGAAAGCTGACCACACAGAAAGACAGATAAGGCAACGGAAGGTACAGTGGCAATTTGAGAGGAAAAACAAATCTTAAAAGCAATAAACGATGAGTCAATTATTTAATTAGTCACAAACTATGTTGGTAGTGGCAGCTGTAATCAGCTTTCATAATCCACCAAAACACTTTGCTATAAGAGAGCAATTGCTAAGTTTTCGTGGGGGGGGGGGACACTGAGCAGCTCTGCCTCCGCCCACAACTCAGAGGAGAACAGCTAATAAGCTACTGATGCTCTGCAAAAGCAGAGTCCTTGAAAATGGCACAGGTTTTGTGATTTTCTCTAAAAACGTCACAATTAAATTTTAAAGACCACTGAGAATGTTTTAAAACAACTAAAAAGAGGATTGAAGTGGGTCTTTAAGTTCTCTTAAGGACGATTGGTCCTGACATGTTCTGTTATTTTACCACAAAGCATCCAAACAGGTTTAGAATAAAACTGTCTGCCTGCATCTCGAGCCTCCAGAATGGCACACAGGAATCTATGATGAGCCTGCATGTGCTGTGATGAATACAGACCTCATCTAGTTTTCCTCAGATAGCAACCCCTCTCCCTCTCTGATGCCCCCCTTCCTCACTTCCTCATCTCATAATGAAAGCTGAATAGCTTTATGCGTGTGTCTGACTTTATTGGAGTTGTTATTGTTTCTCTGTGTGCTAGAATTTCTCTTTATTGGCTCATTGCTTCTCCTCATGCTCACTACAAGAGGTTGCACGCTTGTGATTAAGCCTGCAACTTGCACCATCTTGTACAACACATTTTGGCAATGGAAGAGCATCCTGTTGGGCGTTCTGTTGTCATAAACAGGCCGCAGTTTTTATTTTACAAGTTTGTGATGCTGTAAAAGAAAAACCTTCTACTGTAATCCAAGAAAGTCATTTAAGAACCATATTATAAGGTACTACATCTGCTTCTATTATCTAGTCAGTTTTATCCTTCACTGTGCTTCTCTTCGCTAACAATCTTTATTTGTTGACTTATATGTGTTTATTCTTAAAGACAGTGTTGATTGCACCCTATTTGATTTGCTGATTAACGATGCGGGTGTTAAGAAAATGGTTTTAACATGGTCCAGAGAGTTTAAAAATTTGACAGAGCTAGAGAAATGTACTCCAAAGGCCTAATTTAAGTTTCTTTTGCATAATTTTGATTAAAATGAATAAAAAATAATATAATTAATGGTTCTTGAATCATTCGTAGCTGAAAGTTGATGCTAGTCATCAAAGACACCAGCGAAACGTCCTCATCCGTTCCACACACTCTTACCCTGCCCTGTATTGGCATGTCCTCCAGGCAACCAAAGTGTCATGGTAACCGTAAGGCAGCCGCGGTAACGGCAGGCTCATTTTCATACTGATGAGGCCAGTTGCCGGGGAGGTCTGTGCTGCTGCTGCTCGCTCCGCTCTCCTCTCCGGTGTCGCCCTGAAATTTTAATGACCTTCCTTCTCTGCTTCTCATTTTTCTCCTCTGCGCTCCCGTGTTTGTGTCGGTGTGTACATGTCACCAGACTCATTGTTCAAACATGCCCAGAGTGTGACGAGTGAGGAGACTAAAGGCCATGATATTTTGAAGAAGTTTTTGAAGAGCATGTATTTCTATACCTGTGGAAGACCTCCTCCAGTCTGCTCCTCTTGGCTTGGACAGGTTTGCAACTCAGCCTGCTTTTTAGCTGCTCAACAGTACTTGTGTTTTAAGACTTTTTGGATATCTACAGGCTAAGAAGCTGCATAAGGTGTGTTGTTAGCAGGCTGTGCAACATCAGCTTAAAAATATGGCTTTATTCAACAGCTGTGGCCATCGTATCCCTTCCTCACAGAAGGAAATTGTCTCTATCATGTTCCTGATCCCTTCAAATCTGCCTCAGAAAGCTCCTGCAGGATCATCGCTGTACATCACGCAGGCTGTCAAACTATAAGCTGATTGGATGGTGTCCAACATGTCGTGTGACACATCTCTTGGCTTTGCGGTCAAGAGCAAGAATGTGCAACATGACATTGATGATAAAAAAAAAAATGTAATGTCGACATGAGTTTTTGTTTAGGGGGGTACCCTGATTGCTTGTTGACCACTTTGTCAGCTGGCAGGGAAAACTGAAGAGCAGCTTATGCTGTGTCAACACGGATGAAACACCCAGTCATGGTTGTGTGTTGGTCGTACGGCGACTGCTGAGTCTGCAGGAGCACACATTCAGAACATGATGGCAGCATTGCTCAGTCTAGTTTTGGGATGATGTGTTTTTATTTTAAAGAGCTCTTGGCGTGCAACAGAAGTCTTCCTTGTCACACACCTCATGCTCATCTTATGCTTGTGTTTTGTTACAGGAGGAAGAAAACAGGGAGGAAGAAAACGGAAGGATTGAACCAGTTGGCCGAGCAGATTCCTGCATGGAGCACACGCCCGTCAGGTCTCTAGAGTAAGTCAGTTACTGATCACTGATCTTTCCCTTTTCTGCCACTAATGGCAAAAAACTTGGGGGATGTTGATGATGCTCAGAGTCAGAGGGTTTGATTGGAAAATGTCCTCAACATCCATTTAGTTAGATTCTGTGTGTAATAAATTAAAGTACAATGCAAAATCTTGAGCCATCCCTCATCCTCATATTCCAAACTTTCTTGTAGTATTTTCAAATGTCTTTCTGTCTTTAGTCTTTTTGAAGGTCTCTTGGGCCGGATTCCAATTCCTTTTTTCATCCCTACCCCTACCCATAGCCCTTCCCTTTGGCCCCTAGCACTTGAAACTTGAATTATTCCCCAAAGCTCCTTTCAGACTTGCACTGGACAGCGGTAATATTGCGGACTCTGTCTTTTATAACGCTTGCATTCAGACATGCGTACCGTCTTTTACCTCGGAGATGTAGCGGACATGTACCGGCTGGACCCCTTTCACAAGAGCGGAAATGCTGCAGCACGTCGTTTTGGATGAACACACAAGAAAATGTTCCGGGCAGAGTCGAAGGGAGAGCGTGGCTGTGCTGACTTTGCCACATTATTTCCTGATGTCTGAAAGTGCCCAGGACGTGATAAGTCTGCAAGGAAGAAACATTTGAAACGTTTGAAAAGACGAGTCCGTTTAAAGAGCGGATGGACTTTACCGCTCATGTTCCACAATCCAAGTCTGAAAGTGGCTTAAGAAATAGGGCAACCCTTCAAAATCCTCATGCATCATCAACAGTCGTCCGTGGCACAGTCAACTGACATCACGGTTGCTTCTGGAAGAGTTCGCAATGCCGTCTGCAGCAGCAATAATCTCCCTTTTCTGGACGATTGGATTCATTTTTCGTCTTTAGGCCGAAAAACGTAAAAAGAAAAAGAAAAGAAGATGCCTTCAACTCAAGCTTAATGTTACATTACAGATATGAGCAGATGCACATAACTTTACGAAATAAGCATTTTTTTTTTTACATTAGTAACAATGCTGCCTGTAATACATCAAATCGACCCCAAAATAGTGATTTTAATATTTTATTTACCAAAAAAATCCACACATTTATGTATCTTTGGCTGCCGATTTGTCGCCATTTTACCTATATTTCGCATGAAATTGTGGGTAATATCATACCATTTTTTTTCTAGTGTTCCCCTGGAAAATCTCGAGGGCGAGATAGACAGACCACTTCCCCTTCCCCCTCGGTCTGAACCAGAATTGGAATAGCACCATCCCTTCACATGAACGTGCAAAATGAAGGGTTATGGCCAAGGGGGAAATGAAATTTACCCCTACAGTTTGTCTTTGATCATGAGCTGCTTCACTCATTTTCAGTCCATTCCTTAAACCTGACCGACTTCAGAGGAAAACAGTTTTTGTTTGAGCCAAAACTCGGACTTCTGATTCACTGAAGTCTAGAAATCCAAAGGTACATAACTGAAGTGATAACCAGCGTTCTGCTGACAAATTACAGACCACTTGGCTAAGCAACCATTTTCAGTTGGATCTTATTACCAGCAGCCTGTCAAAAAGACATCTTTTTTCCCCCCAATTTCTTTGGTTGCAACGATGAAATATAGTAAAGATATAAGTTTTTCGGACAGAAAATAGAACTGTTTCATCACCAAGGGGATTCCCAGAGTTATTAGCTGGAAACATGGCATATCTCAGCATGGTGTGCAGTGTGTCCTCTCAAAAATATCTGAGGAAACTGGACAAGTAGACGCCTAAAAAAAGATCTACAACAGATGAACAGTATTTGAAGAAATAATGTAAGAAAAATCCAGCAATGACCTGAGAGATGTGTCTGGACCTTTAGTTCACTGTTTCCAAATGGGGGGGGGGGGGGGTGCACGTACCCCTGGTGGTACTTCAGTGCATCAAGGGGTGTGTTAAATTTTTCTAATGCCTGTTTTTTCAATAAATGAAAAAAATATCTAAATATCTTCTAAAGATTTCAGTTAATGACATCAAACATCAATCACTGTCACCCTGACAACACAAACACCGGAGTCGTGGTTGAAGCGTAACAGAAATCTGACTGAAAAGAGAGAGCCAAAGAAGGCAAAATTACCAGTGTTTTACACACTTCCAGTTTAATAAACCAGACACAAATGACATTATTATTATTTATTATTATTTTACTTGTATGATCCCCGAGGGGAAATTAATGCTCTGCATTTCACCCATCTCTGAAGTATCAGAGAGCAGTGGGCTGCTACTTAAAGCGCCCGGGGAGCAGTTAGTGGGGGTTAAGGACCTTTCTCAGGGGTCCACAGTGGGCATAGTGGACATAATGAAGTATTTAGTTATTTATTCATTTTTATCAATTTTTTTCTTTTCTTCCCAACCAAAAATACTTTGCAGTAGATAGGTGGTACTACGCTGAAAATATACTTCACAGAGGTACTTTGTAGAAAAAAGGTTTAGTTGATCCATCTGCTGCTCACTGGAGCCTTTGAAAGGGTGACGGTCAAAAAGTCGTTCTCAAGGGAGGGAAGAGTGTGTGTGTGTGTGTGTGTGTGTGTGTGTGTGTGGGGGGGGGGGGGGGGGGGGGGGTCAAATGGCACAAGAACTGGACTGAAAATCAGTGGAAACGGGTCTGATGGAGGGATGAATCCTCCCCAGAGGACGGCATCACTGAACAAAAGGCAGAAACATCCAAAGAAAAGAAGTACAAAGTCCTTCAAGTTGCTCTGAAACTTTTCCTGAGGACCACTGAAAGATTTGCAGTCACTTTTTTCCTGATTTTTTTGGTAGCAAAATAAAAAAAAAATAAAAAAAAAAAAAAAATGAAGGGTGGCTCAAGACTTTTGCACAGTACTGTTTAACAAAGGATCATTCTGACATGAGGACCCAGAAGTCTCTTGGATTTTCTGTGTGTATGCAAACACTCCAGAGTTTCCCTAAACGTTCATTTTCAGCGACACAAAACTTCAGTTGCAGGTGAATGAAAAGAAAAATTGCATCTGAAAACTTCTCCTCACAATCAGGCCTTAATGGCTCCATCCAGCAGACTCGGAGCTGCAGTCCGGCTTTGTTTGTGGAAAATCTCATTCTGAACCTGCTCTCTGATTTGCATAATTATCTTTTGCGGGAGCAAAATGATCCTGGTCTCGCCATCAGAGCTCTCCCACGCACTCACCCATTCAGCTCCTGTTATTAACAACTGTGTTTTGTTATTTGCTCTGTTGCATGCCTCCAGTTTAATATGCAGGTATGGTATTATTATTATTCTGTGATTTCGCACAGGCTCCGGCTTCTCCTGCCTCTCAGCTGTCAACAAGGGGCCCTCTCTCCCCGAGCTAATCATAGTCATTGCATCTGAGCTGAGAGTGGATTAGACCTGGCGTCTTGTGAAATATGCCAATGTGTTTCACTGCCAAACAGGCAGCCATGGAAAAGACTGAACCCGTTTCTGCTTTTAAGGGGTCAAAAGATGCCATTCACTATTTTTTTTAATCCTCCATAAGCTCCGAAATCCTTGACAGCTCAGGATTTTAAATGAAATGTGTTAGGAATTCATTGTTTTTCTGCTTTATTAAGTGTGTCCTGCTACTGTTGCTTGGACTGTGTGCAGTGGTTTGCATACATTTCTCAACTTTTCTTTCAGTCCGAGGTGCTGAAATCCTCTTCTGGGAATTTAATATTAGTGCCCATGATAAATCCGACTGTTTATAAAAACATTTGTTTTTCAGATTAGCAGTTTGTTTATGAAACCATGGGGTGAAATTGATTTCTTCACCCTGTGCTGTACCAACTACCAGCTGGACTCATGCCCTCTGCAGCTCCATACAGTTGAAAAGAACCACATTCATTCACAGTTTCATCTTTGGAAAGGTGGATTTAAAATGTGCACTTATCATTGATATGTTTTAGGCACTCACCTGATGGTTGCTTGTGTTGGTGTTGATTTTTTAATCATCCAGATCAGGTGATGCCAAGTACTTAAAGAGAAGGTGACTACAGCAGATTTGTTTTTTGATCTGAAAATGTCAACCATCTCATTTGAAAGGCTTCTTCACATCTAGATATGTCATGCAGAGTTAATGAGTGTTAGCTAGCACCATGTTGCCAACATCATGCTTCTGCTTGTCCCATTTTGACCCCAGTGTGTTCAGGATCGGTGCAAAGCACACCTACAGGTTTTTCCGCAGTGTCGTGGCTGCTGAACAGCGTTGTTCCACTTCAGTGCGTCATGACGTGACAGTTACATACAGCACGTCTCTGTAAGCTCTGTCTGTGCGGAGGCGGACTCTCAGCTCACCGACACCATCATCACAGTTTCTTCAGTGTGATGGTGCTGATGGTTTTTCTTTATGGGACTGTAAACTCGGGCTCAACGGCTTCCATCACACCTTCAGCAAAACTGTCTTTAGCCATCAGTTACTTTTAACTACAAGGGATGTCCCGATACTGATGCCAGTATCGGTACTCGCTCCGATACTGGCCTTTTGTGCTGTACTCGTACTCGTGAAATACTCGCTCCCGACGCCACCCGATACAGGACGTCTCGTGACTCGCTGTGTTTACCCTGCCATGCTGGCAGAAAATACGCTTCAAACAGAGCGGCGGCTTTGAGTTTGCATCTTTTTTTTTAAATTAGAAGACGCTTTTCATTACACGAGGATAGAAAATATTTCTGATCCGTATCATGATCCTGGGATACTTTTCAAAATGTTGGCTGCGGTCAGAGCATATGCTAAAACTAGTTACTGTGATTAAAAAAAACAAAACACTTCTGAAAACCAGCTAAAACCATGTAAAGCACTATAAATGGCAGAATAAACTACTTTCTCTCTTTTTCTTTCTATTTCTCTCTCTATCCATCATCAATCTCATTGGCAATGACCACTGAACAATCCACTCTGCCATGACTTCTTGGCGCCAGCCTGTGTTTATACTGCCAAACTGCGCCGCACATAGACAAATGATGTCATCGACTCGCGACGCCACCTCAGCTTCAAAGAGTCTTCGCTTTCAAATTTAAAAAAAATATCATTCTAACTGTAATAGTTTTTATTTCAGAGCAGTTTAAACAAAATTATGCTAACTGGGAACTTCTGGCAGCCGATCTGTTTTTTAAGGGTTATTAGGTATTCGGATCGGTACTCTGTATCGGCAAGTACTCAAATGCAAGAACTCGTACTTGTACTTGGTCGGCAAAAATGTGGTATCGGGACACCCCTAGTTTTAACATAAAAGCTCTCTGTTGGTTTCTGGCTTGTGGATGAACGTAAAAAGTAGAAGCAGGATTTTAAATTAAAAACACTAAAAACAGATGATGTGTTGGTGATTTATTGAACATAAAGTATTTTGTGGGGAAAGCACAAGAGCGAAAGAGGGAGAGGGATAAACATAGAAGCAATCTGGTTCAATGTATCAAATATAAGGTACAATTGTAGAAAATTACACTTCTCCAAAGTGAAAAAATCCTGAAAATGTCCTGGAAAAGTGCTGGAAAATAATTTTAAGAAGAGTGGGAACCTTGATGTCAACAAAGCTATACTACCAGGTGCTTGTTGAAGCAAGATGGTCACATATGGAAACATTGTTGGTCTCTTACAAAGACAGTGTTGGTTACCTCCCTAAACCTCGTGAGTTTCTTCCCCCTTGTTGTTGGTGTGAATCTTCTGTGAGCCTGACCAACATGTAAGTCTTGGTCACATGATGCAAATAAAAGAATTAATGCTGCTTTAAAAAATCTTGACATGACCCTGAGATGATCTGATTGAGCTGTTTTTTGGAGGGTATTCAGACGTCTTCAACAGTCTCTCCAGGTGTTTATGGAGTTTTTTCACCCGCCTGTAAAAGCTCGTGCAGCTGAGAAGTTGTGATCGTAGCTGTGAATATTAAGTTTACTGAAGGAGTTGAACGAACGTACCTTCTCATAAATGCAGCTGCTTCATTTTCCTTTTCATCGACCTGTTTGCTGCTTTCCACTCGCTCCGTGCTTTTCTGTGTATGCTCAGGTACACATTATTGATTTCATCATAACAATGGTTATGAAGGAGCCTCACTCGCTGTTAAGAATACGTTGTAAAGAAAACGCTGGTTTCCAGAGAGCAGCGCTTCCCTCACATTCCCAGACGGGAACATGCTTCTGCAGGACATGTCCTGCTGTGAAAGATCAGAGCAGACTGTCAGCATGTTCTAAATGAGTGAAAATGTTACTAGTTGTTTAGTTTTCCTCACAGAAAGTCTGTGATTGGCTGTTTTATCCCTCAGGTGAGCCAGTTGGTTTGAAGTGCATCTGAAATATTGTTTGCAGAAGAGGCTTTTGAGTTTTTCAAACACTTCTGCTGCAAACAGAATGAAGACATAAGCTTTAAACTGCCGACCAGTTCAGCTCTCTGTAGAGCCGTTTCACAAGAGTCAGGCACTTTAAAAACATACAGACTAATTCAGCTATAATGCTGTTTAGTTCACTGTAATTCAATTCAAACACAGTGGTAATATAATCCACATTAGGCCAACTCATGATAATTGTGTTCATATAAAGCCCAGTCATAACAACTAATTATATTTCAAAGCAACAGATTGCATCAAATCTTCTCTGCAAGTCAGTTCCCATCCCACGCGTTCGTGATGCAGATGAGTAACTAGGGCTGGGCGACATGGACCAAATATCATATCACAAAATAATTGTTTTACATGACGATATATGATGTATACCAGTATTTTTTATGTACCGATACCATATCTATATTTAAAAATGTGGTATCAATCTATTTTACTAAAGAAATCTTGCGAGATATCATTGTTTTGTGACTTAATCTTATAAGATTTCATGAAATACTGTGAGATTTCATTGTTCTGTTACGAAATCTCGCAGTGTTTCGTGAAATCTCATGAGATTTAGTAATAAAACGCTGATATCTCGCAAAATTTCATTAGTGAAATAGATCGATATTGTGTTTTTAAATATAGATATGGTATCGGCATACGAAAATGTCCCAATATTTCAGTGTATCAATATTTTTTCCCAACTTATCAATTAATCACGTGACCCCTTTGTAGTCAGTCGAGGTGCAGCTGGGTCATTATGAAAACATAAAGCAAAAAACTTTGCGCAACTAATACCCCAAAATAACGAATCGTGTAAATATCATCTCTCTCATGTAAATATCATATCGCAGTATCATATCAGTATATGGCACAGCCCTAATAGTGACTGGAGAGAGGAAAATGAGGAAAATCTCCATCAGAACCAGAGCTGGGAAGAAGAAGAGAGGGAGAAAAAAAAAAAGGGAGAACCAGGGGGTAAAAGGTGAAGAAGCCTTTCATACAAGAGGGGAAATTTCCTTCTGTTCAAGCACTTCAAGCTCTGATCTGCATGTTGTCTTCTCAGTTTGTCAACAATCTGCCGATCTTACGTTTAAGTGTGTTTCAGGATTTATTTGAAGCCTTCAGCGTTCCTCGTTGTCCTCCATGATTATTCTGGACTGCTCCGTTTTATTGTGATTTTTATTTGTCACCTTCAGCACCTTTCTGTCTTCTGATTTTTTTTATTTGCACCAGTCTGTTGTCATCATATTGTTTCTGTCTTTCACTGTTTTTTTTTTTTTCATTTCCCCCCCCACACGGTGTCATCCACCCCCTCCTCTTCTCCTCACCCACCCCCCCCCCCATCTCTTTGTCACCCACTTGTCTCCATCTCCCAGAGACATTGTCAAACTGGTGGAGGTGTCAAACGACGGCGGGCCCCTGGGGATCCACGTGGTGCCTTTCAGTGGCAAGGACCGCAGGTAAAGAAATCCAGGGCAAGTGGAGGAGGATAAAGGAGAGGAACGTGGTATCCAGGGGTTCAGTACACCACAAAATACTTTGTTCTCTCTCTCCAAAGAGTTTAAACACTTACTTTTATTTAAAATTTTTCTTTTTTTAAAAGATGCTCCTGTTAACCATCACAGCAACCAGAATGAGTGTTTGGCTGCTGTGTTGCACCAGATTTGCTTTGCCAAAGGGAGTTTTATGGAAATAAAGTGGACATAAGGTTTCCTTTAAAGGATAGACGGATACATCAACCGGATGATATTTTAGGCCAATATTTGCTTTTTTTTTTCTTTTTTTCTAAAAAACAAAAAAAACAACACAAAAAACACCATTTGCGTATTTTGCTGGTGCAGTATCGGCATTAGCTGATATGTCGGGTGTGTTGGCAAATACCCTCATTCAGCATAATTTACAGACCTTTTTCTAAATATATGTATTTAATACTAGTTTAATGTTTTTTTACAAGTTTTTTTGTGTGTGTATATATATATATATATATATATATATATATATATATATATATATATATATATATATATATATATATATATATATATATATGCTTTGTTCTTTTTTATATTGAAAGAGTTGTAAAATTACTTTTTATTGAATCCTTCAACATATTAATTTGGGAATCAAATGCAGTATTGGCCCCAAATATCTGTATGTGTATTGTGGTTGAATTAGGGAATTCAACCACAGTATCAACCCTAAAAAATCTGTAGCGGTCGATCCGTACAACATAATAACAAAACAAAGATAATTTAAATAACTTATCTATTTTTGATTGGCATCTATAGGGGCAGCAGTTCATATATATATATATATATATATATATATATATATCACAAGTTTAATGTTTCTATTCAATATTTGTTTACAAGTGCACTATTTCTCTTCTCTATATTTGTTTGAAGTGCTTTTTTTTTTATCTGAAGAGTTTTCAAAATTAGTTTTTATGGTGTCCATCATGTTAATTTTGGAGTCAAATGCAGTATTGGCCCCAAATATCGGCGGGTTGTATCGGCTGAGGCTGATGAGCAATAACGGTACTGGAATTGGCCCATAATAATCTGTATCGGTCGATCCCTACTCCCTTTGGTACTTCAGTATTGTTCTATATTTTGGAGATTGCTTAGTTGCATGCTAATGCTGGACCTGCCAAGGGGAAACAAGGGATGAGGGAGAAAAGAGGAGGACAAATGAGACAAAGAAAAAAATGGATAGAAAGCAACAGCAACAACTGAGCAACCAAAACAGACAAACGGCTGTAAAGAAACTGAACAGAAAAGATCTTCACGTCTCTGGAAGAACACAAAGCAGACAACCTTCAAGAGCACCAGTAAGACAAACTCAAAATAACACGAGTAAGAAAAACAGCAGCTGCAGCAGCAAGTAAAAGAACTTGTGAATACAAATAAGTTCATTAAATCTGTTTGTGTTTAGATTTGTGTTGAAGGGGTTGATTGGACAGAATATTTGTTTGTTCTCTCTAAATAGGTTTATGTACAGTCCTTTTACTTATTTAGCTCCTGACCCTTTTCATTTTAGTCAGTTTTGTAAGTTCTGTAACCCTGAGAGCTTTTAGAATTTAAATCTAAAATAACTCAGTCGCTCCTTTTCACTGATGATTTTCACACTTATTGCCGTCTGCTAAACCAAGTTTACCCCCGAGTTGTTTCAGTCAACAACAAAAAACAGCTAAACTGTGTTGGTTTGATCCGTTTTGAACTGGGAACTTTGCTGCATCCCATCACACACCCCCTCACGCCAGCCAATCCCCTCCGGTTCCCGTATGCATTCACCTTATCGCTCACGCCACGCACACACACACGCACGCATGCACACGCACACACACAGTTCAGCACCAGCATCATGAAACCATTTGCCAGTTTACAGTGATCAATCATGGGTGTTTAGCTTCTCAGGTGACCGTCATATTTCTCCGTGGCTGCTGTCACATCAGTTTTACATTTTTCAAAGATTACACTGAGCATTGCATACAATACACACACACACACACACACACACACATCTGTGCAGCGTCGTGGAGGCACACATGGAACAAAGCTGCGAGGGAATTACAGGAATTTCACATCTGTCTTAAACCGCCAGAGAGGCAGTTTTCGCAAACTTTGATCCGAGTCTGGAGACTCTTTGGAGCTGCAATGAAAATCTGAGTGTTTTCAAACCCGATACCTAAAAGAATTAGACGAGCTTTCGTGTGACACCTGTGCAAAAACAGTTCCTGTTGTTGTTTCCCAGCTGCAGCTCCACAAACATCATCACAGACTGTGTTGCACCGTTTTTGAAAATCAAAATCGTATCCCTTTTCTCAGCACCTGACTTAATCAACCTAAAAGCACATTTATAATGCACTTTTGTTTTATAGGGGAAACGTCAGTTTGGCCGTTCCACTAAGATTAAGATACGCAGCTTTCATCAGAGAAATGGCCTCCCCTCAGCAAATCACATTGTGTTCTCACCCGAATTCAATCAGTGGGATTGTTTCTGAACTTTTTCAACTCCTGAACTTCTCCGCCCTCGCTGTAATCACGTTCCCATTCGTATTGAATTATAAGCCTTGGGCACGTTGCGCGTACCGGAGCCTAAAATCAGCACAGATTACCTTCTCGCTCATGCTACCTCAGGAAAAGTTGACTCACAGCGAAAACACTGAATAAGACTCTATTGAGTTTGGTTGGATTTCTTCTTCCTCAGTGTCTGGTCCGTAGCCCGCTGCGCATCCTTTCAGGTGAACTTAGCTTCTGGTGGGGGCTGTTTGTTGAGGCATAAGCCAGTTTGCCACACCAGATTACCGAGCGACAGCCGTTGCAGCTCAGCTCGGCTTCTCTCCAGCTCCACTGCTATCCATCTTTAATGCTGCAGGTTGTCCTTGTGTCTCCTGGACACTCGTGTATGAGTCTATGAATTAATGCAAACCTCAGCGGAACTGCAGTCAGGTTTTTGTTGATATTGCCTCCCCCACGCAGCCTTTAAAGCTCCCTGATGCGATGTGCCCCCTCTCTCCAAACCCCATCTCTTCTTTAGATGTAGAATGAAAATATCATTTGTTTGTTTTTGAAGGTTGGTTGAGACAAAGAAGCAAAAAACTAATATTACGCCTCACCAAAAAAATAAATAACAAAAAAAAAAAAATCTTTTTTATCCTTAAAAAACATTTTGAATAAAAAAAAATACGTAAGCCGGCTGATATTTGCATTTTTTGTGAGTATAGGCAGCCGATATGTGTGTGCGTGTCTATACATATATATATATATATATATATATATATATATGTATGTATGTATGTATGTATGTATGTATGTATGTATGTATGTATGTATGTTTGTGTGTGTGTGTGTGTGTGTGTGTGTGTGTGTGTGTGTGTGTGTGTGTGTGTGTGTGTGTGTGTGTGTGTGTGTGTGTGTGTGTATATATATATATATAATAGTGATTCAAAACCAAAGAAACTAATAATAAATTAAATTGACAAAATTATGATTTTGTGAAATAAAATATTGCTTTTGAGTTGTTGTTGAAAATAATAATTGAAAAAATAGAACAGACAAAACTGTCCCAGACACATTAGAGCACCCTTCCCAGGAACAGTGGACCAAAATACCTGTCAACAGGTGTAGAAGTCTTTCTGAACATTAAAGGAAACACCTGATTGCAGTAAACAATTTTACTGTAGCTGCGGAGCCCCATCATGCTTGTTTATTTGTTTTACTTTTCACGCGTTTGTTTTTATAAGATTTCTTTCAAACCACATTTCAAAATCAAAGTCATGATTTTCATATGTGTGTGTGTTTGTGTATGTACGTATATGTATGTGTGTGTATGTATATGTATATATATATATATATATATATATATATTTATTTATTTTTTTTTTTTATTTTTTTTTTCAATGCCAGTTTCTTGTTCTTTATATTAAAGTTTAAAAATTACTTTTTCCTGTTTCTTTTATTGTATTAAATTGGGAGTCACACTGAGCGGCGAGGCTGATGGGAAAATATTGGTATCTGTATCGGTCATAACAAATCTGTTGATCCCTACAAAGTATAACAAAACAAAGATAATTTACATTCATATTTTTGATATGTCAGAATTATTATGATGCATAAGGGGGGCAGAGGAGAAGTATTAGATTGGAGAAAAGAGGTTTTTGAGAAAAATCTGTCCCGTGAAGTGATGTGAGGGGTCAGGAACTCAAACATGATACATTAGGCTTTAAAGGTTTGAGCACGGCTTTCTCATGTTAATCTTCAGATAGCTACTACACTTAGAAGGTGGCACTGCAGGACTTTTCAACTTCAAAACTCTGCTTCTGGTTTAGATGTCACGCTGATGTTCTGCACATCCCTGGAGCCGTTGTTGCCTAGCAGCGTCCTGGGGCTTAGAAACGCACTCTGACATTTTTTCCCGTCCCAGCACATCTTTTTACAGCCTTTGGCTTTACGGCACAGCCTCACGCGCTGGATAGTAACACAATGGTTGTTTCCAAGGCTGACTCAGCAAAGCAACATAATATCAGCAAAGAAGCAAGGAAAAGAAATATCAGTAGTGGGAGTTGAAAAACTGCTCAACAACATGAATGTGTTTAGAATTAAAGGGACTTGAGGCAAGATTAAGAAACGAAACTCGCGACTGGCGCTTCAGGTAACTGCAGCCACGAGCCAAGCTGTCACGGGAGCGTGCACAAACTGAAGCTATAATGTTGTTTACTCACCTTTTTCTCCGTAGTTACACTTTTTAGTGTCTTTCACTTGATCTGGATCGTTTGATGACGGCAGAATAATCCATAACTATTGCTTAGTGTTTGAATTTACCGCGACCGGCTTCTTCATATATCAAAAAAATGCGGATGTAGTGTCATTTGACGTCACGTCCGCAGGGCAGCGCGGGAAATTCGGACACCGAATTGCAGCGCATTTTGCAGCACACAGCCTGTTCAAGGCAACGGAGAGAAACATGGGTGGAAACGTTATTTTTGGTATTTAGCGCTTCATCACCTTTTAGTATGAAAAAAAGGGACATTCATGTTTGTTTGTTTTTTTCAAATTCCTGCCTCAAGTCCCTTTAAAGTATGCTAGTACATAGAATGGTAAGTTTTTACTTAGTGTACAACGTCTGATCTGTTGGAGTTCAACTCTGCGCAGTAATCTCCATCTTAGATGTGTCTATGCTCCCTCCTCTGCATCTCCCTGACATGAAGTTTTGAACGTTTCAGGACTCTTGGCTTGCTGGTCAAGCGTCTGGAAAGGGGAGGGAAGGCCGAGCAGCAGGCCCTGTTCCAGGAGAACGACTGTATCGTCCGTATCAATAACGGAGACCTGCGAAACATCCGATTCGAACAGTAAGCCGGCGGCTCCCTGAGCCCTCCTCTGTGATTGGCTTCACTGGACCTCTTCCATCTTCTTTTTTAATACCTACAATCCCAAACTCTTCCTTTCTATGTCCTCTTTAATCCTCCTCTCTGCTCCTCTGAAGCCTGTCCCCGTGCTAAGCTAACCTTCCCCTGTTTAATTCCTGTAGGTCAGCGCCTCGGTTGCTGATGCAGTCTCTGCAATCCTCTCAGCTTTTACTCCCCTGTGTTTCAGTAACGGCTCTCCTGGACTCCTGCTCTCACACCTTTGTCCTTTCTTCTTTAGTAAAGGATGTGAATTGGGCTCCTAACATCCCCAGCCTCTGCTTATTTGGTGCTACTTATGTCTTGTGCTTTCCTTCCCTGCCGAACCCTCCTACACATTTCCAGAAACCAAAAGATGCATACGTGTGATGTGATGTTTCTCTTCCAGTGTAAATACTGACAGACTCAATACAGGGATGATTTTTTAAATGCAATGCAGAATAGAGTGATGGACATTGTGTGAGATAACAATTATGCAAAGCACCACCCACATGAGGCTACGTACAGAGGCATAATGATGATGCATCGCTCTCCCACGGGATTCAGCCATCCCTGGATATGCAGCAATTTATTGCAAATTATCCAGAAACACGGTAAAACAAATAAAACATCCATAATTACAGGTATCTGTCACAGCACGTAATTCAGTTGAGACTTCCAGATTCTTGCAGCGTCTCCATCAGTCGCATATTTTGGATAATCCAGAGAATGAGCTTTCAAAGGAGCCTTTTTTTTTTTTTTCGACTGAGGCTGAAATCTTTTGCTGCTGCTGCTGAGGGACACAAGTTATGTGATGAGTGGGAATAAATGTCTCATCTGTAGTCTGGTAGCGAGAGCATCAGTCCAACAGTTGTTCTTATTAAAATAGTACTTTTATAGAGGTGCAGATTACATCTCGTCTGGCTCTTTCTGAAGCCTGAAATTGTAAAGATGGCGTGACGAGACGGTCCTCGGGGAGCGTTGTTAGTGGCTGGGAAAATAAGCTGAGGAATTTCTTTTGAGGTCCAAGTTTCAGCTTTAGAAATTTTTTTTTTTCTCCTCCAAATGTCCGTTCAGCTGTCGGGGCAGTTCGAAGGCAAGTGTGCTTCACTGAAACAGGTGGTGCTAACAAGGCCTTGCTTTCACAGGGTGCTGACAGTCAACATACGTTTTCACTCACACCTACTGTATGTGAGCTCGCTGCGAAGGGGTTTGAAAGAGGATTTTCTGCAAACTAGCCGACGGATAGAGGTCTCCTTCATCTGCAGCCAAATGAGGGGATTATGTGATGGAGCTGCTGGGGAGGGTTCGGTCTCTTTTTAGAGCTGCTCGCGCTGGCAGTAAGTGGTCATTAACATGTCAGGATGTTCAGGTGGGTGAAGATGGACATCTGGGAGGTGGGCTGCTCCACTCAACTAGATTGTAGAGGCAGTTATGAGTTTACTGTACGTGGTTCTGACTGGATGAGTGTTGTATGTAAGGCTGTAATCAGTCTAATCAGTGGCCTTCAATCTTCTTCTTCTGTTTCTGTGTGTCTCATCTCAGGGCTCAGAACATGTTCCGCCAAGCCATGCGTTCTCCTGTCATCATGTTCCACGTGGTGCCCTCGTCCATGAAGGCCCACTACGAGCAGCTGTCCCACGCCGAGAGGAACCCCTCGTACTCCTCGGGCCGCTTCAGCCCCGACTCCGTGACCGGCAGCGTGGTTTCTGGCATCGACCACAACCCCCAAAGGATGTCCCGCCACGGTTCCCAGACGCATCCGCACTCCCATCCTCACCCGGATCCGAAAGACGGCTACCCGCCTCTGACCCACCCCGCCGTGTCCGCAGCCAAGCCTCCCACGGGACACGCCCACTCACCTCAGAGGGGACTGAACTCCACCCCGACGCCGGGGTACACGAAGAAAGTGGGGAGGAGGCTCAACATCCAGCTTAAGAAAGGTGAGCTGGATACAGGAGATGCTCACCAGGTCAATCACATCTGTTTACCTGTGGGAAACGTATACTAAAAACATCACAGCAACAAATACTATTTAGTTTCAGTTAGTTTTTATCTTTTTTGTACTAGAGGCAGTAAGGATAGACCGATACATTGGCCGGCCGATATTCACGTTTTTTGCTGGTATCAGCATCAGCTGATACATCGGGTGTGTTGGTAGATACTCCCACACAGCATAATTTATCCTATATATTTGATATTTGTTCACAAGTGCAATGTTTCACTTTTCTACTTAAAAATATTTATTTGAAGTGCTTTATTCTTTTTTTTATCCTTCATTATAAGGCTGGGCGATATACCAGTATGATATCGGGATATGATATTTACATATATCGTTATATCACGGTATTAGTTGTGCGAATGTTTTTGTTATATTTTTTCGTAATGACCTGGCTGCACCTCGACCAACTACAAAGGTATCTTCTGATTATTTAAACTGTCTGTCTGGAACACAATCCTTCCCAAGACTACAAAGAAATCATAATTGGCAAGCCAACTATCTTGAATTATTTCGATTTAACCAACATTTCTAACCAGTGTTTTATCAATTCCATTACTGACGTTTAGCTATACACATGTTTTTACAATAAAAAACAGGTGTATTATATGAAATGAAACATTCAGATAAATTAGGGTAAAAATATTGGTGTATATATTGTATATCGTCATCTAAATCAAATATTTTGTGATATGGTATTTGGTCCATATCGCCCAGCCCAGCTTCATTATATGAATTGGGATTCAAATCCAGTATCTGCCCCAAATATCGGCAGGTTGTATCACTTGAGGCTAATGAGAATATATCAGTATCGGTATTCTCCCCCAAAAATCTGTATCAGTCGATTCCTAATAATCAGAGGGAGCTTTGTGCCTCTTTTTCTCCTTCAACTGACAGTAATTGTACAATTTTACTTTTTCTCGCTACTCTTTGCAGTATATTTAATTTCCATCTGATTAAATTATAGATGTCCAATATTATTGTCCAATATTGGCATTAAAATGTGATATCAGAAAATATTGGTATAGTTTTTTTAGGGGCAATATTTTAATTGATCTATGTAGACTTTATTGTCCCGTTGTGAAATCTCACAAGATCTTGTTCCATTAGCAGCAGTCCAGCAAGTAGAAAATCTGTTATTGTGGAATAACTTCATATCCCAGCATTCCTTTCAGAGTCATGTGACCACGGTGCAGCTGCTGCTACAGACTGACTTGCTTTGAAGCTGCTTATAATATGTCTGGTTTTAAGTTGTTGGTTAAGCTACCAAGTTGTCAGAAACATAATGAGCCACATGTTGGCTAATACTGTACCTGCTAGTATCTGATATCTGGCAGCCAGATGTCCAAAATGAACTCCTCTACTGGCATATTTTGGGGTCTTTGCTCCCAGAGAAGAATATACAGTAGTTTTATTTCTCAAAATATGAGAGCTACAACCTCACAGTTGTCTGCATATATCGATAAAGTTTGATATTGAATATTAAGAGTTGGACAATGTTGGATATCGGTTAAAAGGCCAATTTCGAACACCCCTCGATTAAAGCGATCGCATTCAGACTGGGAACATTTTTAAAGCCTGAATAAAGCTTCTGGAGCTTCCCTTATCAGGATATTTACTTCTCTGTTTTCTAAAACACAGACAAACAAAAAAGACCTCTCATGATGTATTACATCAACTTCCAGAGAGCTTGTGTGAGTCTTGCTTTTTGCTCTGCAGTGAGAGGGATGCTGCATATTTCCAAGCCTTTTTATGGCCAATAGGACAGAAGCGTGTGTGTGTGTGTGTGTGTCTGGGTGTGTGATGTGGGAATCGAACAGCAGGCGATAAAACCAAACACAACCTAAAGAATTGAAAAGATGAAGCAGCGGGGACGTTGGGGCTGAGGTTTGTGGGGAGATCTCCCCTGTATAGGCTTTGAGTGACAGCTGGCACAGGTGGTGCGAAGCTCTGCCAACAGGACTCCAGGTGTTGCTGCCAGGTCTCGGGGCCAGAGAGCTTGTTGCTAAGCAGCCGCTGGTCCCTGCGTTACTGTCAAATGCCACTGCAAAGAGTCTGACAGGGCTGCACCATATGCCCATTGAAATTTCCCCCCAAATCTGTCCTCTCCTGGGACTGGAATCAGTCCAGAACATAAAACATAAAAATACCCAGCTGTTGGTTGCTTCCACTCTTTCGTCTGTGGGAGTTTTTGCTCTGTCTTGTCCGCCTGCTCGGTTCCAACACCCAGAGAAATACTGGATGTTGTGATCTGTTGCGTTCACAGTCAAAGATGCTATCTTTCCTCATTCCGCGTTGTGTTTGCTGTTGTTGTAGCAGAATCTCACAGGGATTAACAACAATTCCCAAGAGCCAGTTTGGCTCCTCTGTTTTGTTTTGAGTAGCAACTTAAGCCCACAGCTCTGAGCGCAGATTAAACTCCCGCACGGTTTGTGTGCTGGAATCAGACACTGGTCTCCGCACAAATCCCAGCAAGTATCAAAATCAATCAAAGCATCTTATTCTGCACAGGAAATTGCTTAGGTATGTCTTAATCAAGGTAATGGGAGTTTTAAAGATCCTCCTCCTTGTTTAAAGGCAGGAACTCTGCACACATTTACCGGTGAGTGTAATAACGCACCGCTACTGCCTGCGGGAAGTTGATTGCCTCATCAATGTGGGGGATTAGTTTGAGGATGTGAAACAGAATGGCTGAGTGTTCTGCAATTCTTTGCATCAGCTCAATTAAACAGGCAGGGGGGATTAAGGCCAGTACTCCACTGCAAGGGCGCTTCTTATTGTTCTTTTATTATTATTTTTTTGACAGTCTTCCACACACACGCTTGTTAAAAACATTTCTTTATGAAGCACTTGACCTAAATTCTCATGCTGTAAGATCTGGTCCAATGCAAAGCTGTAAAGATGAGCAGACTAAACAGAAGCACCTTAGTTACCACCCACACACCCACTGTGTCAGCATGTCTGTGGAGCAGCTGGTTTGTGAGTTTCTGGATTCCAACACATTTCAAGCTGAACTTCCTCCTCTGACAAGTGGAACTTGAAAAACATCCATTGTAATATATCCTGCTTTAATTATTCACTATAAACCAATATGAGCAGATACTAGATTTCCTGCATTTAACCTGAAAGTAAATGGACTACAGGAGAGACAAAGAGCTGGGTTCCTAATGGTTCCTAATGGCGCATCTTTAAGGGGGTGCTGACTTGAGGAAAAAAGTCAAACCACACTGGTCCAGAAAGAAATGACTCAGTAAACGCAGATTATCATTGACAGCTGCAGATTTGTGTGCCATACAGTTAAGGCCACAAAACATCGAAAGTTTTTCCTTGGCTGAGGAATTCTCTGAAGGTGAAGCACTTGAGGAAAAAAACTTTTTGTGGAAGCTGTTCATGTCTTTGTAATTGAGCTTTAAACTTTAACATCTATCATTTAAAAAACGTCAGAAGATTTTAGTTTTCTAACAGTTACAAACAGACTTTGACTGAATGTTCATTTTTTTCTGATCATGAGTTAATTTTCTGGTGCGACTGCTTGCATCCTGACATGTACGCTTGACCTGAAATGGGCCGATAATAATTGAGTGGACAGGTGAAAGCATGGCAACATGTGACTCTGAAGTGGCTGAAAGTAGCAGCGGTGGAGAGAAAATCCAGCTGTTAACAGCCAGAAACTTAATGTAGTGTGTGCTGGTCAAGTTGGTTTTGCAGATTGTTTCACTCAATCAGAGGATAAACTGTTAGTTCAACTGGTTTAAAAGAATTAATTCAATACATAGAAATATAGACTGGAAAAAAGGTCACTGTTAAAATAAGCAAGCAAAAACAAAAAGATTTTCTTTTTCTTTTTTTTTTTTTGCTTGTAATAAATAAATAACTAAATCTGCCAATGGAACAAATGAAAGTTCTCTTGATAATATTTCTTGTAATACAAAAAAACCCCTCATTCTTAGATATATTTTACTCGTATTGTGAAGTTTTATGTCTCACAATAAGTTTGTTTTAAATGACATATGACTGAAAACAAGATTTTTTCAAGACTGTTTCACTTAACGACACAGTATTTAAGATGCATTGCATAAAAACAGTCTGTTTCTCACTGAAATGTCTCTTTTGGGGATTTTGTCTTATATTGAGTGTGATGAGATATTTTGACTAGAAACCAGAGAAATATTTTTGGTAAGATTTTGAGTTTTTGCAGGGTGTAAGTACATCTGTCTATAGCCCAAATGTATTGCAATGAGTCAACTGCACTGAGAAGTATGGGTAGGCCGATACATCTGCTGGCCAATATTTGCGTTTTACTGCTGGTATGGGCATCGACCGATACTTTGGATGTGTTGGCCGATACCTCCACTCAGCATAATCTACAGGCAGGCATCTATACAGGCAGCAGTGCATGCATTTGTGTGTGTGTGTGTGTGTGTACAAGTTTAATGTTTCCATTTCATATTTGTGAACAAGTGCACTTTTATTTATATATATATATATATATATATATATATATATATATATGTGTGTGTGTGTTTGAAGTGCTTTTTTTTTGGTCTTAAAATAGTTTTCAAAATTAGTTTTCATTGTATTCTTCATTATATTAATTTTGGAGTCAAATGCAGTATTGGCCCCAAATATCGGCAAGTTTTATTGGTCATTGATTGAGGCTGATGAGAAAATATCAGTACCGTATCAGCCCTAACAATCTGTGTTGGTCGACCCCTACTTCAAAGTAATAAGGGGAAAAAAAAGTTTGTGTAAATCCTATTCAAAAGGGGTTATTTTATGTTTTTTGAGTTTAATTGAATTCTTTAAATGTATCTCTAGCTTTGTCTTTGTATATAAATGTTTTACTTCCATTCATTTTATTTTATTTTTCACCAGCTTCCAGATACAATGATGCTGAGAGTATTATTTTTTTTATTTATCTGTATTAAAAAATAAAAACTGCTTTTCATATCAGTCTTTTTTACAAGTAAAACCCTAAATGAAGGTGCTTTGTGCACTGTTGCAGTAAGTTCAACCTGCTGGTTGTGTAGGAGTAAATAATTAGTTTTGTTCATTTCTAAATAGTTCCCCAAGTCAAATCGGTGCACCCAATAAGCCAAGTTCCCCTCTTGGAATCAGAAACTAACCCCTGAAATTAATTGCAAAGCTTCTCTGCACTGATAATTTCAGATTTTTTTTATTTTTTCACCCAGTGACATGATACTAATGACTTCCTCTAAAGCAAACATATGATTTAATCAAGCAGCTGCATGTCAAGTGGAATCTTTTTGCCTCATATCTAAATTTGTGCTCCTAATTAAACAATCTTTCTCTGAGGCAGATGTCTCCCTACACATTGACCATTATTATTGCCTTGTCTTGCATCAGATCCATGAGAGGCGTGCCAGCTGAATATGAATATATTCTCAGCAGCTGGAGCTATAGGGGCGAGAGGAGAATATAGGAGCTGCTCCTGATCCCTTAAGATAAAACCAGATCTCATCATTAAATCTTCTTTTCCTGCAGGCCCAGAGGGACTCGGCTTCAGTATAACATCACGCGATGTTCCCATCGGGGGCTCGGCACCCATCTACGTGAAGAACATTCTGCCTCGAGGAGCTGCCATCCAAGATGGTCGCCTGAAGGCAGGAGACAGGTTGTTGGAGGTGAGAAAGTCAACCTGCACTTTATTCTAATCAACAAGTCGTGATATGAAATACACTGTATGTGTTACTCTCTGAAGACTTTACATGTCTGTCGCACGTTCCCGCCATCTGTCTCGTTTAAAGTGTAACTAATTAATCTCCGGTAACGGGTTTGATGTGGAAATTGTGCATCCTTTTCTGAAATCAAAGAGCGTGTTTTCAAACCCTTGTGCTGCAAGAACAGACCAGCTTTTGAAGTTGCGTCATTTGATATTGCGAGTCATTTGCATAAAGGATTACACGTTGCAGCTCTGAATTCAGCTTTTTCTCATGTTAAAACTTTGAACTGCAGCTGAAGTGACAAGTTAACCAGCGAGAATTAAATCAGAAAATGAACATCCAGCAGCTTTGATTAAAAAAAAAAAAAAAAAAAAGGAGGCTGAAAATGATTTTTTTTCTGTATTTTTTACAGTTATAAGCTGAATTAAAGAGTCCATATTAGGCTCATCTATAAGATTTCTTAGAGTTATTGGCATCTGCTTTAAGAGTTTAAAAAAGGAAAGAAAAAATAAGTGTTAGTTTATGCTTGTCTGAAAGGCACCCCCCACCTCTGTAAGGGGTCAATACACTCTGATTGGTTAGTTTATTGATCCAATTAGTCAGACAGTATTTATTCAAATGGCTAATTGTTTTTGTTGACTTTTTTTGGTGACAAAGATGATAACTAAATAAAAAATACCGCTTTTACCAAAAATATCATAAAACAAACTTATCCAGAAATATTCTGACATAATTTAGTTGTGTGGAAAGGTGGAGCAAGCTGGAAGAGATCCAAAGCACCAAGGTTTGATCTGAGACGATACTGTTAGCTCTGATATGGTCTCATGAAGCTAACGGAATAAAATGTCAACACCTGGGATAAAAAGACAAGCCGACATGAATGCGTTTTACACCTGATGTGAAGCAAAAGAAGGTGTTTTGTAGGTTTTGTGGGGGTTTTAACACTTTTAAGACTAATTTTCCATCCTGCAGTAATGCTGCAGCTATGCATCCTGAGCTACAGGTGAGATGACAATTAACTAGAGAAGTAAATAAACATTTATCCAAGATGGAAATCAAAAAGTTTTCGTTAGACATTAAATAAATTCAGGTGTTACAAGAATTATTTATGTCACAGTTATAGGAGACATTAGATGACAACAGTGGGCTACTCAGTACGCTCCATGACAGATTAATAGTTAATTTACCAGGTGCAAATGACTTCAGTGATTTAAGGTTTATAGTAGATTATGTATCCTGTAGATTTAAGGCCTGAATATGTAAAAGAAGAGGACAGAAATTAGTTTCCTCTTCCAGGACGGAGAGAAAAAAAGAATTTTTCTCTTGTTCTGGCAGCTCGTTCTCAACACATCATTAGATAGCAGATATCTCCGGAAAACGAGCCATTGGGTCTCCCTGGGACCACATGTTAAATAAACGATAAACAATCCGGGAAGAAGTCATTTCTCATCCGATGACTGCGATTGGTCAGGAATTTGAAGTGGTGAAAGCGGGAGCTGGAAAGTTGTCATTTCTGCTTTTCCACTCATCAAAAGGGTCAGCAAGGTTGAATGGGTAGTTTTAAGGAGCAGGTGGCTGGAAGGATGTACGATAATCTATCCAACACAACATGTAAAGCATAAAGACACAGACACTGCCTCTCACAGACCCCCACCTGGTGATATGTGAGGGAGAACTAGACAGAATTCAAGGACAAAAAACTAGTTCAGTGAAGGGATGTTGGCTTTTTTACCGATATCTGATATTTGATATTGTCCAACTCTTAATTTTTGATATCAGCCGATACTGATATATGCAGTCAATTGTGAGGTTGTATCTCTCATATTTTGAGGGATACAACTATATTCTGCTCTGAGAATATAGTTGTATCTTAGAAAATAACCTCAACTCAACCAGTTCAACCAGAGTTCATTTTGTACATCTGGCTGCCAGATATCAGATACTAGCAGGTATTAGCCAACATGTGGCTAATTCTAATGTTTCTGACAACTTGGTGACTTAACCAACGACTTAAAACCAGACATATTATAAGCAGCTTCAAAGCAAGTCAGTCTGTAGCAGCAGCTGCTGCACCGTAATCACATGACTCTGAAAGGAATGCTGGGATATGAAGTTTTTCCAGGATAATAGGGACTTTATGCTGGTGCAGTGCTGATGGAACAAAATCTCGCAAGATCTTGATTTTCCGTGAAAAAATCTCGTACATTTCGTTAGTAAAAACATCAGTCAGTATTTTCTGATGTCACGTTTCAATGCTGATATCGGCCGATAATGTTGGTATACCAATAATATTGGACATTCCTAGTTTAATGTTTTTCATTTTAATTTTGACTATGCTGTTGTTTTATCCCTCCTGTAAAGGATCTTTGAGCCCCTATGAAAGCGCTCTATAAATAAAATGTATTATTAGTAGGAATGTCCGGTATTATCCTCCTACCGATAATACCGCATTAAAATGTGATTTCGGAAAATATTGGTATTGGTTTTTTGGACCAATATTTTTCAAAATGAAATCTTGCGAAATTTTTTTATGGAACAACAAAATCTCTCAATCTTGTTCCATTAGCAGCAGTCTAGAATGTAGAAAATTCCCTGTGATCCTAAAATAACTTCATATCCCAGCATTCCTTTCAGTGTCATGTGACTACAGTGCAGCTGCTGCTGCTACAGTTTTAAGTTGTTGGTTAAGTTACCAAGTTGTCAGAAACAGTAGAATTAGCCACATGTTGGCTAATACCTGCTAGTATCTGATATCTGGCAGCCAGATGTCAAAATGAACTCATGGCTGAGTTAAGGATATTTTGGGATCTTTGCTCTTGGAGCAGAGTAAAGTTGTATTTCTCACAATGTGAGGGATACAACCTCACAGTTGTCTGCTTACCGGTAAATCAGTATCAGTTGATATTGGATATCAGAATTTAAGAGTTGGACAATATTGGATATTGGATATTTGTTGCAAAAAAAAAAAAAAAAGAGCCAATATCAAACATCCCTAATTATCATTTTATCTGCTCTCGTGGGTTAGGTGCAGGTCTCAGTCAACCACGTTATTTCATTTTGATGGTCTAAACGCACGATTCAAATGAGTAAATTATGACACAAATGTAATGAGTTTAGTCGTAACACCGATTAAATCTAAATGAAACTTTGCTGATGACATAATACAGGGCTCATCCTCTCTTTAAAGTGTGTCCCGGTGATGTCATTAAGTGAAGACAGACCCCACCTGTGCGTTTCAGCCCATATGATATAACATGTTAAAGCCTCTGGCTTATCATGAGAAGCCAGCTTGTGCAGAGTTGAACCCCGTCCTGTGTCTGCTTTAGGTGAACGGAGTGGACCTGAATGGACGCACCCAGGAGGAGGTGGTGGCTTTGCTCAGAGCCACACCCATGGGTGGAGGAGTCGGGCTGCTGGTTCTCCGCCAGGAGGATGCGTTCCTCCCCCGAGAAGTGGTATGTTAAGTCGCTCTCTCCCTCCTCCTTGCGTCCACGCAGCACTCATCCTGCCAGCAAACACACCGAACATCATGACATCTGTACATCCCCTCCTCCCACTGCATGGATTTCTTTGGATTATGGTTGTGTGCTTACACATGAGTGTGTGTGCGCTGTCACAAGTGCCGTTAATCCCCACGGTGATACCGTGTTGTCTTCTCATTTCCCAGCTAACACAACACGCCATCCGAGCATGCAGATTGATTGTCTCGCTCTGTGGCTGCACTCCTCTCTATTATGATGCAGCGCTGCCTCAGAGGAAACCTGTAGAGCTCCATCTTCTCTCTTTATCTCCTTCAACCTTTCGCTCTGTCTCCAGCCTTTCTTTATCTGTCACCCTCCCCGACCGCTTTTCCCTTTGTTGGGCACCCCCCCCCCTACCTCTGTTTAGCCTCTGAGCGGACTTGGGAGATTGATGGATTTGGGGATGAGCAGACCGACGCTGGGCAGGTAGCAGGCAGAGTGTGAAGCCTGAATATCAATCAGGCCGCATCCTCACATGCAACATTATGCAGACAAATCTTATGTTGCTGTCAGCGTCTGAGCAGGTGTTCCTCACAACTTGGAACTTTGATTCAGGCGAACTCACGTTAATTCAGTAGTTTTCTCTCCTCGGGGTCATCTCTTTCCATGAAATCATTTCATTCTTAATTATCTTTTAGGGGAAATGACATGCACGCAGCCACCTCGTACCTGGCAGAGAGACTGAACGGCTTTTTTTTTTTTAATGTGCAGAAAGAGTGAACAGTGGAGGCTGTTGGCAAGCTTTAAATCACCACGGTGTTTACTCTGCTGCAGCAGCCAATGATTTTCTGCTATCTCCATAGCTCGTCTAGCTGGCTTCAGCGCACGCCTTGTTGACTAATAATGTGAGTTATAGCACCAAACAGCCTTAAATTCCTCCTCTGCTGTCATAAAAGTTGTATTTTTCCGTCTCATCAGAAGCCAGCAGAGGCACAAACAACTATGCAGAAGGAAGCAGTGTCAGTCAAACAGCTTATTGGGGACAATTATCGCAGCGAGGGATGCAGATGAGGCTATCGGCTGGCTGTCGCCATGGGCACAGATCCACAGACGGACTGCCACTCTGGTCAATACTCATCTTAAGATTAGAGCAGAGCCTGAAGTCCAGCTGACTCTGCCTCGTTGGTAGTTAGATAGCTGGATTTATTTGATCTGAGCTTATAAGCTGCAGAAGGTGAAGAACCCGAGGGAGACGAGGTCCAGTGCACTAAATGAGCAGCTGGGGTCCCGATCTCAAGCTAGACATCACATGTGTTGGAGAGCCAAGAGGGGAAATGACTATATTAGTGTTTCTATCATAAAAGAGACCGACTGCATGCAGAGTTAAGCTAAAAAAGCTTGATTTTAGGAGCTAATATTGTCCAGGCACATGAGTAAAAATGAAAAGTGGCAGTTACTCGGCTTTATGAATTACTCCTAATGCAGAGTAATGAAAACACAAAGTCAGCAGCTGCTGTGGTGCAGATGCCCCGGCCCACGGCAGATATGAAACAAGAACCATTGATACGCTGATATAACATATTGGATATAAAGTTAGTCAATGAGTTTTTGCTGTAGTTCTGCTATTACTGTATGCTGCAGCTGTTTTTATAGCTCTCTGCTTATGAATCAGAATCAAAACTCCAACCTCTGCAGTTTAATCTATACTGGATGTTATTTTCATGCAGCTATTATAAGGCACTCAAACATTGTTGGCTTTAATTAAAAATATAGATTATTTACTTAAGAACACCAGACAGAACTTATTGCCCTAAGTTACATAGTGTGTTTATACTCTAGGGACAAAATGCTGCAGAAGAAATTTAAATGTGTGTCATCAAAACACACATTTATATAACAAAGGGCCATACATAAACTCTATAACACTTTAACAGCTGCAGAAACACAACAGGCTCAGGTGGAGCATGATCTAACAACTCATGACTCATTCGTTTTTAAATCATTTTTTAAAATTGTTTTAAAAACAACATTTGTAGTTGTTTGAAAGGGCTTTATACATTAAGTTGAGTTGAATTGGAGCCAGAAACGTCTTTCTCTGTTCGAGGTGCAAACATCCTCGAGGGATTTAGATAAAACAGAAGTTAGTGAAATGGAGAAAAAGATGGATGTTCCACACCTTCACCCAGAAACCCGTCTGTGTCACTCCCAGCCTCCATAGACGAGCATTTAATTATTTATTTAAACGCAGAGGGACAAACACACAGTTCTCTCAGCTCTGCGTGTTGGTGAGATGATAAACAGCACTACACAAGACCCCCCCCCCCCCTTAATTTTTTTTTTTTTTTTTTTTTTTACTAATTTTGATGGCATGCTGCCATTAAATATTTACATGCATGTCCTGAAGCTGTAAAACCACACTTATCTTTTTTTTTTTTTTTTATAATGGAACCAGGCACATGATGTGAATTTTACTGGCTGGAAAGAGCTCAGAGAAGAGACAGCATGCAAGGCAGGTAGTTAATTAGCTTCTGCTAGCGGGTGGCAAATAAGACAAATCTGCTAAAGTTGTGTTGCTCAAAAGGCAGTACAAGTTTTTTATTAGTAAGACGACAAAGAGATGAAAACTATAAATAGGTGAGCAGCACAGGTTTAAAGCTCAGACAGCAGCTGCATGGAGCGATCTTGCTAACTTTCTCCATCCCAAAGCAGATTTTTATTCATTTTGTATTCTGTGCAGAACAAAGTTAAAGCACCAACACAACTTGGAGGCAGTGGTATGTTCCAACCTGAGGGGCCATCCTCACTGAGAACAATGACATCAGCTGTGATGAATTTGCTATAAACATGGATGTAATTCAAATGGAGTCCAGGTAACATCTGTAACAACAAACTATTGATGAGCTGTAATAAAACTAACACAGCTGGACTCCTTATTCAGTTTTATATCAACATGAGCGAGCATTAAGTTTTATTCTCATTTAGAAGAATTTAGAATTGGCTACATGTCTTATAGCAACAAGATGATGCTTAGCAGGTCTGCTTCTGCTTACACTCTTGGAAGTGAGCCTATAAAACTGTGATGGCACAAAAGATCGCATTGTGCAAAAGCAAAGTGGCCAAACATTTAAAGATGATGTCTGAGTCAGAGCTGATGTTTGATCTGCTGTCAGGCTGCCTGCTGGGGTTCATCACTTTCATATCCTGCATGCCCGTTTATTCATGACACTCACTGCTTCATATCATCACGTCCCCGTCCTCAGCGTCTTATGTGATCACATTTTCACTGATTCTGTCAATGAATTGTTACTTGACTGCTTTTGGTTCTTTCCTCCCCTCCCTTCCATCCTCTAGAATGCTGAGCCCCAGATGCAATCCCCCAGAGATTTGGTAAGCCTCCACCCCAACACTAGCTTGCAAATAAATCCACTTATCATGATAGTAAGGGGGAAAAACACCTCCTTAACAGCTCCTGCTCCTTTTTATTTAGCCCCCAACTCCCCTTTGCATGGATTATCACCCATTTAGAATAAGAAATAAAATAAAAGTTTGCCTGTGCATGCATCCAGGCTCTGCTAGCTCAAAGTGCAAGACGCTACTCATGCATATACGTGTTGGTGAGTAACACTAATTTTAATCTCCAGCCAAAGTTGCTCTAACAAATCACAATTTCATGGTTGTTGAGTGTGGAGCGTCGAGCCTGTGCCGCCATCTCATTTGCTCCCTCACTCCCCTCAGAGCCGTGTTTGTGGACGTGGAAACGCGTGGAACTCTCCTTTATTCCCAGCTGTGGATGAGGCTGTCAGTCTGACCTTCTCGCTGCCGACTCAATCACATGTGGTGAATAACAAACAGTTTGCGAGAGTTGCGGTGTACTTTATTTGGGAGAGTGCAGACGGAGCCGTCGGTGACACCGTCTTCACAATATTCAGACTGACGTGTGGAAGAAGGAGCAGTTTCGGCTGCGGTCTCCGGCCCGAGTGTTGCTTGTCACACTTTACCTTAAAAGCTTCTTCACCGAGGTAGCTGTTAAAAGCTCATCTGCTTTTACTGCCGTTATTAAAAAGCCATTCAGATTTCCATAACTCTCCATTTACAAAGCAAACCTGAGCTGTAATCTAATACCCGCAGACGTCTCGTCCTCACATCTGGCTTTACCTTCAGGTCACATCTGGATCAGTAGACGTAATTGGTTATGTTTTGCGTGGCACATTAGAAGTGTAATTGGCCGGTTAATTTGATTGGCAGCTGTGTGGATGATGGTGGAGGCACGTTATGGCAGGACATTTATGATTATTGTGGCTGCAGCTGGCACGTTTCACACGTGCACACATGTTCAGACAAGTCGACATGTATTGGCGATGAAATAAGGAGTCGTGTTGATCTGACGTCCTGGCGGCTTCGTGCTTGCATCAGCACGCTCACTTTTCTACCCAAGTTGCAACGAGTCTTGCTTGTGCTTGGAAACACTTCACAGCATGCCTGCACGGCATGATTAGAGTTGGCTTGTCGTAAGATTTGCTTTTCAATGATGTAGATGTCCACAGATATGAAAAACTAGAAAACTAGATCAATTACACTGATCGGACTGTGAAAACGAGATGGTTCTGTTTCTCTGCTGCAGATCTGTTCATGAATCAAGGTTACAATTGTTTTGGGTTTTTAATTAGTTAAAAATTTTATTTACGTTTGACTTTTTGTGTTTCTGTTCTGATAGTTTTATTTAGCTTTTTGACCAGGTTTTCACGTTTTTATTAGGTTTTATTTTTTTTTCCCGAATACTTTTAGTTTGATTGTTATTAGTTTCAGTGTAAGCTTTTTTTTTTTTTTTTCATTAGATTATAGGTATTTGTCTGGTGTGACATTCAAAGTCATCAGAAAGTACTACAGTATCTAATAAAAACTCAAAAAACACCATTTTAATCCAAAAACAAATATAACAGCCAATAAGATAGCAGCCCTAAGTACAAAACGTGTACAACGCTGCTTCTGAGGCTAACTCCAGAAAATTTTACCTTTATTTCTGTTTATTAAAGATGTACAATATTGGCTTATTTTTTTTTTACCGATATCCAATATACAGATATTATCCAACTCAATATTTGTGATATCCAACATCAACCGATATCGATCAATGAGGACAACAGTGAGGTTTTATTTCTCATTGTTTGGGAGAACGAATTATATTTTCCTTTAAGATAAAGTATCCTAAAATATCCTTAACTCAGCCAGAGGAGTTCATTTTGGACATCTGGCTGCCATATATCAGATACTAGCGGGTATAAGCCACCATGTGGCTAATTATAATGTTTCTGACAACTTGGTGACTTAACCAACAACTTAAAACCAGACATATTATAATCAGCTTTAAAACGAGTCAGTCTGTAGCAGCAGCAGCTGCACCGTAGTCACATGACTCAGAAAGGAATGCTGGGATATGTAGTTTTTCCACAATAACAGCGACTTTTATACATGGTGAACCAATGCTGATGAAACATCAAGATTTACTAACTGAAGAAACGAAATGTGGCGAGATTTCATCAGGGAAATATAAGCTTTGAAAAAAACAATATCTATACTTTCTGATATTTCATTTTCATTTGATATCGGCCAATAATATCGTCCATCTGTACTGTTTATTATCAGGTACCAGTCATAAATCTGTGGCTGACACACACTTGGCAGCACTTGAGTGTCAAAACAAGAATAAATGCCAGCAGGAGAAAATTGTCGAGGGTTTTTGGCAATTTTTGAGGGCACTGCCAACGCATCTAGTTGCGTTGCTTATTCCACTAAAGTACAATCCCTACAAGTTATACCTCATTGTAAAGTTGACCAATTAGGTTTTCTAACAATATATAATAAACATCAAATAGAATAATTGAAGGCGAAAAATAATCAGAAAACTTTAGATTTCTGCTTTAGATGTACTTAAGCAACTCTTTTCCCACATGTTGTAACTCTGCCAGGAAATGTGGGATAGTAACATTAAATAAAGATAATCAACATAAGAGGAGAATTTGGGAGATTAGAGCTCAAAGATTAGATCAACTGGAAGCAAACAGGGGAGCTGGTGGTGCTGCTCAAATTAAAGAGAAAATCAAAACATACAGAAAACATTTTAACAAGAGTTTGCCTTAAAACAGGAGAAATAAAAAGCTGACAACAGGCAGTCGCACCTCTAACCTCTGAGTTTAAACTCAGATGTGACCCAGACTCTAAACAGAATATGTTTTTCTGACAAACAGAAATTCTACAATGAGTAATAGCAAAGAAAACACAGGAAACTCCTACAGTAACAGTTTAATACTAGACCTCAGCAAATAAGTGCAACAGAAGAAGTCCCAAACATGTGGATCACTGTCAAATTTCCCTTTTTGTTTCCACATAATCTGACTTACAGAAGTTCTCATGCTGTGATTCAGCTTCTAAATCTGCTCCAGTGTGATCTGGGATTGAGTCATCGCTGCCTACTCAGTTCGAGGTACAAGGACAAGTGGGATGACTGACGAGCCCGAAATATTCAGCATTTCTTTTATCTTGTTGGACAACTTGATGTTTTTTTTTATTTTTTATTAGAAAAGCAGCTGCAGAAATTCACTGCCGTTATGATGCAATCACACTAGTAATAAGCTGTGATCTTGCTCTGCATCGGATCATAGCCTTTTCTGCTGAATGCATTTTCATGGGAGAGTAAGTGTGTGAAAGTTAACCAGCATTGCTGTAAGTGATCTCATTTCCTTTCACAAGTGGTGGTCCAGTGTGTTATCACTCGGATTTTGGCTCATTTCTAAACAAAGAGGCATGTGTGTTGTGGGAAGTCTGAAAGCTGAGTTTTGAATGACGTTTTTTGAAGTCTTCTTGCATTTTTATGGTTTTCCACTAGCCTCAGATTTTTATTTCACTGGCAAATGACATCTTGAATTATTGTCCACATAAGTTACAAGCTGAACATCTTGGCTTAGTTGGCTTTGTTTTAGTGCATATGAGCTAAAAATAGGAGAAACAGACTGTTTCCATCTGCATTTAACGCATCTTTCAGAAGTTATCGAGGTCCACTTGCTTTGTTTTTCCAAGCTAATGATCCACACGACCATATGGAAAATACTCAGATAGATTCAAGCAAAAGCACCATGGTCACGCCATCTCCTTTTGCCCCCATTTTCTCCGTCCTCGCCCTCCTTCCCGTCTTCCAAACTCCAAACATCCCGATGAGCCTCTTTTCTCCTCGCCCTTTCCCGGAACATCCGCCACCATAATGGATTCAGCGCCTCTCAGATGTTATCTGTTGTCAGGCACCTCATTTTAAACATCTCACCGCCAGTAACAGCAGCAGCAGTCGCACCGTGATGCTGTGAGGTTTTATCTAACAGAACCGGCCAGCTTTTAATGGACATCCATTTTCGAGAATTAGATGAGTTTCCAGTAAGAGATGGTTGGATGATGAACTGTAGTGCAGCGACTGATGATTACTTCATTAATGGTATTTTGAATCATGGATCATCAAGGGCTTCTGTCTCTTAACGTAATGTCTCAAAGTTGTACGGAGTTCAAAAGCACCAGTTTTCTAATTGTATCAAATATTAAAGAGTAATAAGTTTACAGGTGTGACAAGGAAATCACAGGCCTCTCCAGCGCAGTGATTAATGTAAAAAAGCTGACGGAGCGTGGTATGTGGCAGCAGGCTTGCCAGCACTCCAGCTGGGGTTTCTGAAGTTGGCACGGCATGACTCATCCTGTGAGGTGCAGCTCTGCCGACGGTTACACAGCAGCTCAAGTGGAAAAAAACCTTTCTTATTGAAGATGCTCCCATGACCCAAAAATCGCCGGCGTTCTTACAGCACTTCATGGGAGGCTGTCATGAGTCATGTAGCTTTCAAGCATCCAGGTTGATGACTCAGCAAAGTCAATACATCGTTAATGACTACTAATGAGCAAGTTTCTGGGGCTCCATTTTCCTGTGGAAAGACACTATTGCAGCAATAATGGTCAGTTTCAAGACTTTCCTCAGTGATTAGTTGCATGGAAAGAAACTTGTGTGAGTTTATGTTTGATTCCAACTAAAAAAATAGAAGGTGAATTTTTAAAGAAATTTACCTAAAAAAACAAATATTTTGTTTCTTGTACCATATTTTCCGGACTATAAGTCACACTTTTTTTCATAGTAAGGCTGCTCCTGTGACTTATGTATCAAAATATATACAATTGAACGTATTTGTGTCAATTCATGCTGACTGACATGACTCAAGATTGTTTATCCTTCTCCATCAAGATTTTTATGATCATTTGCAAGCATTAACTTTGGAATTGCAGTGATTGGGGGATTTTTAGCAGTGACAAACTGGATGTGAAAAAAAAGAAAAATTGCCCTATTTTTAAGAAATAAATATGACTTATAGTCCAGTGCAACTTATGTAAGTTCTTTTCTTCTTCACGATGAATTATTTGACTGACGCAAGTTAAAGTTCAGAAAATACGGTAATTTAATTTAATTTCGTACATGACTAAAACAAAGTAACCAAAGACAGTATCGTTAATATAGGAAGTGGACCAAAAGTAATAATACATAGATAATAAAAAAATGATTTGAAAATAGATATAAGTAAATAAATCGATGATGAAAAATGTACATTTGTTGAATTTCATGTACAAAAAGGAGTGGGAAGAAGTACAAAAACTTATTCAACCCCCCCCCCCCCCCCAATTTATCTTTTTTTTTTTTTTTTACAAATAATCATATACATAGTTCAGTCTTCTGCTTCCTAATTATTGTTTACCAATTAGCATGAAAAAAATTCAAATAAAGCTACAAAATATATGCATATATGGTATACATATATATCTTTATGTGTTTGTAAACTGACTACACAAACAGCTCTTCTTCATGGATACACTCATACTTTTTACATGCATGCACCTACTGTACGAACTCGTTCTTACATGCTTATCCACCATATTCACTCCTATACCTCATAAAAATCAATTGTTTGTAGAGTTTCTTAAACTGATAAATATTCTGACATTTTTCGCTCTGTATTCAGACTATTCCACAGTTTTGTTCCACACACAGAAATACAAAAGCCCATTCCTCTGCTTCGCATCCTTATAATGTTATTTTTTTTTTTTTTTTTTTTTTTTTTTTTTTATTTTTTTTTTTTTTTTAGTATTTTATTTTTTTTTTTTTTTTTTTTATTTTTTTTTTTCTATCTCCCCCCCATCTTATTTTTTTTTTTTTTTTTTTTTTTTTTTTTTTTTTTTTTTCATATTTTTTTTTCTTTTTATTTATTTATAAACTTTTGTTTTTTTTTTTTTGTTGGATCAAAATAAAAAAAAATTTTATAAATAGGTGTGGGGGGGGGGCGTTATTAGCTCTACTTTATTTTACATTTGTTTGTTTTTTTTTTCTGTTTCCTTTCTTAAATTATATATAAAAAAAGAGGGGGGGGGGCAGTTTATATAAGATTCATCTTTTGCTCATTTTCATTGTATATTTATTGGTTGATTTTTCTCAAGAATGAAGCAAACAAACTAAATTAAACTAGAAATAGTGCCGGCCGGCTGCTATGAAAAGTGTGGAGCTCATCTGCTTTTTAATACTTAACATGTTGCAATTTAGCAAACATAACATGTACGATAAAGGCTAAAGATCTGTAAAGAGAACAGATAATTAAATAAAATATATCACATTTAGAAAGGACAGATGGATGATGCTGAGGAATGAGTAGAAAAATGGAAATGTTGGACAGAAAGGGTTTTGAACCTTGGCTTGGTTTACCATTTCAACCAACAGTGGTCAGAGTTGACCAGATTTACCCGGGCGATCTTCTGATCATCTCTTTAGTTTCCAAGTATGAAGTCTAAAAAGCTTTTTAAGTGCATCTTTTTCTGTCCTAACAGACTCACTCCAATCAAATATTCAATCATCATCTTTTTGTTCAAGAAAGATGATTAACTTCCTGATTGAGGATTTGTCTTTATCCACCTCTGATCCCTCACATCAAACATTGGTCACCTCTCTTTAGATTTTCTGGCTGTTATGCCTTTTGCATCACATTCCGTACAGCACATTCAGTATGTGGACTCTAACCTGTTGACTTTGACTGCTCCCTTTAGCCTCCACGGCAGCCTGTACCAGCCAGGAAACCCCACTGGCTGCTTGAGGTAACTGCTGCATGACATCCCCAGCTTTGTGGAGGGAAAAAGACATCACAAGCAAATGAGATACTTGGGTGGCTGCACAAATAGACCGGGGGTCATTTAAAGCAATCCATTGCTCTGCCAATGATCTGTAAAAGCAAAACACTTTGTTGGCTTGCCTTTGTCTCTCTTGTCATCAGCTTCCTTTGTATCCTTATTATACCTCTCCTCATCTCTTAATTTAACTCAATTCCTCCTCTCTATTGTCTGAAACGTACACTTAAGACACACTTTCAGGACCCAAATCCTCTGTGCTGCACCTGGCTCCTACAATAAGGCTGATCAGAGGCATCCGTCTCCACGTTCCTGCTCTGATTGTTCCATAATGGGCCCATAACATGAACATTCAGCTCCATTGTTTATGCCATTAGTCACACAGGCTTATGGAAAATTACAGCAATGCTGTGTTGAAAAGCCATCAGCAGGAGCAGCAGTAGTTCGGCGGCAGCACTGTGCCAAGATGCTATCTATCACATGTGCATGTTTCCTCTCCTCTCATTCACAAAGCTGTTAGGAAACAGTAATCTGTTTGCACGGCGTGGTGTGATGATGAAGGATTTCTTGATGGCATGATATACGAGAGCATTTGGCATAGCATTACGCAGCATAAATATTGTGATTTGAAATGATCTGTCTGTAACAAGCTCACAGGTGTGTGCGTGTGGTTTTTTTACTACAATTCACACAGGATGGAAAAAAGCTTCTAAACTATGCAAAATAATTACATTTACTGGTCAGCATGAGTTTTTAAGGGCAGCGTGGGAAAAGTGGCTGCATCGAGTCGTCGAGCAGAAATGTCTCGTTTTAGTTTAGTCTAAGAGTCAAAACATCATGATGAGTAAAATTTTGCATAAGCAGCTAATTTACCAGCAAGTATCTTTGCTGAAGCTTAGATAATATATATTAAACTTTTCCTTCACAGGAAAAGTGTCAGTCATGGAGGTTCAACTCCAGAAGGCTGCTTCTCTCTCCTGCGTATGGCCCTCATTAATAAGGATAGACCGATACATCAGCCGGCTGATATTTTAAGCAGATATTTGCGTTTTTTGCTGGTATCGGCTTCGGACAATACATCAATCAAACAATCAAAGATACTTTACTGATACCAAAAGGGAAATTCATGTTTTAGTACAACCTGTCCAAGACAAACAAACAGAACATATAAACACAGACAGGATCAGGCGGACCATAGCCCCGCAGCCCTGCAGGGCGTACCTTTTCAGATATGGAAAACGATAACATGAGGAAAGATGGGTAGGTGATGAAAATAAAAAAAAAAAAGGTATCCGAACTCTACACCTACACAGGTGGAGAAATGGGAGGCTATATGTATGTATGTGTGTGTATATATACATATACACATATATATATATATATATATATATATATATATATATATATATATATATATATATATATATATATATATAATGTTTCTATTTGTTTTGTTTTTTTTCAAGTGCACTGCATTTTTTTAATATATTTATTTAAAGTGCTTTGTTGTTTATATTAAAGAGTTGTAAATTTACTTTATATTGTATCCTTCATTATATTAATTTGCGAGTCAAATCCAGAGTGGGCCCCAAATATCAGCAGGTTGTATTGGCCATCAGCTGAGCCCGATAAGATTATATCGGTATCGGCCCTAAAATAATCTGTATTGGTCGATTCCTACTCATTAGCATAAATATGTGCAACCGCATGATAGACTGCACTGGTGACAAACCTGCTTTTTTTATTTGTGGTGTCTACTTGGCGATTTAAGCTCTTCTTAAAGAGTCTACATGTAATACTCTGCAATGATGTAGAAACAAAAATGTGGAGGATTTAACAACCAATGCAGAGCTCTCTGAACTTTTGAATTAAAGGTTCAAGTTTGATCACGGCCATTTTGAAATCTTTTCAAACATGCTTTTCTCTATGGAGCCCATCTGGTGACATTGATAGAAAATAGATTAATGCATGGCCAGGGATTACTCATTTGTGGGAGCAAGATGATTAGCTTGTGTTCATGCATCAGCTATGCATGTGATTTTATGGTTATAGCGAGAATGTGTTGCAATCTTTGGATGAATTATGATTATGGTTGAAGAGTTAGCTGCAAGTACGCCATTAGACAGTTGCTCCACTGCTTTATTGTGCCCAAAAACTACAAACTGCCAAAAGTCTTTCTGCTGACCCTCAGGTGGGCATACATCCCTCTCCAAAGCTTAAATATGAGAGAACAAGCTGCTCTGTTAGGATAATATCCTGTGATCTAGTCATAATTAGTAGGAGACACTTTATTTGGGTTTTTCAGGCTCACAGCTTGGATCAAAAACCATTTTTGAACATGTAAAGCAAATTGTTGACTCATTAGTAACACATGACCACAACTCTGTTATCTGCCAATGTCACCAAACAGACTCCAAACTTATTTGTTCAGGTCTGGACCTGAAGAAACCCAGCCTGAGACTGACACTAAGAATTGCTTTATGATTCAGATTTTATGGATCCATCTTCCCCATCCTGACAAGGAAAATCCTCCCAGAGAATAATGCTGCCATCACCATGTTTCAATGAAGAGATGTAGGGCACAGTGTGTCATTCCTTCCACATATTCTGGTGGAAACTGTGGTCCCATAGTTGAATCTCGTTACAGTTCTATTATTTGATTTGTTTGAGGTTCCTTTTAGCTCTACAAAGGAACCTTGTTTTAGTTGTATTTACCTCCAAAGTTCCACAACCTGTCTGAGTAAAACCAATCCTGCACATTTGCAACCAGCTCACTCACAGGTGCAAAACAAAAGTGACAAGCAGATGTTCAAACACAACAATATTCCAGTGCAGCTGGAACGCAGTCGGGTACTGTGTGACCATGAGTTTTTCTTCTTAATGATGTCCATGAGGCATAAATAAACTTTTAACAACATAAACAGAAACCACCTGAGCTCAAACCTTGAGCAAGTACAACAAACGCGAGTTGAAAGCTTTATTAGTCAGTTAGCTTATGTTTTGATTTTATGACTTCACCCTGAAAATTAATTTATCATTAGGTTTAGCAGGGCACATAAACATTCCTTGGTCATGCAAGCAGAGAAAATTCAGTGAGTTGGTTTACCAGAATAGTTAATCTGCTGAAACTGCATTAACTTTTATGCATTCAGAGATAAGTTGGCCTGAAAGACTATAAATCTGTTTACTTTTCTTTTTATTGTGCATTTGTTTGTCTTATGATGCAAATGTCTTTAATGGCACTAAATGGAAAATAAATGACTCAAAGCTGTCGGCAGCATTTGGTACATCCCTAATTCTTACTGATAATTTAGTTTTTCTGAATGAAAACCTCAATTTATTTTGTTTCACACATAAAGAATCCAAACTTGAACAGAAGACATATATAAAAGTATTTTTGATGCTCTTCTAAAAACCTTCTATATCTTAAAACAGTTAACAGACTGTAAAATATGAACATGGAAGTCAGTATCGAAGATTTGCTCTTGGGAAAAAAAAGGGTGAAGTTTTCAAATATTTCTTCCTTTTGAGCAAATCAGCTGCATTTTCTGCTGCTGCAATGCAAGGAGAAATCATTCTCAGAATTACACACCTTTGCATCATTATTAGCGCAGTGAAAAGCTGCAGTAATTAATGGTGTCATCTCTCTGGCAGAAGGCTGGATGCTGTTTCTGTGTCGCGTGGAGACTTGCTGCTGATACAAGTCAGTCAGAGAGGACCATTTCTCCACAAAACGGGCCTTCTGATTTAATTGAAGTGATGTTTCAAGCTGTCACCTGACCCATATACACACACAGCACGTACGGCACACACTCCCAGTGCAGAGCTGTACGGACTGGAGAGGCGTATACACGTTTAAACTGGAAAACATACATGCACAAAGTGCACTTGCTGCATCGAACAGTTGCACACACATACTGGTAGCAGCTGCTGGTGTAATTGCTCAGCACTGAGTCGGGTTATAAATGGTTTGTAGTGGCAGGAAGGGAGATGGAACGAGGGCAGCTGATTAGTTTTGGACAGCGTGGTTCTTCACTGGTTGGCTCAATGGAACATAATTCTACAAAAGCTGTTTTTTGGTGACCGCTCATGATGTTTTGGGTGTGTTTGTGCATATATGTCATCACCTACACCAATGCGGACCTTCTTTTTCCTCATTTCTCTTCCCGTTTCACTTGTTTACTCTCACAAACGCACCTGCCTTCCTCTTCCTTCCTCCACGCTGCGCTGGTCCCGGCTCAGTCGATCACACAGGTATTTGATATTCATGGTCTATCAGCATGAGGCTACAATGAGATGCATCAGAACGAATGAGAGGAGGGAAGGAAGACGAGGGGAGTGGGCGAAGGAACTGCGAGCACAGGGAGGAGAATCATCAGAACATCAGAAATTAAGTGGGGAGAAGACGTGAAAATGAGAGGGAAGGCCATCAACGTTTCGCTTCGTTTGACAGATGAGTCATCGCACAAACACAACAGCGCATGTGTGCATAGGTGTGTCAGAGCAACAGTGGACAAATGAAGGAAAAAAACTGCAACGGGCTGTTAAATGTCGTGATTGAAAGTAAGGGAGTAATGGGGGAAGAGTCGGTATGAATACACAGAGATGGATGCTACAGTAGGCAGCCAACAATGGTTTCCACGCTCGACTTCTCTCAGCCAATTACACCCTTCACTGGCTCCTTTTCACCTCCATCCCTCTCCACTTCTTTCTCCCTTTACAGTCGTCGCCACACTCCTTCATTTTTCCCTTTCTTTCTTAAAAATCACCCTCAAGCGACTTTTGCAGATGCCATCATATCGGCGGGTTTGCTTGGCCTAAAACTGCCCGTCATTCCTGCAGCGAGAGGTTTGAGTGTGAAGGAGGAGAAAAAGTGGAGGGTTCGAATTGTAGATGTGAAAGTGCTAAGCATGCGCTCGGTCTGTCGAATACAAAGAAAAGGAGAAGCTTTGAGGGTGTGAGGCGTGCATTAGATGTGTAAAGCATAAGTAGTTTGAAGGAATGAAAGAGAGGAAAATGAAGGGCAGAAAGCTTCAGAAAGTAGGAGTGCAGGGAGAAGATGAGATATGAGAGAGGAAGAGTGTGTGTACACTAAGGTGTTCGGTTAAAGAAAAACTGTTTACTGCGTTAGCCCTAAGGTGCAGAGCACAGCGTTGGACAAACACACATTTCAAAGAAACACATCAAAAGAAAGAAAAAAAAAATCAACAAAACCGAATACACACCGTCTGACACGATGCAACAAACAAGAAAAAAAGCAGAACTGTGTTTGAACTGGTTTTGGTTCAGTGGTTGGTTTAGTTAAATGTTATGTTCACATTTATTGTACTTTTTAATAAAAATATCTGTTTTTTTCTGTGCTGTAGATCGATATTTTTCTATTTTCTGCTCGTTTTTTAAAGTTTTCTGTTATGCAGTTTCAGAAATGTTTTCTATTTTCAATTTTGTCATTTCCATCTCTTATGTGTCTTTGAGAAAACTTTGTAGAACTTTGTGTTAATGTAGAAGTATTTCATATATCTGGAGTAGTTTTGTCTATTTAACTTTCACTCGAATTTATTAAAGTGTAACAAAAAGATGTTTAAAGATACAGTATGTAAGCATTTCTGACATCTAGTGGTGAAGATGGGCATAGCAGTGTTTTCATGTGCCAGATGTTTTCATCTGTGAGTGGATCCAGTGGTTCTTAGGTGTCGCTATGACTGGACTATGAGTAACTTTTTTTAGGATGCGTTCACACTTTGGCTGTTTGGTCCGGTTTAACCAGACCGTTGTCTGCTTCCACTAATAGTTCGCTTTGTTTAGCGCGGTCTGAACACCAACGGTACTCTGGTGCGCACCAAAGAAGCGGACTCTGGTCCGCCTGAAAGCCGGGGGTCTCGGTTCACTTGCAAAAGGACTGTCGGACTATCCAGCATGCACCTAATGGAAGTGATGTGTGTTGACAGCAATTAAGCATCAAGAAGAAATGGCAGAAGGGAGTGGGGTAGATCAGTGATTCCCAATCCTGGTCCTCAAGGCACACTATCCATCTAGTCTATGAAGACTTTCCATTTTGCCCCGTTAGGACACAGTTGATCCAGATGAAATGGATCTCTGACGAGCTCTGCACCAGTCTGTTACTGACCCATTAATGTGAATCAGCTGAGTTTCTACAGGGCAACATGGAACGTTTTCGGGATAGTGTGCCTTAAGGACCAGGGTTGGGAATCACTGGGGTGGATTAGGCGAAGTGCTCTGTTGAGATAAACTTGATTGGAGCAAACTTTTTTTTTTTTTTTTTTTTTTTTTTTAAAAACGTCGACTGGAGCCGACACCAGATTTGCTCGAGTTCTTCATAAAACTGGCGAATGCAGCAAAGAAAAGGAAGTATTTTGTGATGTAAAGGGCTTTAGATAGTGCTCACTCACAAACCAGGGTTAAGATTGGTTTGGCATTCACCTACTTCCAAGCTTTGAAGGAGAGGCTTGGGGCTGAAGAGTGATGAGACCATTAACCTGAGGGGAGGGGCTCTCAGTTTAAAGAGTGTTTACAAATAGAAATAGAGGACTCTACCTTTAATGTATTTTAAGGCATTATCTCAATCAGTGCTTTAACTTCCATTTTTAAAAATAAAAAGCTGGTACAGCAGTTTAAAGTTCAGAGGGATCTCACTTCACACGACGTAAAATAGTGGCACAAATATGGCAGCCTCCATGTATGTGGACCCCTAACAAGTAGATATAAATGACTCATTCTAAGAAAATAATCATATAACCGTTATTCTAGGAAAGCGATTACACCTCAATAGAAACAGAGTATTGTATTGTACATTACATTTTACTGTCATTGACCTTTGACTTTGTTACATGCTGTACCTTTAACACCAGTTTCATCTTACAATCAACACAGTTTAAATATTGGATGTTAAAGTCGGCACCTTGTCGGGGTTAGCAATGCTAATTAGTTTGTTTTGATTTATAACATCAAGTTATAAAAGTTATAAAACAGTATCAATGACAAACTCTTGATACTGTTTTCTTCTAAACTCAGGACTTTCTTCTCATTTATATTCACATTATTGTTGTTGTATGGGAACTGAACATGTAGGAGAAGAAAACTTTAATTTTGGCTTGTAAAAACCAACTCGTATTGACCATCAGACAGAAGAGATGTCAGGTTTTATGAGAGGTAGGGTCACCATGTCGAGTTAAGTGAAGAATATGTTCATCTTTTTATTATATTTATTTGTATATTTTTCTTATATTGGTCTTCCTTGCTTATTGTGATGGGAGATGTAAACTTGTTTGTTAAACAATTAGCAACAAGCTATGTTTGCTAACGTTCTGTCAGTGCTTCTGCAAGCTTAAATCTTCCAGAATTTGAACAGAGTTTGACATTTACTGATTCAGTTTTTGTTTCAAGTGAGAACAATTGCTCCTCAGCTTGAGCTGTTCGGTATGTTAACAAATAGGATGAAGAGGAGCACTGAGAGAGGAAGACAGAGGTGTTTAATGCTAGACAAAGGATACAGTGTTTAGAAAGGGGAGTGGTACAAAAAGAGGAAATGAGCAGATGGAGATGGGTTAAAAAAAGGAAAAGAAGTAGAGGTGCTGAATAAAAAAAAGCGACAGGTAAAAAAAAAAAGAAAGGAGGGCTGGGAGAAGAAAACGGAGTGAGAGAGTGAGAGATGGGCATACTGTCAGAGAGGTGGCAGTGTCTGTCTTCTTTTGTGTTCCACTTGAATTCATCCCTTTCTGTCAGCGTTTCATTCACACTTGCTCGCTCACTCTGTCATTGTCGTGCTCGCACTTTCTCATTCCTTTCACCTTTTTTTTTCTGGCTCCATGCCTCTTCACCCTCGCCCTGTTTTTCTCCATCCCTCCCCTCTCTAGCACATCACTCTTCTCTCTCTTCCTTAACCTTGATTCAGCGCCTCTTCGTGCCCTCTCGCGCCTCTCCAGCACCCGTTTTCTATTTCATTTTATCCACTCTTATTGCACTATTCTTCCTCTTTCTTCCCCTCATTATTCCATATAAAATCCTTTGAAATATCTTAAATGATCTTGAATAAATCATATATGGGTGGTGATGCCAGATATTGCCTGTTGGGACATATTAAAATTTGATTATCACAAAGAACATCCTCATTCTCATAGTTTTTAATCAGTTCTAGGTGCGTTTAATGCATTCTGACACCTCCCCTCCTCATCACTGCCCTGTCTGTATCTTAAAAATCCAGTTAGCAAGGCTATTACCAGTGCTATCTTGACTGAGTTTTGCTGTTACCAAGTAAACAAAGAGTAGGTTGGTGCGTAGAGGAATTTTTAGGTCAGCAAGAACACCTTAAAGTCACTACTGGTGGAAAATTGTCTGCCTGGAATATATATTTTGTCTTTGTCAAAGTATATATGTGTGTGTGCAAATTAGGAATTGACCAGTACAGATTCTTTCAGGCTGATAGCGACACCAGTATTTTCTCAGCAGCCTTAACCGAATACAACCTGCCAATATTTGGGGCCAATACTGCATTTGACTCCAAAATTGATATACAGTAATGAAGGATACAACAAAAAGTAATTTTACAAATCTTTTAATATAAAAAAGAACGAAGCACTTCAAATAAATATGTATAATGAAACTAGGGCTGGGAAAAAATATTGATACACTCGTAAGATTTCATCGCTATCTTACGAAATCTCACGAGAGTTCAAGAAATCCCGCGATATTTCATGACTGAATGACGAAATCTTCCAAGATTTCGTCAGTAAAATAGATCAATACCGCATTCTTAAATATCAATTTGGCATCAGCATATAAAAATATTGTGATATTTCAGTGTTTCCCAGCCCTAAAAGAAATGGTGCACTTCTAAACAAATGTTAAATTAGAAACAATAAACTTGTAATAAATACATTAGAAAAAAGTCTGAAAATTATTCCAAGTGGGGGTATTGGCCAAAACACCTGATTTATCAGCCGATGCCAATACCAGCAATAGCGCAATATTGGCCAGCCGATGTATTGGTCTATCTTCAGTACAAAAAATTACAGATGCGGCGATCCAGTTTTTTCCAATCCGATACAATACCTGGGCTGAGCATACCGGCCGATACCCGGTACCAATCCCATACTACTGTTGAATGAATGAACCGTATATCTTGCAATGTGAGTGAAAGCATCAAACTTTATATAAAAATTTAGCCTAACAAATTAAAGCAACCTTTACTGATCTTGCATTTCAGAAAGCACAGCAAGATTATTTGAATATAAACAGTCCCGCCTCACTCCTAAGACACACCCCCTCATTCCCTCCACCTCCCAATGCAAATCAAAGGTCTGACAGGCAGGTCCGTTGGACAATCCTAAGGTGCACCCCACTTCAAGGATTGGTGGAGTTTTCATTGAATATTTACAGATTGGAATAATATTTTATTTTATTAATGGTGGGTCTGTCTTGTATTTCAGAGTTCCATTACCTCATTCACAGCATTTTACCCTTTAAAAAATAGAAAATGCAACATCGAAGGGCTGCTTTAACACAGATATAAATGTACTTAATCTTATTCATTAATAAAGTGTAAATATATTTTGATATTAATAATCTGAATCGGCCTCATTCATCCGATATCTGATCCAGCTAATCTGTCAGTATTGGAGCCGATATCTGATCCATGTATTGGATCGGTGCCTCTCTACTACAAATAGCCAGTTTTATGCATTTACATGAAAAAATATTTTTCCTTTTGTGTCCATTTCATGAATTTGTGCATTTAAGAAAAAAACAAACAAACTTCTGCTTTTGGGAGAGAGCTGTGATTCCATTAGAATATTGATGAATTTCCATTCATCTTGTCGTGGCAGTTAAAGTTAACTGCCTTGTCATCTCTGCGTAGAAGCTTGTCTCTGCTAAAAACATGAGGATGTGCTTATCCTTCACACCGTAGTCATAGAAACCCACCCCTAAATGATGAAACTGAAGTTCGGCAACAACCCTTCAGACTGCTGATGATTTAACTAAATGTTCGGAATGCATAAGTTGAGGTTATTAGAATATTTCAATTTCACTATGGAAGCGATATTTATTATAACTTTAAATAGAGTTGTATGTTGCAACAATCTGTTTTCCTCCTTCCTCATTCTGGCCACTTGCAGTCAAAGATGATTAAGTCTCCAACAGTAACTTTTTAATTAGCCTTAAATTTAATTTAGTAGAATTAATTGGACTTGACTTGGAAAATAATTAAATTCCTCTTGTCGTTATTGTTCAGCACTTCCCAGAAGTTGTTCCTGATGTCAAATTGGCTTATGCTTTGTTTTTAATTTGAATACAAATTTATTTCAGGTAACTTCCTTTTGTCTGTCTGAAACACGCAGACACACTGAGAGCTTTTCATGTTTGTTTTTTTTCTCCTTTATCTTCCTCCTTGCTTCCTCCTGTTCCCTTCCTTTCCTTCTTAGTCCATCCTCACTCTGCCCTCCTCCTCCTCATCCCTTCTTCTCCCCTCCGCTCCACCCAGAGTAATTCCATCTCTCTCCCTGCAAACAAAGAGAGCTAATGACATGCTGACACCGAGCCTGATGATTGAATTCATTAGGCGTGCACAATAATTGTCAGGCGGGAGCGTGCACGCACCCATCTATTCAGAAGACAGCTGTCAAATAATAAGCAAGAGAGAATGGCTTTTTATTGTTGCACTGGAATAGAGTGAGAATGAATATGGGGAAAGAGGGAGAGGAGCACCTGTTGTAGAGGGAAGAGACAGAAAGCTCTCAGCATGTCAATTAGATTGCTGTGTTTGTGCCGGGTTACAGGCCTGTGTGATGCACTTGCTATCACGCTTCAGTCAGACGGTTGCTGTGCTTCTTTATGTATCTTTTGTCAAGAACTTAATATTTGAACTAGATTGGATTTTTTGGCTATAAAAAGGTATTTTCAATGCATGTACACCTGCTTGAACATGCCTATTGAGCTGTTTTCTTTAAGTAGACGCAGAATAATAAACCCCACTGCTCTGCTGCCAATGATAGATCATACAGTACATTACAATTATTACTCGCAGGGAAAGATGGTTCCTAACTGACCCATAATGTGGTGGATCACAGTGTCTGATACGCTTTACTCGCTGATGAAAATAGTTTATTAGGCCTGTGGGGTCGGCCCTGCAGAGCAGACTGAGCTGGAAATTTCTGTAGCATCCTTTTACCCACAGACTGGTTATTCTGCGATAGGCTCCAGTTTTAAGACATGTTGTAGTTGCTCTCCGTCCATCGAACCATCCATCTTAACTGAGGTTGGGTTGTGGTGGCAGTAGCTATAAGGAAGTATAGACTTCCCTTTCTACAGCCTCAGTTTATTCTTCCATCTCATCCTATCCCAGCTGGGAGACAAAGTTCCTCCATCATGTCCTGTTCCTTCCCCGGGCCCCCTTTCTGTGGAATGTACCCAGTACACTTCCACAGGGAGGCATCCAAAAGATGCTGAGCCACCTCATCTGGCTCCTCTCAAAGTGGAGGCGCAACTCGGCTCGAAGCTCCTCCTGGATGACTGAGCTTCTTACCCGCACTCTGAGGGAGAGCCAAACATCCAGAGGAGGAGACTCTTTTTTTTTTTTTTAAGTGCTTGTATCCATGATCTTGTTCTTTCAGTCACTTTCCACAGCTTGTGAACATAGATGAGGGTAGGCGTGTCAATCTGCCGGTAAATCCAGAGCTTCATCTTTTAGTCAGCTACTTTCTCACTAAGACAGATCCCCTTCTTCCCACACTCCTGAACAGGACATAAAGATACTCAAAGTTCTCCTCTTGGGGCAGGACATCATTCCTGATCCTTTGAAGGCCCTCTGTCCTCAGCTGTGGAACATAATTTGGGATTTGGGGGTGCGGATCCCCATCTCAGTCTCTTCACACTCTGCAGCGAGAGTTTAAGATTGCAGCCCAACACAAACAGAGACGAGATCCTGACTCTACTAAACCCTCGACACATGGCTGCGCCTACAAATGATATCTATAAAAGTTATGACCAAGCTTTGCATGTCTCTGCAAACTGCAGCTGATGGATGGATGGACTGAACTTGTCATGTATCAAACTATTTCCCAGTTAAACCAAAAGCCAGAAGCTTGTAGGGTTAATTGGGATTCCTTTCCACTACATAAAGGGATTCAATAAAAACTATATGACATTTTGATGTGGTTTAAAAACTAAGGATAGACCGATACACGGGCTGGTTGATATTTGTGTTTTTTGCAGTTATTGGCGTCGGCCGATATGACGAGTGTGTCGGCTGACACCTCCACTCAGCAAAATTTACATTTTTTTTTCTAATATATATATATACAGCGGGGGGAAAAGAACTGAACATGTCAACATTTTTCTCAGAAAATATATTTCTACTGGAGCTATTGACATGAAATTTTTACCAGACGTCGGCAATAACACAAGTAATGCACACATAGAAAGAAATCCTAACAATTCTGTATATAAATGATGTGTAATATAGTGAAATGAAAGAGTGAATAAGTATCGAACACATCTAGAAATGGAGGGGCAAAAAGATAATGGAAAGCCAAGAATGCCGCTGGAGTCTGTCAGTATTTAGAAATGAATCCTTTCCCCTATCAGTGCATAGTAATATCAGCTGGTTTAGTAACTTAATTTATGGACATAAATGTTCAGATTTCTTTGTATGTGTGCATTACTTGGGTTGTTGCCGACATCTGGTGAAAATTTCGTGTCAAAAGCTCTGCCAGAAATATAATTTCTGAGAAAAATGTTGACGTGTTCAATACTTTTTCCCCACTGTACATGTATTTATTTGTTTACAAGTGCACTGTTTCTTTAGCATATATTTATTTGAGGTGCTTTGTTCTTTTTTTATATTAAAAGACTTGTAAAATTACTTTTCATTGTATCCTTCATTATAGTAATTTGGGAGTCAAATGCAGTATCAACCCCAAATATCGTCAGGTTGTATCTGCTGAGGCTGATGAGAAAACATTGGTATGGGTATCGACCCTAAAAAATCTATATCGGTCGATCCCTAATCAAAACACTTAAAATGCAACCATTGTGTGTATATATGTGTATATATATATATATATATATATATATTATATATGCAGTATATATATATATATATATATATATACAGTATATATATATATTTGGCTGTTTCCTGGCAGTAGTGATTTTTCAATTGGCTTTTATTGTTACAATTATGCACTTGTATTACATTTATTTGAGATTAAGACAATTTAACTTTGTTTTTGGTACCAAATGACGGTAGCATTAAGAACTTTACATCCCAAACTAAGAAATAGTCTGCAACATGATTCCTGTAAGAGAATGTAAGAGAGAGACTGTTTTGCAAATGCTTTTAAACACACGCACCCCCATATTTCCCTTAATCCTCATAACTTGAGATTATGTCTTGTGTGTTATCATACAGTTGTGAAGCTGCAAGTCTTGAATTTGAGAACTAGATGCAGCTGTAGGATGTGCACTGAAAGTATGTCACAAATATAAACCAGATCTCTCCTTCAGATTTTTCACATTCCCCCAGAACAGAAAATCCCATTTAAAATACACCATCCTGCTTCCAATGAAGCTCATTTGAATTTGAAACAGCGGCTGTCTTTACTGTTTTAAGGAACCAGCTACTGCATGTGGTTTAGTATTGATGAACAAGTCTTGAGGGAGAGTCGAAGCTCGCGCTAAGTACCTGATTTAACACTCGGTGGTGTTAAGTCTGTTTAACATTATGATATTTGTTGTGGTTAATGAGCTTGCTCTCTGATTTACTTCCCTACTATCTGCCCAGCTGCAATTTATATGCTAGTACTTTTCATTAACCTCAAGTAGCCAAATCAATGCTCTTCTTTAACTTCTGTGCTTTGTCTAACCCATGGGAGCGTTGGGGGAGCACTGCAAGACTGAAGCAGCTCTTGTGTCATGACTTTAGGCTGTAAATTGTTCTAGTGTTTTACTGTGTTGCTCATTTAACTGTATCTAAATGCTTCTCTGTAGATTTTTGCTGTAGCATGTACTACTAATGATATTCTTGGTAATTTAAGGTACAATAGGTTTAAGTACTTGGATAAAGATTTGGCTGTTTAGCATCTGATGTTGACATTTTTCTGTTTATTCTCCGTTTTACAGAAGACGGAGGAGGACGAGTTGGTCTTGACTCCAGATGGAACCAGGGAATTCCTGACCTTTGAGATCCCTCTCAGTGACTCGGGTTCAGCAGGTTTGGGTGTCAGCGTCAAAGGCAACCGCTCCAAGGAAAACCATGCAGATCTGGGCATATTTGTCAAATCCATCATCAATGGAGGAGCAGCCTGCAAGGTTCAGTACCTTCTGCTCTCGTTTAGAGAAATTATGAAGGGGAAGTGAAAAATTCTCTTTTTCTTAGGTACATTGGTTGAACTGCTTGTAAACACATATAGCTAACCAGTGAATCACATGGCAGTAGGGATACGTATTGGCAAGAATCTGGTGATACGATATGTATCATGATACAAGAGAAGCAAAACAATATATTGTGATGTTGTGTTTACAGCATAATACTCAAATCTGTGTGTAAAGATGGCGTGTCTGGTGTTATTCATTCACTTCACTTCATCATAGCGATTAAGTTTCAAAGACACATTAAACATCAGCAGTGCTGCCATATACCAGATACTAGCAGGTATTAGCCAACATGTGGCCAACTATATTTCTGACTATTTTGTACCTTAACCAGCAACTTAAAACTAGACACATTATAAGCAGCTGCACTATAGTCATATGACTCTGAAAGGAATGCTGGGAAATGAAGTTCTTCCAGGATAACGGGGACTTTATACATGCTGGACTGGTGCTGATGGAACAAGACCTCACGGTATTTTGTAATGGAACTAGCTTGCGTGAGATATTGTTGGTAAAAAATACTGACATTATGCTTTTTGATATTGATACAGTATCGCAACACAAAATATCGTGACATATTGGCATATTAATATTTTCTCACACCCCTACATGGCAGCAGTTTAGTGCATTTAAACATCCAGACATGGTCAAGATGACTTACTCATGTTAGAGCTGAGCATTAAAGGTGAAATGAGATTTAAGTGATTTTAGACATGGAGCGTGGTTGTTGGTCTGAGTATTTACTGGATTTTCACACACAACCATCTCTAGGGTTTCCAGAGAATGGACTGAAGAAGAGAAAATATCCAGAAAGAGGCAGTTGTCTGGATGAAAATGTTTTGTTGATGCCAGAGGAAAATGGTCGGACTGGTTGGAGATAATAGAAAGGCGACAGGAAGTTGAATAGCAACTGGTTCTAACCAGTGTTTGCAGAAGAAAGGGCTGGGTTTCACCACCAGTTTCCTGAATAGATTTAACTTACAACAATCTGATTCGATTTAGATTAAATTGATTCATTTAGACACACTGCACCAGTTTTTCTTAAATATTAAAATCATTCTCTGATAAGTATTTTTCTTAAACACTGAGACTTTTACATGTCCATCAAAATTGGATATCTGGAAGTAATCAGACTACTGCAATCTGATTACTGTAGAATACTTGTTTAGATCAGATTAATATAATCTGATATGATTCCTCTACATGCACTGTTGAAATTCGATATCCAGAAGATTTTCTGCATTTTACATACATGTGCAATGATGTCACTTCCTGTTACTTTTAAAAATTCTTCTTTCTGCCAGACTACAGATCAGTCTAAGAAACAGGGTACGCTCACTGAGATTTTGGGTCTTACTGGTCCCACCTTGTGTTCTGTTTGGTTGCTGATTTGGTGCCGTCTTCATGACTCCAGTAGAGGTTACAGCTCTGATGCGTCATTGCTTCTTTACTTAAAGGATGGGCGGCTGCGAGTCAACGACCAGTTGATTGCCGTTAACGGTGAATCGCTATTGGGCAAAACCAACCAAGACGCCATGGAGACGTTACGCAAGTCCATGTCAACGGAAGGCAACAAGCGTGGGATGATCCAGCTAATTGTGGCCAGACGGGTGGCCAAGAGAGCCGAGGTAACCAGAATCAACGTGGGTTGAATGGAGTTAAATGAAATAAACTTCATTTATCCACAGCTAATTTAATTTTAAATATGTAATTTGTAAACTGCCATCAATTCATTTGTGATCAGAACTGTCATTTTAATCAGCAGTTTTATTATTTTACTGAATAAGATTTTAATTATTGCTGCAGATGCAAACAAAGTGATTGTTTTTTTGATTTACTCTGACTTTTAACCATCTTTGCCCTTCAGCGACCGATCCACACTCAGTTTAAGTACTTTCACACCTCAGAGCTATGGTTCCAGCTGCTGCTGGATGGTAAATGAGCAGTTCCAGTGGAAAACTAGTGGGGAACACCCTGCATACGGGCATGTCAGCATTGATTATAGAGTAAAATGAAGACTGCTTTCATTAGCTAATGCTGTGAGTTTTACCCGACCAGCTGTTCTGGGGTTTGAACCAGCTTCCTTCCTTCCTCTGACTTCTGCTACCTGAGTCATTTTTTAATTGCAGACAGCTTTATCGATATTTCAAACGTAGCAAATGTATCTTTGATCACATATACAGGGTTCAGGCTTTGTGCAACCTCGCTGAGAGGAAGGAGTTTATAATTATTGTGTCTGTTTATAGTTTATTTCTAAATCTCAGTCTTCTGACATCACTGTTCCTGAGTACAGACACCTGCGTTGACACTGAATCACAAGGCACCATTTCACTGATCTAAAAATATAACTCAACCCAAAGCAGACACCTGGAAATACCAGTAAGAGTGTCAATTAGTTCTTAAATGAGTATCAGTGAGCATGCAGTAGTTTACCATCCCCCTCCCACGCTAGCTTACCTCCCTGGAGGCAGGTGGATGGAAAAAACAAGGCTGTGAAGCAAGCAACACAACTTTTTCCTCTTCTCCATGTCATGTTTCTACATTCTCTGTACACCTTGGCCTGTCGCCTGCTTGAAAGCTGAGGCTGAGAGTGTGTGTGTGAATGCGTGTGCATGTTTCTGTGCAAGCGTGCGCCTCTGGCACTGCCTGGCTTCCCTCCTCTCTTCCCAACATGGTGTGTCAAAGTTTTGATTTCCCCTCGGTCCGACTGGTAATTGAAAGCAGAGGCTAAGCCTGGAGGTGTGTTTTGTGTACGTGAGCCTCCGTGTGTGTAAACCTACGCACATCTGTGTGTTTGTGTCTGCCTCTGTGCGTGCATATAAAAATGCAGGCAGGTGTGTGGTTTACGCTTTCCTGCGTCCAGATTTATGCATTCATTTGATTTGGAGGTTATATTTGTTTGTTTGCTACGAGGGGATGTGTGCACGTGCTGCAGACACGTCAAGGCAGTAAGACTTCACCGAGTGCATGTCCGATGAATAAATTCGAGCGCTGGGAGTCTCGTCGATCTTTGCTTCACATGCATAGCTGGAGGCATGCCCCGAGGCTCCACAAGTTTCTGGCTATTTAGAAGAAATATTGTCCAGGACACTTGGAAAACAAAATGCAGGGAGGAAAAAAGGCTAATTTATATGCTCCTATTTAAAGTCACTGCTCCGTGATGATTTAAAAAGTCCCTGTAGAGTTATTGTAGATTAATACATAATAACCATCTGCCAATCAAATACTAGTTAAATCCTGATAATACCCAATTACAGTGGGATGAAAGCCTTGGCTCATTGTGACATTTACTGACATATGAGACCAAATAATCCTGTGTTTACTCTCTTCCCCATGTCTCCGTCCCCCGACAGCCAATCTCAAATCAATCTCAAATGTTTGCCGTTGCATAAATCACAAGCCCAACTGCTTCCGCTCCTTCATCCAATTCCATAGAAATGCAGCGAATCGAGAGCAGCTGACTTCCACATCACCGCTGGTGCCCGGTGGGATGGAGGCTCTCCCAGAGCTCAGTTAGCAGCCTGAATATGCAATGAGCTGCGTTGTGATTTGTCGATTTGGCGTCGGTACGGCAAATCCCCTCTGCTATTACTGAGGCATCTCACCCCGGTTACTCAGTCGGCCAATTCATTAACTACCTCATTTAAAGTCAAAGCAGCCAGCAGTCACAGCGCCATATGACCACCTGTGAAATTAGTTAGTTTCCGAGGTTAATTTGTTTTCTCTTTCTGAAGTTTTGATTTGTTTGGTTGTGACCTAAACTGTTGTATTTGAACGACATTTGTGTTTTGGGGGCTGGAAACACGCTGAAGTGAACAAAAAAGTTTGCACCTGTGAGAATAAAACTTGTGTTGGCTCGTGGAGACTTTTCTTTTCAGTATATACTGCAAATTAAAGCTTGCTAGACCAATACTTTGCCAGACCGATATTTTAGGCAAACATTTGCATTTTTTTGCTGGTGTTAGCCGATACTTCAGGTGTGTTCAAAAAGACTTCTGCGCCTGTCAACTGGTGTTTTTGTTTGTTTGTTCATTATTATTATTATTATTATTATTATTATTATTTTCTATCACAGTTCAAAAGCAATACCACACTAAATTATAATTTTGTAAATTTTTGTTTATTATTAGTTTCTTGTTGTTTGAATTACTAAAATTCAGAATTTTACACTTGATGCTGCTGTGACCTCACGTTTGTTGCCTCTTGCAAACTGGAGCTGTTTGTTTACATCAGAAGCCAGTGTGTAGTGGTTACTACACCACCTCAACCATTTACTGACAGACAAGGATCATTGGCCAAAGACCTTCTGCCAAAATCGAATCCCAGCCTAGCTAGTTAAAGTCATCGATCGGGGCAATTTGGCTCCTGTATTGACTGTAGTGTTATCGCTCGTCATATGATGCCAGTGATGATGGCTATCTTTATAGCTACAGCTATCATCACCGTCAGCAAGAAATGCAGAAGCCATAGCAAATCAATACGGTCAACGATCCAATGGACAAACACTGAGAGCAAAAAACACACATACACTTTCTCTCTCTCAGGCCGTAGATGTGTGCTTATGGGTGACGGGGCCGGCAAATGGTCTATTTGTCCAGCAAACAAGAGTGTGTCATCACAGGTCTTGAGGGAAATGTCAAGATGGTAACCTTCCTCTGCAGGGCTTGGCTGGGTAGCTAACAGCCAGTGGCTCAACAGCCTATTGGAAATCCATGCTCATTTATCCTTATCACACTGGTAGCATTAGCATGGATAGCTGCCCCTGTTTCCATCCATTACCATTTAGTAAATGTTGCCACTTCCTTTTATTTGGTTCCTGTTTTTTATTCTACCTGTCTCAACTCAAACACAGAGGATTGTTATTTGCGAGCCCATTAATATTCTCAAAGCACTTTGCTAAAGCCTTAGCTGCTCAAACAGACAAATGAATGATTTTTTTACTCGTGTGCAGATGAACAAAGACAAAGCAAATGCAGCAGTGAATTTAACAGCTCTCTCCTGTTCATGTAGGAGCCTTCAGAGAGCCCATTGGGGCCGCAGCAGACTCTGAACACCTCCCTAGACGACCACGAGCGCAGAATCTCTCACTCTCTGTATGGTGGCCTTGAAGGCCTGGATGACAACTTGATGCCACGCCAAGGAATGATTCCACGGACAATAGGTAAGATGGCAATTTTGGTTTTATGTACTTATCCAGTGACTCTTTTGCATTTACTTCCAAGTTGAATTCTTCAGGTGCGAATGTTGTAGATGTCTGCTGCCCTTTAGGTTTCTACTGTTGGTTCTTTTACATCACCCTTCCTGTAGACCATCGGTGGTAAACTTCAGTCCTCAAAGCCACTTTCCTGCAGGTTTAAGATGTTTCCATTTATTGAAATTGATGGCTTTTGTGCTGAACTTGGCAATAAGCTGTTGGATCCATTTGATTTAACAGCTGATGTAGACTGTACACTGAAGATGGAAGTAGTTACTCGCTGACAAGAGTAAAGATAATCGTGTTGAGAAGAGATTTTAGATTCAATACCACTAATAGTCACCTTAAAAAAGTGAAAAAAAGCCATAAGTGCTCTGTAGAATAGTTATTTATTCTATATTTGAATTAAGGGGAAGAAAAGAATGGGAAAAAAATTGCCTTCTTTTTTTTTTTTTCTTTTCCTCCTTTTAGTTACTTCCCTGGTCACTACTCATACTGTAATAGTATTAAATGGTGTGTTCAGTTTACATCTGTTGTATTGATGCTTTTAGATTTTTTTTTTATATTTTATTTTGGGATAAATGTTTTGAGTAGGTATGCATATTTATGTGAAAACATATGAATAGTTGTACATCTTTGCGAGACATAATTTGATACATAATTTGGGTACACCTGCATCTTTTGTGGAATGAAATATATAAAAAATAATAATAATAATAATTCAAGAAAACTTGTTATAAACTGACATACAGTTTTCATACCCTCCAATTAAAGAAGGAAAAAATTCAGCTGTCAGTCAAATAAGATGAAATTGACAAGTGTGAATAAAAATTCTCTGAAAATCATGACATTGATTTTGAATTGTGGTTCTGAGGAAATGTTAAAAACAAACACACAAAAAAATTAAAAACAAGCGAACAAGTGTGATGGGGCTCCGCAGCTAAAATTTTGTTGAGCAACATTTTGAGGCAATCAGGTGTTTTCTGTAATGTTTAAAAAGATTTCTACACCTGTCGACAGGTATTTTGGTTCACTGTTCATGGGGAAAGGTGCTCTAATGTGCCTGGGGCAGCTTTGTGTTTTTTTTTTTTATGTTTGTTTTTAATTATCATTTTCAACTACCATTCAAAAGCAATATTTTTTTATTTCACTAAATTATAATTTTGTAAATTTTTATTAGTTTCCTTCTTTTTATTTAAATTGCTGTTGTGAATTTAGTCTTTTCTTTAATCGGAGGGTATGAATAATTTTGAAGATAACTGTAAATGAAAATCATATTTTAACACAAAGATGTGGTTTCATGTTTTTGGGTCAAAAACGGACATCTTTGTGCTTCCTCATTCTTTATTTTGCTGCTTCTTCATTTTGTTGTGAACTCTGCTGTTGATTCATGGTTGAAGCCAACTTTTATCCAGTAAGTACTGAACTTACACTGCCTGGCCAAAAAAAAAAGTCGCCACCTGGATTTAACTAAGCAAATAGTTACGAGCCTCCTATTGGATAATTACTGCATGGCCGATTATCTTTCAGCTGGCAACAAGTTATTTAACCCCAACTGGTGCAATGACTTGCTTCTCATTTCCTAAACAACCATGTCGAAAGACACATCCCGTGGTCGTGGAAAAGATGTTGAAAGTCTGTTCGAGAAGGGTCAAATCATTGGCATGCATCAAGCAGAGAAAACATCTAAAGAGATTGCACAAACTACTAAAATTGGGTTAAGAACTGTCCAATGAATTATTAAAAACTGGAAGGATAGTGGGGACCCATCATCTTCAAGAAATGTGGCCGGAAAAAAAATCCTGAATGATCGTGATCGGCGATCACTTAAACGTGTGGTGAGATCAAATCGAAGAAAAACAACAGTAGAACTCAGGGCTATGTTCAATACTGAAAGTAAGAATAATGCGAAGGGAACTCAAGGGATGAGACTGAACAGCTGTGTAGCCGTAAGAAAACCACTAATCAGTGAGGCTAACCGGAAAAAAAGGCTTCAATTTGCATGGGAGCATAAAGATTGGACTGTGGAGCAATGGAAGAAGGTCATGTGGTCTGATGAGTCCAGATTTACCCTGTTCCAGAGTGAGGGGCGAATCAGGGTAAGAAGAGAGGCAGGTGAAGTGATGCACCCATCATGCCTAGTGCCTACTGTACAAGCCTGTGGGGGCGGTGTTATGATCTGGGGTTGCTGCATTTGGTCGGGTCTAGGTTCAGCAACAGTATGTGCTCAAAGAATGAGGTCAACTGACTACCTGAATATACTGAATGACCAGGTTATTCCATCAATGGACTTTTTCTTCCCTGATGGCACAGGCATATTCCAAGATGACAATGCCAGGATTCATCGGGCTCAAATTGTGTGAAAATGACACATAATTTTCACACATGGATTGGCCACCACAGAGTCCAGACCTCAACCCCATTGAGAATCTTTGGGATGTGCTAGAGAGGGCTTTGCGCAGCGGTCAGACTCTACCATCATCAATGCAAGATCTTGGTGAAAAATTAATGCAACACTGGATGGAAATAAATCTCTTGACATTGCAGAAGCTTATCGAAACAATGCCACAGCGAAAGCGTGCCGTAATCAAAGCTAAAGGCGGTCCAACAAAGTATTAGAGTGAATGACCTTTTTGTTTGATGGCGACTTTTTTTTTTGGCCAGGCAGTGCATTTGCAAAGGGGTGAAGTCTTATTGGCTTTCTGCAGGACCGCCTGGAAGCCCGTTTCTATGTGAATTTGCTGAATTCCTCTAATCTTTCGGCCCTAAATGATCCCCAGTGTTGCTGATATTTGTGCTGAGGTCCTGTGATGAGTTGACACTATAATTAATGGTGCTAAATACATTCAGTGCTCTCTTTCTCTTCATGTGTTTACTTGTTTTTTTGTGTTAGCTAACCAGTTTTTCAGCACATACCATTCCATCTGCACTGGCTTATTAAACACTCCTCCGTACTCAGTAAATGGAAATGTCAGGGGCTACGGGGAGATAAAAGAATGCCCTCTTCACAATTTGTTGCTTTTTGTGCATTTTCTAAACACTGCGTGTCCTTGTACATGTGCGCTAATTTGCATGCTTAAGACCTTTTCTGTTTCTAGATGACCTATCTGTCATTGCTCAGTGAAGCACTGAGTAAGCTTGAAAGAGAATGAGTTTGTGTTTGTGTGTGTGTTGGACAAAGAGATTAGCGAGCATATTTGTATGCGTGTGTTGGGGCTTTGCATGCATCTGTGCGGGATTGCGTGTATGTAGCACTTGAATGATTGATTGATGGTTGGTTACGTTTCTTGATGACAAAGAAAGGCTTCTGTACACCAGATGGTGCAACAGCACAGCTCGCCCGTTTTAATATCACAAGTGATCCCAGCCTTTTGTCTTGTGTGTTTGCTTTGATGCGTTTTAATTCTCAGTAGATGTAAATGGTTGTGTCTTTTAAAGAAACAATAAAAGGCCTCTATTTTTGCTGCGTAATTGCGAGTCAATCCAGACCAGAAAGTTCTGAGAATACCTTCTTAATTGGCAGAGGAAGGGCTGGACTGAGGAAACAACTTTTAATCAGTTTTTTTAAAATCAACTCCTACCAACTCAGCCTCATTAATCAATACAAAATAAAGTGAGAGTGTGAACTCTGCTCTCTCTTCATGCAAATTGGTTGGCTTAAGCCCTGTTGTAACTATAAACAAAAATGTGTTGGCTGCGAGTGACAGAGAAAGTGTTAAAAGGTGAAGCGCCATCAGGCTGCCACAGTGGCTGCGTTCAGCCATGCTTAACAAATGGCAAGAGCATGTAATGAGGGTCTGGAGGGAAGCAGCCAGATAATACAGGAGTTACTGCACATGTCTGGCATCATTGTCGCTTAACCAGCCAGACAAACTGGTGTTTGTGTCTTTTGTCCTGGTGGTTTCATAACAGCAAAAGTTTGTTGACAGTGAACAGATCCACCACATTCTCTCAATTTAAGCTTCAGGGAAGAAAGAATTTAGGGTAAAGGCCCGACGATTTACAGCTAATTCATTGCTTAATGATTACATAATAGACACGATTATAGGAAAATGGTTTTTTTTTTTCACTTTCAAATGAAGACTGAAGTCGTTATGCTGCATTTACATGCATTAATTAATATGTCTATATCAAACGCTAGCAAATCCACAAAACTCCATGTTTCCTTTACGCTGTAATGGTTGCTTGGAAATACACCCACTAGAAGGCAGTGTAGAGTTCAGAGTTCACCTCTGAGTTCTGACATCAGTTTCAGACAGTAACAAACATGGTGGCGGTGGAGATCATGATAAAGCAGAGAGAGAGGTGAAGAGGCGGCGCCATGAAAGACGGTCTGGTGTAGTGTTGAGACCAACTGGTTGAGCAGCCGTCCCACGTACAGAGGCTTCCTGTCCTCACCGCAGCCGGCCCAGGTTCAATTCCCGGCCTCGGACTCTTTGCTTCATGTCTTCCCCTTATTCTCTGACCCCCTTTCCTGTCTTTCCTAATGTCAAATAAAGGTCATTAGAGTCTCAAAAATCCTTAAAAGAAAAACAAACGGGTGTCTGTGTGGCCATTACATTAAAGGCATTGCAGCGCCATCGTCTTTTTTCCTTCCGCTAGATAGCCGTCAACTACTCGGCTCAACGCTGCCCCTGCCGTTTCCGGTGGAACTGCTCCGTTTGCTCTGCCAAGCAATGCACCCACTAGATTGCTGAAAACGAACGAAAACACGGATGTAAACAAGCCAGTTCCTCTTTCGACCACTTACTCCCAGCCTGGTATTTCCCAGTCCCAGTCCTCAGAACCAGAGGTGGACATCCCTGGTCCAGAAAGTAAAAATCCTCTACAGGTAGATAAGCTCGTTAGTGAAAACACCTGTTCTAAATGTACATACAGATACACGGCTGTGTCCGAATGTACACCCTATACCAGGGATGTCAAAGTGATTCCTGAAAGGGCCGTGTGGCTGCTGGATTTCTTTCCAACCATGCAGTAACACACCTGACTCCACTCATCTCATCAAGTCTTCAAGTTAAGACTGGACTCACTTGATGAGCTGAGTGGAGTCTGGTGTGCTGCTGCGTGGTTGGAAAGAAAACCAGCAGCCACACGGCCCTTTCAGGAATCCCTTTGACACCCCTGCCCTATACCCTACATAGGGCCCTACAGTGTATCCAATCCAACTTTATTCCTAGAGCACTTTCACCACAACAAATACTGCACACCAAGTGCTGAACAACAGAATACACAAAATGTTTCAAAATACCATTCCAAGTAAAAGACACAGAAGAAGAAGAGGGATAAAAAGTAGAGGTCCCACCATTCTGTAGAGCTGTCCGAATGTCCAGAGCAAAAAGGACTGTTCTCAAAATTACAATGCATCTTGAAAAATAAAGAGTATGGATGGTTCTCAGATGGGTCTGTATCGACCACAATGCATTTCAGGGAGGCGCTCAAAATGGGGCAGCACTTCGAGCGGTTAGAGATGACTTTTTTTTTTTTTTAATGAATAGACATGCATCAAAGAAAACACCCTAAATAAATATTTTCACATTCGAGTTTTGATTTGATTTGGAATGATGTTTTCACATGTGCCGTGGTTGCCGCGGTGATGGTTGGATAATCACGAGATTTTCGGAGAGGAGAAAATAGTTCGCTTTGTGTTCGAATCGGAATGAGTGCACGATAAAGTGTGCGATATAGTGCAGTCCTTAGTAGTGAATGAGGGTTTATGGCAGGGTTACTTAATTCGGTCCTACGAGGGCTGCAATCCATCTCTCCCTGCTCTAACATACCTGACTCAAATTAAATAGATCCAACAGCCAATCAAACTCTGCACAATGACTCTTTAACTTGTGTTAGAGCACGGAGACATGGAAAACCTGCTGGATTGTGGCCCTCTTTGGACCGAATTGAGTAACCCTAGGTTAGGGAGTAGGGTGTACATTCAGTCACAGCCCACAAACATGGCAGGATTCCGTTTATGCCACCTGGGTTGTCCACCTCTGCTCAGGACCCACTACCCTGCATGTTTTAGAAATGTCTCAGCTCCAACACACCTCATTCATATTCATGGGACTTCACACCAGGTTCTAATCAATTTCTTCGCAAGGCAAAAATATCAGTGGGATGTATTGAAACATCTGACACATGCAGATCAGTAGCTTCCTGGACCAGGACTGAAAAATCTGCCATGACCACTATGACTTGAAAGAAACTGGGACTTTGCCTGTGTAATGGAGCTACAATGCCCTTACTCAAGAGTTTTCATCTAAAACCAGAATCACTTTGAGGTAACTTTTATGTGAAAGAGCCTGGATAGATGGGAAGAAACCAACACTGTTGTGACCTCAATTATTCCTCAAATAGGATAAAATGTTCAAAGGGATGAACAGTATCCAATCATCGACCCTAACAAGATTAAAGATTATACAAGATGTGATAGTGCTCCCCTTGACTGACCTCACCCCAGATTGTTGGTGTTTGTCACATCCAGCTTCTGAGGATTAAAGTCCAAATGCACGTTTGCTGACTCAGCGAGTACCAGGTCTTACCTCTCCGGTTTTGTGACAGAGGAAATTTGGGACTAAAAAATCCAGATGTTAAATCAGCCTGAGTGACGACCTCCATCTGATACCTCCTCCATCCTCAAGAGGACAGGACACCAGATGCTAGAGACCTCCAAAGCTGGCCCACGGAGGGAATGTGTAATGTTTAGCCATCACAGACACATAAAACATTCCCCCGCTTATTAAACACTTAATCAATTCCAGAATATTTTTCTGACCACCCACAGGGAAATTTCAGTCTAATCTGTTATTCAAAATATGTTGGATCCTCATCCCACATGTGGTTTTTCGATATATTCAAAATCTAGTAAGTAATAAAGCCGAGAAATTAAGGCCACGCTTTTCACACTCTTCGGTGACCCAGAGATGTTGAATCACTCTTTTCTTTTTTTAAATGTGATATTTTACTCTGCAGTTTTGTGTCAGAGTGAGATTGGAGAGGTAAAGAGAGGATTACAGCCTTATTCAAAATGTTTAATTTGCCCATCTGGGTCAAGCGGGGAGGATAAGGCGAGCAGGGTCGCGCTCTAAGCCGCTACCCTGCTTATTGCTGCCTTAACCATTCATTTTTTATTTGGTTTCAAAAGGTCTTTTCATAATACCACCTCATCTGCATTCCCACATCTGTTTATTTTGTTGTTTTTTTTTCTGTAAATACATTTTTTGGGCTCCTGCCTTGGCCAAATGTCAGTAATAAATAAGATTAAGAATATCAAGGGGAGTTGATCGAATTAAAAAAAGAATCCTTTTGTTGCCAAGAGATTGGTTTTGTTTTTTTGGGGGGTTTTTTTTTATTGTTTTTTTTTTGTTTTTTCGTGTGTGTGTTTTGAAACATAACAATCCATGAAGGATAGAAACTTATACAGGTCAAATAAAGTGGCTTTATGCCATAGTGGTGCAGCTGTCGGCACCTCAGTACAATGATCACCGACTTGGACCTTGAAGGGTCACAGACCTGCAGGTTTTAAATGTTGCCCTGCTCCAACACAGCCGACTCACCTCAAATGGATCCAACAGATATTTGTCAGGTTGTGCACAAAGTCCTGTTAGAGGCAGGGTAGGGATTCCTGGAAAAACGGTTGGAGCAAGCTACATTTAAAGAAATACACCCACCGGAAACCACGCCTCCAGAGTCTCTTCTACATAAAGAAGAAATATACCTGCTCTGATGCTGTGTGATGGTAGTATCTGTAACAATCCTGTAACAGAAAGAGAACTGAAGCCAGATCTTTGATGGAAAATAGTTCCCATGACATTGACTGTTCTCCTATAGGAGATGTTGATTTCCTTTAAATGACCTCTGATGTTTGTGTTTGGTTGAAAGAAGCCATGTCAGTCCAAACATGGAGGAGAAAAACACAAACTATCCTCATGATTTCACAGCACTACAAATTGCTGTGTGTTTGTGAACAATTTGGATTCACCAACCCTTTTGATTTAAACTTCAGGGAGTTGGACCAGCTCTTGTGGCTGTTTTTTTTTTTTTAGCTGGATCAGCTGAAGGGTATGTAACTTTCACCATGTGTGGTCTTAAGTTGAAGTAACTGCCGAGGATGATGTGAGATAATTTACAGCTCACTGTCACCCGTTGTACTTTCCTGTAAATGAAGGCGCAGCTGCTTTGAATGCGGTGGAATGATCTGGAAACACTGGCGTCCCACTCTCAGCAGTAGAAGATCTTTCCCGGCAGCTCCCAGATGTGAACATGTGTGAATACGAAGAAGAGCTTTGCATGCTCAGCAATCATTTCTTGAATAAATTATTGTGAGCGCTGGAAGGTAGGAAGGAGGCGGGGCTTCTCAGTTGTTTGGAATAAGTCTGTTGTAAGTGCGCCACAAAACATAAATCATGCATTCGTCTTTCTTAGAAGACATCATTCCCATTCAGAACGTGTCAGGTTGTGTTTTGGCCCGTGCTCACGTTTAGATCTCCTGCTGCTTCCCTGCACTCTGAAGATGCCGGGGATAAGAAAGCGACTTAATTATTCCTTGAGGCCAATAGCTTTCAAGGCCCAGCACCCCTGGCAATAACCTCCGTGCTAATTATGCAAATAGTTCCAGACAAGACTAAATGAAAAGTGGAGGGAAAAAAACCTACTCTGCATGCTTTTCAACCCGTGTTATTCTCTCCTCTTGCTATCTCCATTTTCATCACACATGCACAAAAAAAAAAATCTTTCTCCTCCTGTCCTTCCATCCCTGCTGTATCATTCAGCCCCTTTGCCTTCAGGTATGGAGGAGTTTTATACAACATAATAATGGCGTCTCCTGCAGAATCTCAAATGAAATGCCACCTATTGTTCCACTGCAGCTCAGTTAGGAATTATTATGGCCATCGGGAATAGTAATGTGTGTGCACCGGTTTGATTCTCAGGTGATGTTGGGAGTGTTCTCCGTCCACATGGCCGTGCTATTGTTGCTGGACGATGGCTGCCCTCGGGTGCTGGCACTAAAACAAAGAGGCTTTTTTTCCTTCTCCTTTTACCAGGCTACTGACTTGACAGATTCATTGGTTTTCTACTCAGTAGCTGCCAGTTGATTGTACTGCAGTGATTCAAACTGTGACATTGATGGGATTCTCAGTGTTGTGCATTGGACTGCTTAGGGAAATGGGATTAAGTAGTTGTATGAGTGCATATGTGTGTGGATATGTGTGTGTGTGTGTGTGTGTGGTCTTGGAGAGAAAAGTGGCCATGCTGAGCAAGAGGACTCACCCAGACTCCCAAATTCACAGTGAATAACAAACACACACAGTGGGAGGGGGCTGAAAGGCGAAGAAAGACATGAACCAAAAACCACTAAATTACTGGAAAAGGGGAAGGTCTGACTGCACTGATGCAGCCCAACACTCACTCACACATCCACACAACTTTCTTTTCCTCACATGAATAGCATCAGCTTCATTACTGGTTTATAAGAAGTTCTTCGTTGTTCGGGTTCTTGCAGGGTCTGAAAGTCTAAAAATGTTTAAAATTCTGAACTTAAAATTTTAGGCCTTTGAGGTCTTTAAAAAGGGCATTTTTTCATGAAAGGTCCTAAATTTGATCTAGACAAGTCATAATTTTTTACTTTTATTAATTCCTGAGGAGCATTGACCACATAGAATACGCTGAATAATATATCACAGCTTGGTTTTGTCCATCTTTCTGACAGGTTCAGATAGCTATGAGGATATTTTCAATTTGTTTTGCTAGTGTGTGGTGGTGTGTTTGTCTGCACAGACTGGCATTTCACTACTTTCTTCAATTTTGGTGTAATTGGGAAATTCGTAGGCTGCAACCTTTTTGGCAATAATATGTTCAGTAAATTCAGTTTAGTAGCAACAGTACAGTATGTTATTTATAGGAGCAAATGGCCACCCAGTAGCCTCTTCATAGGAGTTAAAACATTTAATCAAATAGCAACAGACAGAATTGAGAAAGTATAACCAATAATATCTGATATTTTGGATTTTTCCACATTTGTCATCACATATGTGCGTGTTTTACCTACAGAGCCAAACTCACCTCAAAACAACAAATAAAGCATGACAAGTACATGTCATTGGAAAAAAAGAAAAGCTTATTTCTAATACCCCATCATCCATTATCTTTTAGTTCAAAGTTTTTTCTGTTGTTTTAAATGGTGACAAAAGAAAAATTATCCTCTCAAATACTTCTAGGGGCACAAGTCACACAGCTGAATAATGATTTGTTTCTAAAATGGGATTGAGAATTTAGAAAAAGGTCTAATGAGCTCATTTGTGTAAAAAGTCACGTTGTAACTTCTCATTCTTCAAGGAAAGTAACAAAAACACTAACCAGAGACTTTTTAATTGACCTTGACTCCCTCTCACACACCGCCACATCTCCTGATCTCTCCTTTGTTTCCTCCATTCAGCTCATTTACATCAGGTCGTTCACCCGGGCTGGCTGGAAGCGGCAGCACCCCGAGGCACGTCGGCCCTCTCGGCCCTCTCCGTGCTCCGTTATTAGAGCAGAACAGCAGGCCTGGCTCAGGTCTGCGGCTTTAAAACCCCCAGCGCTTTCTAAAGACAAACAAACTTCTCACTAAGCTCAGCACACAAGGCCTTTATGAAGCACCAAAGACACCGTTTTCTGATGCCAATTTCAAAATACAGATTAAAAACAAAGTCATGTGCTGCATTTTAATGGGAGTTCCTAAGCTGCTCTTTTCAAAGGCTGAGAAAAAAGCCACTATTATACACTTCTTTTTCTTTTTTGCCTCAGCTCGGGGAATTTTTCATTTTTATTAGTGAGTGCACAGCTTGAATAAATCATGTTTTGACATAAAAACACTACATTTGGCATAAGCTGATTAACCAGGAGCAGTTTAGCTTTCATTTATTGTTATTTTTCTTTACTTTTGTTTTAGATATCTGCTTTAAACAAAGACATTAATACTTCGGGGGATTTGCATCTTAAATTGCTCCTTTTTTCTTCCTGTCTCGGTGAAAGATTATGATTCAAATTTTGTGCAGAGTAGCTTTAAACTTTTAGCCCCGAGCTTAATTTGTTAGACCTTCACTCCAAAATTTCATACCCATAATGTGAATGTCTCTGCAACTGCAGGGTCCATTTAATACTTTTGGTGTCACATTAAAAGAACACTTGAGAGATTGTTAAAAGATGAATAAAATGATGAATGGATTGTAGTTACAGCACTTTTACAGCCATATGTTAACCAGTTGAAGTGCTTTACACCACATATCACCCATTCACGCTTTAGCATGTAGCCTGAGGAAGCGTGGAATCCATCCACCAACTGTCCGGTTGCGGTTCACAGCTGGCAGCATCACAACGAGAGACGGTAAATCGTCCGTTCAGCTGCTTGTTGTGAAAAACTTCAGATTTTAACTACTAAAAAAAACAAAAAAAACATTGATTTAATATTTATTTCTTTCGTAAGTGGCCGTGGTATAAACGAGATACCACCCTGTGAGAAATAGAAGAAATAAAAGCGTACAATAAGTCGTTAGAAGCTAATAAACAGCCTCTGATGCAGCTGCGGTTTGCTGGAATGCATCGTCATAATTTAACAAACATAAACTTGGAAAGCGTAGGAAACAGAATTAGCAGTAAACTTAACAACGACAAAGTGAATCCTGAATGAAATGTCCATAACTGTGTGTGTGTATGCGGGGGAACCGCAGGTCTGACGGGAGGGAGGGAGAGAGGAAATAAAGGTCCGCTGGGACCACCAACGTTTTGAAAAGTATCCCATGATGTCTCTTGATACAGGTCAGATATATTTTCTATCCTCGTGTAATGAAAAGCGTCCTCTAATTTAGAAAAAGATATAAACTCAAAGCCGCTCATATTGAGTATTGTCTGCCAGCATGGCGGCATAAACACCGCGAGTCACATGACGTCTGGTATCAGGTGCTGTTGGGAGCGAGTATTTCACGAGTACAAGTACAGCAAAATAGGCCAGTATCGGAGCCAGTACCGATAACTCGCATCGGTATTGGGACATTTATTGGGACATCCCCAGACAAAAGTAATAATAAATAAAAAATTCTATGAAAACCATGACATTGATTTTAAATTTTGCTTTTAGGTAAATATGTAAAATAAATAAATAAATAAAACAAGTAAACAAGCATGATGGGGCTCCAAAGTCAAAATTTTGTTGAGCAACACTTGGAGGCAATCACTGCAATCAGGAGTTTTCTCTAATGTTCAAATTCACTAAATTATAATTTTGTGAATTTTTATGTATTATTAGTTTCTTTGGTTTCTTATTTGAATTGCTGTTATGAATTTAGCATTTTCTTTAATTGGAGGGTATATATAATTTTGAGGACAGCTGTACATAAAGAAACGGTGCACTTGTAAAACAGATCAATAGAAACATTAAACTTGCAGTAAATATGTATGACAAACATCTGTAAATTATACCGATAAGAGCAAAAAAATGCAAATATCGGCCGGCTGATGTATCGTCTATCCTGTGTGAACATACTGTATCAGAGTTGGCCTTTGCAGAGAAAGTGAGGCAGAACTAAATCCGTGCAGTCGGATGAGGTGAGGTCATGTTGGCACAGTTTGGCCATGTGCCCTCAACAACCCCCCAAAGTCCCCCTTGGTCATACATCACTTCCTCTGAAAAAATTAGAATTTTTAATCACATTTATGTCGTTTTCAATCAGTGCTTAAACAAACTGGTTTGCAAACGTGCCGACAGAACCTTTCACTGTCGTGGTGACTCATTGATGGGTCTGCTTGTTCACATCACATTAGCGGTGATGTTTTACACTCCGTTCAGTGGCTGTGGGGTAATTCATTACTGCTTGCCGTATCTATTGCTTACATCCTGATGGAATGTGAGAAGGAACCTGACCAGGAGTTGTGACTAAAAACTGCGCAGACTAAAGTATCTAGAACGAATAATACTTAGAAAACATGAAGCAGTTTAATTATCAGACAATGTTTGAATACTCACTTTATTAGCTACACTGGTTCAGTTGCTTCTTAATATGACGGGCCAAGCAGCCAATCACATGACAGAAACTCTTTTTTAATCATGTAGAAGTTCAAACATCAGAATGAGGAAGAAAGGGCGTTTCAGTGACTGAACGTGTATCATGTCAGTAAGTAGCAAAATCTCAGGAGTGTATCTTGTTGAATATGGCACCAAGAATTTTGACAGTTCTGAAGACAGACGGGGTTCCAACCAAGGGGCAAGGAGGACTTAAAATTACAATACAGCAAAAAAAAAAGTTTGTTCATTTAAAAGTATTTGATGTATATTTATTTTGTCTTCAGACTCTTAAACATTTGACAGCAGCTTTAGCAGCTAGTTCAGGGATTCAGGTGCGTGCAGAGTAACTGCAACAAGGAGTGACTTTTATCATTTCCTTTGAAATAAATGGATATGACTTCACGTCCCCCCCTGATTGCAGCAGTACGTCTCTGTGAGTTGAAGTTGTGCGACTCCCTCCTTTGTTTCTCTGACAGATTTCTTACTGAAATATTATTTTGCATCAGGCAAAACTCTCGACTTGTGATGAGCCTTTTGTGCTTTGATTCTGAAGGACTGAGACAAGAACTTGACATTATCCATCTATTATTGATACCTGCACGTCTGGTCAGTCAGTCAGAATGTTCTTGTCAGCTTTTGGAGCATAAAGAACAGGAAACTTTGAAGGGGGGAAAAAAAATCATGGTCTCAGTTCTGGAAAAGATAAAAGGACTAAGAAATCTTTATCTGTTGCAGGAAACTACCAGCTCTCACCGACCGTCAACATGCCGCAGGACGACACCGTCATCATAGAGGACGACCGGCCGCCGCTGCTGCCGCCTCACCTCTCCGACCAATCCTCGTCCAGCTCTCACGACGATGTGGGCTTCGCCGCTGATGTCACGCCTTCGTGGGCCAAAGAGATGCCCGCTCAGAATGAAAGGTACATCGTGCTCTTGAGATTTTAATGCGCGCAATGTCAACAAGGCCCATCAGTCAGTGCACGTGTCCACATTACACAAGCAGAGTGCTCTGCAGCACTTCCTGCCAGGGTTTCCGTTAAAAACTGAAGCACTCTGATGCTGCGTTTTGCAGCCAAATGTTGGATGTTTGGCCTCATTTTCAGAGTAATAGAGTTTCTCATGACTAAGTCCAACAGCTTTAGAGCAGAGAGGTCGGTTTATGACACAATCCATCAGCTTCAGCAGTGCTACTTTGAAGAGGAGCTTGTTTCAGGCCTCGTTCAGGTTGAACAATTGGCAGTTTTAAGTTGGACTCCTATCAGGTGGTTGGCGATGCCAAATCATAACATTCCTGAAGACAATAAACCTGCAGAGCGTCTGTTTCAGCTCTGATGCCAACATGCACGTTGTATTTTCTGATATTTTCCACTATTAATTACAAAAAATGCTTTTTAAAAATTCATTTATTTACTTTTTTGTTTTATTTCTTTCCTTCCTCTTCCACAACTTCCACACAGTCCATAAGTTGATTTTTCACAATTGGTTGTTCACAGCCAGCATGTTACATTGTGAGGAAAAGAAAACAGGACACCCAAGAAGTCGCAACTTATCAAGCTGGGGTCCGTCACCACCACCACCAGGGAAAACTTAGATTTATTTATATCTATAAAAAAAGATAAACCTAAAATTGTGCAACAATAATAAGTGTATAATAATGACAACAGCAGGACTAACATGCTAGCAAGTTCTGAATACCCGGATGAAACTGTCTAATGTTGTAGTAAACCTCTACCGTGCATATAAATAATTATGCACACAAACATACATATACATACTGTATATCTGCACACGTACTGTATATACACATCCATATCAACAATATGCAATACCATTACCTAATAATTCAATACATGAATACTGACCTCAAATCAATTCATAACCAATCAGTTCTGAAAAATAATGACAATACTAAAACAAGAAAGAAAGGAATAACTATTGGATAACTATTTCACAGACAAATAATGATTACACAGTGGTTTGAAATGTGACTGTAAGCATAGCTAGCTTTCTTGCAGCAGAATGTTTTGCTCTGGCAGTAACTCACTTATAGCTGCCCTAATGCCTTTTAACGCGACGGTTGCTGGTTCACAGCTTATTCAGGTGTATAATTCATCGCCGATGTGCGTAACAATAGAGATGTGTTACATTTGCACAAGGTCAGTGTGTTTCCAGCACTGTTGGTTGATGTAGAAATGTGTGTGTGAGTGTGTTCTTTGCCCTGATTGCTCACCGGGGCAGCACTCCTCTGTACCGACCCCTCAGCCTGAAGGGAGGGACCCCCGTTCACGCACACTGTTGATGAGGAACCTGCGCTGCTGCTGTTCTTCAGTGTCATGAAAAATTACTGAACGGTCTTTGGATGCAAATGGGAAGAATTTGCCTTTGTGTTGCATATGTGCTTTATGTTTTGCATTGTTATTTTTTAATTATTTCATCTCTTTTTCATCATTTTCTCCCTTTTTTTTGACATTTAAGTTCATATTGTCTTTGAACTTTGACCTCTGTAAACTTCGTCTGTGTGCATCTGTGGTAACTTAACATTTTGGGGTCTTTAAATGGCCTCATACTCCATAGAGAATCTGCTCTCTGACTCCAGCTGTCTTTATTTATAAACTGTTTTTGCCCTCGTTTCTTCATCTGCTCTGTTGCTTACATTTTTTCCCCCTGTTTGGAATCAATAAAGCCCGCCTCCTGGTTATCTAACTGTCGCACCCTTGTTGCAGCTCCCTGAGTCCAGATGAAAACCATCCAGACGGCGCTTTCCAGAGGGAGGGCTTCGGTCGCCAGAGCATGTCGGAGAAACGCACCAAGCAGTTCGGAGACGCCAGTCAGCTTGAGATCATTAAGACACGCAAGTCCAAGAGCATGGATCTAGGTACAACTTCCAAAACTGTCATCAAGTATTTACACTACATCCTGAAGCTCAAGGATTTTTCCAGAAGCTCCACTTCCATCCAGTTTCTGAAATGACTCGTATGTGATGCATCTGTGTTGTTTTTGTTTAAACTCAGCTGAAGTTGAGCTTACGCTGAGTCCATCCAGTATGCGCTCTAGTTTCCACTTTAACATATCCAAGGTTCAAATGCAGACATTTAATCTACCTTTCCCACTAATTCATTACAAATAAACATCTACAGTTTGGGCCACTGTCAGCCAAGTGGGTCCAAACCTCTGAGGCATGTAGTAAAATAACATTTTTTTCCCCCTTTTCTCAAACAAAATATTTAGTTTTACTACATTAAGACAAAGTAGTATTGAAGTATCTGGCGATAACATCAGTGCAGCCAGTCAGGTTTCATGTCATTCCTGCACGCTCCCCATGTTTCACACATGATCTTCTCATTTAAATGTATTCCAGCCCCTCTCTCCTCTCTTTATGAAAACAGACTTCCTCTCTCGGCAAAGTCAAGAACTTGCCTGCGTTGATTCACCTTGAAATGGCTTCAAACAGTCGCTGATTGCTTTGGCTGCGACAATCTCTCCGCTCGCACTCTCAATAATCATATCTAATCTTCCCGACCAGATTGCTGCTGTGTGCCATGTTGATATCTCAACAAGTCTGATTGCTATCCTCAAACTCTCTTTTCAACACCCCCCCAACCCCTCCCCCTTGTCTCGCATGGCGTCCGATCCTAATTGAGATGAAGCCCTTTGTGATGTTTGCGGCACTACCTGAATGTTGCATGTGGAATGTCTTGAGCACTTACTTAACCCCAAATGTTTGTATCCCTCCTCTCTCCCCCCCTTTCCTTTAACAGTAGCCGACGAGATTAACCTCACCCCTCGTCCCGAGGCCGACTCAGGTAAGGACCAGAGCACCGAAACGGAGAATTGTTAATAGACGTAGCTGTTGTATCAGCTTTTTATTCTTTACAGGCTTTAAATGCAACATGTACAGTCGTTCTCAAAATTATTCATACCCTCCCATTAAAGACATAAATAAATCAGCTGTCAGTGAAATGAGTATTGAAATTGACAAAAGTAATAATAAAAATTCCATTAAAATCATGACAGTGATTTTGAATTGTGGTTCAAAGGAAATATCAAAAACAGACACACACACAAAAAAGCCAACAAGCATAATTTGATTCCTTATCTAAAAGTATCACTGCAGTGAAGTGTTTTGTGTAACATCCCATCAGACTTCTCCACCTGTTGACAGGTATTTTGGCTCACTGTTCATGAGCAAGGTGCTCTAGTTGGTGTAGGACAGTTTTATTTTCTTTTAAAAAATATATACAGTCAGCCTCAAAATTATTCACACCCTCCGATTAAAGAAAGAAAAAAACAAATATTGGTGAAACAGGTTAAAATTGGCTAAAGTAATCATAAATAAAAAAACTCAATGAAAATCATGACATTGATTTTTAATTGTGATCCAAAAGAAATATTAAAAATAAATACACGAATGCATGATGAGGCTCCGAAGCTGATACTTTGAGGCAACCACTGTAATCAGATGTTTTCTCTAATGTTCCAAAAGACTTCTGCACCTGTTCACAGGTATTTTGGTCCACGGTTCATAGGAAATGTGTTTTAATGTGTTTAGGACTGCTTTGTTTGTTTGTTTATATATTTATATATATATTATTTACAACCAAAATTCAAAAGCAGGATCTTGTTTCAGTTCATAATAATTTTGTAAATTTTAATTTATCCTTAGTTTTTTTTAGTTTCCGGTCATTTCAATTAACATTGCAGATTTAGCTTTTTTTTTTAATTGGAGGTTATGAATAATTTTGGGGATGACTCTATGTATTTATCAACCACAATTCAAAGTCAATATTTGAAATCACAAAATTATAATTTTGCTCATTTGTATTTATTAGTTTCTTTAGTTTCTTGCTATTTGAATTAACATTGTGCATTTAACCTTTCCTTTGATGCGAGGGTATGAATCATTTTCAGGACGACTTTAGTTGTATGAACTGAAAATAACCGATATAAACCTAAATGTAGTTGACTCTCGACACCGTGGTCACATTAACATGGACAGCTTTTACCCGCCTCTGAGCTCTGGAGAGGCTTGAAGCTGAATAGTTTGAAGAACGAGACGGCCATTAGCCTGAGAGGGAGAGGCGCTAAGTTTGAATCGGTTCGAATGCTGTTGTTTGCAAACAGAAACGGTGGGGGGACTTCGGACTCTACCTTTAAACCAAAGAGATGACAAACAGCTGCCAGCTTGGATCAGTTTATATTAAAGAGGACCCACATGAAATGGTCTCATCATTCATGAAGCAAAAATGATTTTTCTTTAAAAAAAAAAACAAAGAAAAAAAACATATTTGGCTAGTTACACGTTTTCATGTATTTATGCTCAAAAATGTGAATTAGAATTTATAATGATAATTTAAAATAGTTTCTTTTTTTATGAATTATTAATGCTTTGTTTGAGTCAGACTGAATAACGAATCGGGCACAAATATGTGATGCTAGAATGTGACTTTAAATGCAAACTGGAACACCACAACGAGCACACTCTCCAGAAGATCCTAGTGTATGAGGGCCTTTACTCTGACATTTACATGACATCAGAGGAAAACCTGAATTATAGTAATAGTACAATGAAAATCACATTTTATAATTAAAGCAATTTAATCTTTAATGCTTTAGTTCCATGTCCCACAGAGAGAACTCGGATGTTCTGGATGTTTTCTAATCACAGTTTTGGGCACATTTTGCTGAGTAACGCTGCTCCATGTGTCCTGGTCGCCTGATTTCACAGCCAGGTTTAGATTAAAACTGCTTTTAAGGAAGGTTAACTTCCTGTCCTGGCTGATGTTTTAGAAAAAACTGTAGTATTACTTTGTGATTTGAATGAAACTATGTTTGGTTAATGGGGATATGTAGTAGTGATGCACAATATTGGAATTTTGGCCGATATCCTGATATCTTAAAACTCATGTGGCCGATAACCGATATCGATACCAATATTAAAGCTGAAAAAAAAAAGTCATTGCAAATAGCAGTTTTGTTATTCGTTTCCAACACTTTGAAAAATAAGGGTGGGAAAAAATATCTGAAATATTGAGATATTTTCAAATCCTGATGTCAAATTGATATTTAAAAACATTGTATCGATCTGTTTTACTTTTAAAATCTTGAGCAATTTCATCGTTCTGTTACAAACTCTCATATTTCATGAATTCTTGCGAGCTTTCGTGAGTAAATTAGATCAATACTGTATTTTTGAATGTCAATATATCAGCATATTGAAATAGAGCGAAATTTGCATGAATTCTCGTGAGATTTCGTAACAGAACGATAAAACATCGCAAGATTTCTTTAGTAAAATAGATTGATACTGCGTTTTTAAAAATCAATATGATATTAGCATGTGAAAATATCGTGAAATTTTCGTGAATTCTTGTGAGATATCATAACTGAGCGATGAAACATCGCAAGATTTTGTTAGTAAATTTGATCGATACCCCATTTTTAAATGTCAGTATGATATCAGCATATGAAAATATCACGATATTTAAGTTTATCAATATTTTTTCCCACCCCTAGTCTTAAGAAGTTTTAGAGTCTGTAATAAATAAGTTTTTGAAGAAGAAAAAGAAGTTTCTTTGGTTTTTAGACTTTAGAAACAGCGGGCTGATCAGTTTAATATTGGTGGGGTGGCCGATATTCAGTTTTGAGGCTGATATACAGTAGGCCGATGCTGATAGGGGGCCAATTATATTGTGCATCCCTAAAATGTAAAAATGTAAATTTGTGTTTTTAATCAAATTTATCAAATGAAACATATTCAATCATCACTGATTACTTTTTTTTTTTCTAAATGTTTGAAATATTGCTGTCCATGTAAACATGATATGAGACTGTAGGGACCTGCATCACCTTTGGGTATACTTTGCTCTTTCTAAGGTAACAATAGATTAACAATGTAATGCCATTATTCAACCATTTATTCAGCAGCTCGTAGACTGTGAGCCGGAAATGAGATGGCCGTTCTATTTACATGATGAGGTGTTTAAGGATCGATAATTTACGTAGCAACACATAAACCTTTGGGAAAGACTCGGGTGCAGAATCAGAGAGGTTTTCATGGGGGATGAATTGCGACCTGCCTGCCTGTCTGGCTGTATGGAACAGATCGATCCGGACCAGGACGTGACACAGATTGTACAGGAACAGCCATTACAGGCATTAAATCACACGTATTGATCTGAAAGTATAAATTCTGCGACGAAGTGGCGGATTGTTTTTTCTTTTTTTCTCTTTTGTCAGAGGTTAACCCGCTGCCATCCTCTATGCATATGAGCGACGTCCACCCGTGTTTGTTGCTCGGTTTGCACTTGACAGGAGAAATTTGTCGGCGTGCAGATGAAACCTCCTGGTCCTCCGAACAGTTTAAGGTTGTGCTGAACACGGTTGTGAAAGCACTTGGGTGACTACAGATTTGATTTTTTTCCCCCCTCTTTTGGCTCAGATGCGGCCGTTTGCTCTAATTGTTTTTGTGTGTGTGCTCGGAGAAGGAGAGCGGAGAAAGCTCCCTGTCCTTGGTTAAGGCGGTGAGCTGACAGCGAGTCATCCGTCACTGTCAGGTCCTGTGTATTTTCACCGTCGCCTCGACTGAATAAAAAGCTCGGCCCGGACTTCAGGGCGGATTCTGCCGAAGGGAGACGCTCAGCAAATGAGAAACAGAGAGGAGAGCTTCAGACTGTGGGGAGGAGGATGTTTGGTGGCAGTTGACATCAACATGAAGACGCGACAGTGGAGACAAAGTGTGAAAGTGAAAAAACATAAAGTGACGCTTTGATCAGTACTTTCCTACTTTTGCTAAAACCTTTAACAGTGTGTGGGCAACCACGAGATGGAGACGAGGTGGTTTCCAACTTTCTGTCGTGATGATGTGAGTCAGAAAAAGGTGTCTGGTAAATGGTGGTAACAGATGAGCACTTTTTTTTCTTTTTTTTTTAATGAAAAGTAAAAACTGGCCTGTTCATCTTAAATCCATTAAGCCTGCATACTTGCGATGATAATGCCGCTATATGTAAAGAAACTTAGGACAGGAGATGAGAAACTGGAAACATTGTGCAGAAAACCGTTCATCTTCAGTGATGTGATATTTTTTTTAATTATCAGAGGTTGAATCAAATGTATTTGATCAATATGATATTGTTTTTACAGTTTTGTAACGTCACAGTTATCATCGACACCAGTGTATCATGACACCCCTTCAGAAGACTCAGACACGTCTTATTGATCCCCAGAGGAGGAAAGGTTCCTGATGTCATCAGTCAGATCATATGATTGTATTGTTTAACCCTGAAACAGCAGGAAACGCAACTTGGAGACATACAAAAACCTTTACTCATCCTCCAACATCAGGTTAATGCTGATGCTGCTCTGCAGTGGAGTAACGATAAAGCCTCACCTGAGGCAAGCAGAAATGTTTTGGATTTGTCAGTTGGTACACCTGCAAGGTATCTCACTTTCCTCTCATATGAGGGTGGTGAGTGGAATGGGTTAATGGCTGTATGTTCCCTGCAAGGGTCAGGCAGCAGACTCTTACAGAACAGATAATTGTACAACTTTTATACCTGGGGTCCGCAACCTTTACAACCCAAAGAGACATTTTTGCCTTCAAAGAAGCAAAAAAAAACTTGATTAGAGCCACAAATGTTACAGGACCTTCACAGAAAAGACAACCTATAATTTTGAGCCACAATTTCATTTCAGACTTTGAAATACAGTAAAAGAAAAACACTTTTGCAAAAAGAGGACACATGAATTTGCTTCTCTGGGATGTAAATATTTGTGGAAAATTATGTAAAGGAGAAAAAAAAGGCATAATATAAAGGGACCTAGAGGCAGGAATTAAAAAAAACAAACAAACATGCATGTCTGTTTTTTTAAAACTAATGGGTGATGAAGCACTAAATACCAAAAATAACGTTTCCACCCACATTTCTCTCCGTTGCCTTAACCAGGCTGTGTGCTGCAAAATGCGCTGCTATACGGTGTCCAAATTTCCCGCACAAATGAACTACGTAGTATGCTAAAGCTACGTAGAATGATAAGCTGCTGTCTGATTCAACTGTTTCTGAGCGGAGAAACAAAGCTGACAGACCATAAACAGGAACTTTTATTCTCACTCTGGACATTCACATGGCCTCATCAGTGCACAACAGATCATATTATACACCCAAAACCCCAGAAAAGTGAAATTTGATGTCATTGCACCTTTAAAACTTTTGTTGGTTCTTTATCATGTTTTGCCAATGTGATTGAGAGCCATTGCAGACTGTTTAAAGAACCACTTGTGGCTGCAGAGCTGCAGGTTGCAGACCCCTGATTTCTTCTTTGCATTTAATTCTCAGAATTCAATGTAACAAATTAAGTTCGAAAAGAGTTTCCATGTACTTTTCTTTTTGCTAGTCTTTTTTGCTTGAAAATTTGTCCAGAACTGGCAGACAGCTGATTAAGGTGGTTGATTTCTAAGCTATGATGCTCAATATAATTCTTACAAAACCTCCCTAAGATCTGAGGCGTTGTTTAATTGCACGCTGGTCTCCCATTAAGATGATTACATTTCCTCGCTTCCATTGTTTCAAACAATCTTGCAAATCATGTGGAAGTACTCGTTACTGGTGATAATCAAGTCGCCATCTCTGCAAATTGAAAAAGCGTTTAATTGAGGACCTTTGTCTTGTCTGAATGAGTGATCAGTCTTTACATTGAAGTTCTAAATAATTTGGTTTCAGAAACGTCTCATTTTCTGGTTACAAGCTCTGATTGTAATTATTCTTATTAAGGTGGAAACTGAGTGTGGGCTTCATAAGAAAAGATGGGGTTTCTGTTTTCCTTAAAATCCCCACGGTGGCTTTTGGTTAATAGATTTCAGGTTTATTTGGAATTTTTGAGGCTCCTGGTGTCACTTTACAAACACTTTTTATTAAAGTTAGCACCCTCTAGTAAGTACAAATGATCCATGGTCCATTTATAAAAGTCAAAACAACCATCCTGACAGCTATTAGACAGAATATACTGGCGCTTGTGTCCTGCTCTGTGATTGGATGAGGAGTTTATTGACACAGGCTGCCACCACATGTTGGATGAGGACACTTCAGTGATGGAGGACAATGCTGGACTGTGGGTAGTGTCCAGAACCTGTTTGACATGTCATAAATCTTTGTGAGAAAGTGTCCTCCGAGTGATCTCTGCAACGTTAACGTCACAAGACCGTTTCTGTTCAGCCGGGGAGGCAGGAAGTGTTTCATTTATTTTCTTCTTCCCTTTAACTCACCTGTAATCACTGACTGAAGGACTTCTTGTAAAGCAGTGTTTCCCAAAGTTAAAAGCTAATTTATCTGGATTTGTGAATGAAAACAGTAGCAGAAACTGCATTAGTAGTCACGTCTCATTGTTTTTGGTTGTGTCCTTTTTAAGGCCGCCCATTTGTCCAAGTGGGATCACAGTATTGGACAGTATGACAGCTCTGAACTGGGAAATAAATGGAAATACTCTACGAGATTTGTCACTGTTTTAGCCATTGATCCAGGCTCTTGTTTAACTTGGCCATCTCCAGACTTTTGTGGTTTATTCAAAACGTCCCTCATTAAAACATCCAGGTTACTTATGTCCCATCATTACAAAGTTAACTGTAGAGAGACGAAGGACGCAAACAACATGATTTACTTCATGTGACTGAATCAATAACCTCACTGCTGCCAGCTGAGTCCAGCCTCCTAATGTACCAGCTGCTTCGTGATCTGTCTTTATTTATTATGGCAAGGCTTAAATTAGAAGGATAATGTTTCTCCTCAGATGGATTGTAGTCCCTCTTGGTTGAAATACAATTTGATTATTAAAGCTGACTTTTTGCCAGATTTGGCTGTCAGATGTTGGGTGTTAACAGTGTTGCCAGATCTGTTTGCAGTTTGCTTGTATTTCTGTGGAAATCAAATGCCAGACTTTCGGTTTATATTTACATACTACACTGTGTGTTCCCAGGTGGCTGATTGAGAATTTTACAAGGAATGATGTCACTGAATTACTACTGATTCATTTTTTTCTTGAGTTCATTTACAGCTCTTCCTAAACCCCCTAAAAGTCATCTGTGATGCGTTACCATCTTGTTCCACTGTCGTGAAATGGGATCTGTGGAGGTGCTCATCTGGCTCCGCCCACATCTCAGGCTCAGCAAAACTTACTCTGCTGTGTTCATATTGTCGAGGAATAAATGAAATAAAATCTAAATGTATTTATATTGCTCTTTTTCATACCAAAAAGGCAAAAAAATCAAAAAGAAGCCCTCACACACCCATACCCAATAACCCTACCAAAGAAAACGCACTCCTAACTCTTCACACTCTCACACACAATCATACACACACACTGCTCTGATAAAAACTTAGATCAGCTTCTGACTACTGCTGAAAAGGAATTAAACACATTAAAATGAATTGATGTAGGTAAATCCTCACTGAATGTAAACAAAACAAAATTTATTATTCTTGGTAATAGACAAAGTAAAATCTTGGCTACAATCAGGATTAATAGAAATGAAATTGAAAGAAAAAAAATTTAAAGTATGAAAATAAATTTCTTAAAGTGATTTTTGATTATAAGTTGGTGGATATGTGAATATGTATATGTATATATGTAAATATATATGTATGTATATATATATATATATATATATATATATATATATACATATACACACAGTATTTTCCGGACTAAAAGCTCCTGAGTATAAGTCGTATCATTAACAAGAAAATAACATATATAAGTCGCACTGTACTATAAGTCCAATTCCAAAGTTAACGCCTGTAAATGATCATACACATGACTAAGGAGGATAAACATGTTTTTTGAGGATTTATTGCATCGCACAGGCAGAACAGCCAGATGTCCAAAATGAACTCCTCTCATTGAGATGAGGCTATTTTGGAATTTTTGCCCTTGGAGCAGAATGTAGTTGTCACAAGCTTAGAACGTCCTCTTTGGACATTAGATGGTAACATTTACTCCTTCGCTCATATTGGTCAATATGAATTGATACTGAAAAATATGTTAAATTGTGTATATTTTGATATATAAGTCGCACTGGACAATAAGTCGCACAAGGCACCAAACTATGAAAAAAGTGTGACTTATAGTCCGGAAAATACGGTATATATATTTAAATATATAATAGGTAGATCAAAACACACCATTTAGCCTCTCCATGTAGTTTGTGCTAATGTCTTCTAGCTTGCTGGGTTTCCATTGATTGTGCATGCAAATCAGCTGCACAGACCCACTAGCAAGTCATCTGCATCATTCTACACAGAACATTCCTCGTCTTTCTAAAACTGTCAGTGCTTTTCATGCAGAAATCCTCAGTGACAGAGCTAATGGCTGAATTTACATCTTGAAAACATCACAAGGACAAGATGACAAGGAGGCTTAAAAGTTAAAAGTTCTCTTCTCCAGTGAAGTTTAAGTTATTTTCCTTTTTGCTTTTGTTTGGTATCATCACTGAAGTATGACTGTTGTGAATGACAACAGCAAACCCTTTAAATCAAGTGGGTGTGCCGCATGAAAAGCCGATCAGCCCGACTCCCAGTGAGACGTTAAGGGAACGGGACAGGCCAGGATGAGAATGGATGGGAGGTCGCTCACCCGCAAGCATGTTCACTCTGCATGTATACCGCTCTCAGGTTTTTGTTTTTTCCTCCCCGTCTGTGTCATTTCTCTTGTTTTGGTTGGTCTCACCAGGTTTGAATCTCCTGGAAAGTCATTGGAACAGATTTGAGGACAGTTTATCCAATCTGGTTGTATGAACGACAAATAGTGTTTTTAAAAAGACAATAAAATCACATGTAGAATAACGAAAATAATCAGACTTAATCTGATGCAGCTCAGTCTTTTTTTCTGTTTTGTTAGTGAATACAGTGTAATTCCCATGTTTCATTCTAATTAAAAATGAGGAAATTTTAAATCTGTGGGTCTTTATTTGGCCCTTTTTTGTCTATTTGCCATAAGTTACCTTTGTACATATAAAAACGATTGTAGCGTAGTTTTTTGCCTCCTGATATCAGGTATATAAGACTGTGTATAATGGTGTTTTTAGCAAAGTTTTGACCATAAATTGATGCAAAAGGTCTCAGATGGAAAGATTCCAGGAGCATTATGGGGTTAATACATGAATCCCTGATTCTAAATGTACACATCTTCTCATTTTGCTCATATCTTCCTCCCTCTCTTATCTTCTGCCGTGATGCCTGGTTTTGGTCTGTCAGGCCTTGTGTGACATCACACAGTATATTAGTGACTCATTCGTTTACCTTCATGCATCCTCACCATTTCCCATGTATTATCCCACCACGTGTGTTCGCGGTGTGTGAAAGCTGTCATATGGGAGTAAAAATTATGCCCACACAACTGTATGAATCGCCACAGTTTAATTAAACTGTCATGTTTCTCCAATTTTGCTGATGGTTATTTTCATCTACAGCTTCATCTTGTAATGAAATTTGTAGTCAGCTGGGAGGAATGGCACACACTCGAACACACACAATCGATTAGGAAACAGTATCAAGGTTTGATTACAGTGTGTTGATGTCAGAAGTTATTGCTTGTTGTCCCTTCGGAGGCTGCTCATATTCAGGTGAACCGTATGTTTCATTTGCAGCAGCACAGGGAGCACTGATGAGATTTTTTTTGGACCTTCTTATGGAGGTTAATTCTTACTTCATGGTTCTAAGTGTCTTTGAAACATGCAACTGGTTGCAAAGTTGTTTCATGGCTGCAAGATTATCCTGTGTTGTAATTTGTATTTCCTGTCCCGTATGAAGCATAGTCTGGACAACAGATAAAAAAAAAAAAGTCTGGACTTTTCCTGCGGCTGCTGTGCATGTGTAGACTCAACACACCTGTGAAAGGGCTATAAATAGAAAGAGGGAGGTGAGAGGATAGGATCTGTGTACACTTTGGAAATTAAAATGTTGTTCAAAGCCTTTTTTGTGTTGAGCAATTCGACATGAACATTTCTATGACAGTAATGAGTGACTGAAAGCAACATACCGGTCAACAGAAAGAAGTGTGAAACAGAAACTCACCAAAATGCAGACAAAGGTTTTAGCCGCTACATGTAAAAGTGACTTCGGATACCAGACACAGGAATACCTCTTAGTTTTTACGTATGTTTTCTCAACCCTCTGAGCTGATTTTCAGGCGTCTGCTGACTAATTGCATGCTTATGATACATGGCCTGGCCCCCCCCAAAAAAGTCGCCACCTGGATTTGACTAAGAAAATACATAGGAGCCTCATATTGGATAATTACTGCATGGGCGATTATCTTTCAGTTGGCAACAAGTTCTTTAACCCCAACCGATGCAATGAGTTGCTTCTCATTTCCTAAACAACCATGTTGAAAGACGCAGCCTGTGGTCGTGGAAAAGATGTTCGTCTGTCTGAGAAGGGTCAAATCATTGGCATGCATCAAGCAGAGAAAACATCTAAGGAGATGCAGAAACTACTAAAACTGGATTCAGAACTGTCCAACGCATTATTAAAAACTGGAAGGATTGTGAGGAACCATCATCTTCCAGGAAGAAATGCGGTCAGAAAAAAATCCTGAATGACCATGATCAGCGATCAGTGAGATCAAATCGAAGAAAAACAACAGTAGAACTCAGGGGTATGTTTAATAGTGAATATAAGAGCATTTCCACATGCATAATGCGAGGGACAAGGGATTGGGACTGAACAGCTGTGTAGCCTTAAGAAAACCACTAATCAGTGAGGCAAGCTAAAAAAAAGGCTTCAATTTGCTAGGGAGCATAAAGATTGGACTCTGGAGCAATGGAAGGTGGTCATGTGGCCTGAAGAGTCCAGATTTACTCTGTTCCAGAGTGATCGCGCATTGAGCCCATTGAGAATTTTTGGAATGTGCTGGAGAAGGCTGTGCGCAGCGGTCAGACTCTACCATCATTAATGAAAGATCTTTGTGAAAAATGAATGCAACACTAGATGGAAATAAAACTTGTGACATCGCGGAAGCTTATTGAAACAATGTCACGGCCGGTGTGTGCTGTAATCAAAGCTAAAGGCGGTCCAATAAAATATCAGAGTGTATGACCAGGCAGTGTACCTCAGGTTTTAGCTGGTTAAGGAGAGCATTTATAAAAAAGGGAAGGCGGCTTGTTTTTGCTCCGAGAACTCCCCATGTCCCCTATCTCAGGGCTAAAAGCATCACTGGCTGTGTATCTGGTCTTCCACCAGGTTTAGTTGCTGCATCACAATGTAGCTGGAAAAACCACCCTGAAGGTCAGCATCCACCACTAGAAATGAAAAGGTTGCAGCTGCATGCCGGGAAGACCGTGAGATTGTACTTGGACGGCTTCAGTTGATGATCATTTTGAACTGAAAGGAAGTGGCTTGTTGTCAAATCTGTGTCACATTGCTCAGTCAGAAATTTGGGCTGGAAAAAGTCTTTCTCATCCTCTAGATGTGCCCTGACATCACAGGGTCATGTCACCCTCACCATACTTCAATCATCATCACACTTTGTCACAGAATGATTCTGTTGCAGTTTAGCTGAGATACTGAAGCTCATATCGCTATAATATGGAACTAATGGGAACTGTTAAGACCACCACTGTGGACGGAGGGGGTTTTGGCTTTATTTATTTGTTTATTTCAGACAGTACACCTCTCTATAAGGATGGGCATATTGATACTCCAGAGGTGATACTTTACCAGTCAGACAAAATAATGGAATCAATACTTTTTTGAGTACTGAGATACCACTATACAGATGCAAAACATGCAGTTTCTTTTTACTTCTATGAGTTTTAGGCAATGAAGTGATGTGTTCAAGCAGCCAGATTCTAGCTTCTTATATTAGTCACATGATGCTGTAATGCAGGTTATTGCACATTATGTTTGGTACATTTATAATATTACAATTACAATTTTATTTTTATATTTGATCTTATTTTTGTTTTATTTACTTATTAATATAATTTTTTATTGTTTTTCTTTTGAGTACTTCTGTTCTCAAGTTTTGCTTATATGACCTTCCATTCAAAGATATTAATTCAAACTACAAAATCATGTGATTTTCTTTTAAGGGACATAAAAGGACCGTAAAATACTGGTATCGTATCGACAGGAAAAATTTCAGTATCTCTACCTTTCTCTCTCCCTCCGTCAGGTTCTACCACAAAGGATGTGGGACCATCACTGGGCCTGAAGAAGTCCAGCTCACTGGAGAGCCTCCAGACGGCCGTTGCAGAGGTAACCCTCAACGGTGACCTCCCATTCCACAGGCCCCGCCCTCGCATCATCAGGGGGCGGGGCTGCAACGAGAGCTTCAGAGCAGCTATCGACAAATCCTACGACCGGCCAGCTGCCACCGAGGAAGACGATGAGGGCATGGAGACCTGTAAGATAATCTCATGTTCCTTAGAAATGTGAAATTTAAAGAGTTTGTCTCCTTTCTATGAAAAATACATCACAGGTTTGACTCATCGACATCTTGTCAGTGACCCCTCAGCAAGAAACATCCACCTGATTCCACCTGGAGCACATCTGACATGTGAAATCAATAACTATTCTGCATTATGGGATGGTGGAATGGTACTAACACAGCTATAATGGGACCTAACTCTGAACGTGATGAGATGTCAGCCTCTAAAACTCTGCTGTGGCTTTCAGAGTCCTGCATGAGAGTGACGGCATTCTGACTAACGCTGATTTTATCACCGCTTGTGGCCATGGCGTCACGATGACTCAGAACATAACCTTTACCGCTCCGACTATCGCAACCATCACTCTATTGGTGAGGGGCATCTCGGATAGGATGTCAGTTTGTGACACGGCAGCATCTTCCAGAGAAACGTTTCTTATTTTCAGTTATTTAATCAGAGGAACGTATTCAGTCAGTAAAGCCCATTTAAGACTTTTTGGGGATCAATTCTACATATAAGGACGTTAAAGTTGCCCACCCTCACGTGACTGCATAAAATGAAGGAAGGGGGCTGAGACGGGAATGTCTGGTAGCTTTAATTTACCTGAAGTGCTGACATCCCAATGACTCATCACCTGTTTTGATAAAGTAACACTCCTTAGTACCATAATAAAGCAATAATTAAAGTATTGATGTTCATCACTTTATAAGTGGCGTCTAATGGTTTCTATCTGATTGCAGAGCAGCGCTCCTCAATCACGTTTAGTGTGAAGTTGGATTGTGTTCGGCTCCTGGTGCTTTGGGACATAATTGCACATTTATGAGACCTATAGATTTTCTTTTTATTAGGGTTATTGATTTTCATATGTTCCACTGTTCCTATTAAAGCCACCTGTTCATTGGTTAAAAGAAAATGTCCTCCCTCTCTTCCTCTGTTATCGTTTCCTTCCTCTCTAGTGGAGGAGGACACAGAGGAGAGTTCACGGTCCGGGAGAGACTCTGTGTCCACCATGGCTGACCAGACCCCGCTGTCTGGCCCGGACAAGCCCCTGGTCAACGGCACAAACCGCACCAAAGAGGAGAAGAAGAAAGACAAAGACAAGGCTGGGAAGGAGAAGAAGAAGCAGGATGGAGGGAAGGAGAAGGAGAAGGGGAAACCCAAGAAGGGGATGCTGAAGGGACTCGGGGACATGTTCAGGTAAAACTAACTTTTTGACTGTCAGTTCAGTGACTCGGGACTAATCCCATAACGCTGGGCCTCATCCTAACATGGGCTCGTTGTCCCGGCTCATTCTGAGACAGACTGGTGTGGTGAAATGGAAGACCTACGTACTCTTGCAAACTGTGATTTTACTCCAACCACAGCATCATGAGACATTTCTGCATCACCCCCCCCCCCCCCCCCCCCCGTCACGGCTCTCTTCTCTACACTCATTCACTCCAGTCTCTCTGCTAACTCTCCATCCTCAGTCTCCTTCGTCATTTTCTTTTTCTTCTCTCTTGATTTTCTCTGCAGTCACCAACAGGCTTAAAGGTGCATCACTACAAGCCGGGCTGTTGCTTGTTGTTACATTGGCTTATGCTTATCGTTGAGATTGACTTCAATTTATTCTCAATCTAATTTTGAGATTGTTCTATTGTACAGTTCAATAACATGGTCACATTGTGTGTTTAAAAGTCCAATAAGTTATCATGAAATCACCATTGTTACACAGATACAGCAAAGTTTGTCAGCAGGCTGATATATAAACCATAAACTGGTCTCCCAACTTTTCCAGGTGTTCACCATATTTAAGTTTTCTTTATTTTTCTGATAGACTGTAAACAACTACAAAAAGATGACTCTAGCTCACACAGCTGTAAGATGCGGTGTAATCAGATAATCATCCCTTGTTTTAGTATGTTTACTGTGTTTCCCCTGGAAGAAGAAAACAGAAGCTCCTGGATGTTGTTCACCTGGAAGATGGGTGTGTGTAAACATAGTTCACCAGTTAGAGCTAAAGAAGTCTTTCAGATCAGAGCTGAAATGTATTCAACAACCATGAATGGTTCAGTTCCTTTTATCAGGATTACCCTGACCTGGATGTAAAGCGGCTACAGCCTACAAAAGGAAATCTGCTCATCTGTGTGTGAACCCACACCTGGAGGAACCTGCATCCACATCCTAAAAATGACCCATAAGAAATAACCACAGGGCCTCTTGTGTCAATTTTCATGAAAGGAATTGGTGAGAGCTGGTAACGCATCAGCAGGCGATATTTCAGCCATTACTTCAAGAGATTTAGCTTCAAAGGGCAAGCAGGTACTCGAGATTAAAGTCCTGGTGTCCTTTCACCAAAACCTGTAAACAAGGCAAGTTAGACACCTTTTTTACAAAATGCAATTTAAAAATAACACGACGGAGCTGCAAAATCAAGCATATTTTCTCTTTTTTCAGCAGACTTACACTCAATCTCACACATGGAGGTCCTGAAACTGATGATCAACTTGCAGAGGAAACAAGGAGTGTTTTAGCAGCATGTAACAATAAAAATATAAACGCCTCGTGGAAAATATTGTTGCCATGTGGAGTTATCAACTGTAAATGAGCATTTGCTTACATTTTATTGTACAAAAGTGATATTTCTCTTGATTTGTGCAGGATTTTTAATCCAACTCACTGTCGGAGAAGATTTACGCAGTGAGTTGTTTTTTTACCCAGTGAATGATTGGGGCGTGTCCAGTAGGTGATCAGACAAAATTAGGAACAGCTGGACAATCCTTTGACTGGGGACAACAAAAGGCCACTCCAAAATGTCATTTTGTCACAAGTCATAATGCTTCAGATGTTGCAAGTTATGTGGGAACGTGCCATTGGCATGTTGGATGCAGGGATGTCCACCAGAGCAGTAGCTGGGCAGCCCGATGTCCATTATAGGTCGATAGGCCATTTGAGAGTTAGTTTCTGACAGGCTGGCACTACTGCGAATCGACCTCGTCCTTGTCAGCCACGTGTGACCCCTCCAGCACAAGATATAGGGTTTCCACACATCCTGGAAAACCTGGAATATGATGGAACTTTAGGGGGAGTGGGTAGCCTAGTGCTAATGTCGCAGGCCTTGGCGTGGAGGACTCTGGTTCGAGTGCCCGTCACGCCACTCGGGCGAACCACTGTGGACCCCTGAGCAAGGTCCTTAACCCCACCAACTGCCTTAAGTAGCAGCCCACTGCTCCCTGATACTTGCAGCACAGAGATGGGTGAAATGCCAAGTCCTATTTTCCCCTCGGGAATCTTAACAGTATATCAGAACATTTTTCCAGTCATGGAAAACACATGGAAAATGAGAGCGTAAAATGTCCTGGAAAAGCTTGAAATGTCCTAGAAAATTATTTCTCCTCTCTCTGCTTCCTCGCAGCTTCGTCATAGCTTCATCACGGCTTTATCTCAGCTTCGTCTTGGCTTTGCTGCCACTTTGTCTCCGCTTCGTCTCCACTTCGTCACTGTTCCGTTGCCGCTTTGCCGCTGCTTCGCCACCGCTTCGACGCGGCTTGATCTCCGCTTAGTCTCGGCTTCTTTGGCGCTTCATTGCTGTACAAAATATAAGCTACAATTGTAGAACACTTCTTGGAATTTTAGTCTATGTTGTGACAACTTGACTCGTACTGTAGCAGCTGGAAAAGTCCTGAAAATGTTCTGGAAAAGTCCTGGAAAATGACTTCGAGAAAAGAGTGGGAACCCTGAGATCGCCACATTTGGCTCATCCATCTGTGGGCCAGCGACATGCACAGCTGATGAGGCCATTGGTCTGTTCAACAGACGTATCACGCCTCAGACTGTTCGCAATCAGAGACGCAGCTGGCGGACACACAAGAACAAGAACAATCAAATTCCTCAACCTGACCCCTATTATGTTCAAAGGACTGTCAGTCCGTTACAAATGGCCATCACATGATGTTATCAACACTGATATGAAGATTAGTAAATGCTGAAAATAAATTTTGAATTTCTCTATATATTGCGTAACCCAAATGTTAATAAAACTGTTATATCTAACATGGGGCGTTTATATTTTTGTTCCGAGTATGTTGGCTAGCAAATTTCACTCAGTCCAGCTTTGTAGAATGGTCTGAGATCGAAACTGGTCCTCCACAGCCTGTCTGAGCATGTGTTGAGATTGCTGGTGATTTGCCACCTTTACCGTTTTATCTGCCTGCTGTTGGCACCAGACTTTCTCTACAGTATATATTCACCTCACTTCACTGAAGCAGAGCCAGAGCTACCTGATCAATACCTCAGCGATCAATCCCTACTGCAAACAGCTTATGCAGCATTATTGACTGAAGGTTCCTAGAACTGTATGATGTTTCTGTGAAGGAGATGATCAACAGGCCTGAGCGGTGCAGATATAACCCTTTTAATAGTCTGAGAAAACCCTAATTAGACTCACCGCTAACTTGACCTTTGTGGCTTATCTCCATCTTATTAATTCTTTCTCTGCAGCTGCAATATTTCACCTGACGGTCTGTTATCTCTAAACTGACAGACTTTCACACACACACCATTAGTTTACAGCCTGTACATTCCCTATATTTGCTCTGTCGAAAATAAGCATCACCATTTGGGAGCAGGTTAAAGAGCCTGTGCTCTCTCCGTCTGACTCGGTGTGAAGGCTCCCTGTCTGGACGGTAATTTATCCATGTCTATGCCTATATATCATATTAGGCAAAGTGGCAGTGACAAGGTGAAGAAAGAGTGGGTTTTTGTCTCGGAAAGGAAGCTAATGAGGTCCGGAGAGATGGAAATATAAATAAGATATGGAGGAAGAGGCAACAGGTGGTGGAAGACGGACAACGTTGAGGGAAAATGTTCTGAAAATGGGTCTGGCATGTTTTCAGGGAAAGAAAATAAGTTTGTGATGAGGTGAAGTTGTGCTCCGAGTGGTCAAGACTCCCCTCTGGTGTCAAAAAATAATGGAAAAGAATGTAAACATCTTTGGTGCCTAAAACTTCTGGTGATAACTCCAAGTTCCAAGAAAGGATGGGTAATTAACTTTAAGTTACAGTAAAATAGCTTTGATGTTGCAAAGGGATGCTAGTTTCCCACTTAGGGCTGAAAGTAATGCACTTCAAAAGAGATTCAGACATAACTGAGATTATTACATCACATCAGATATGAGCTTACAACTAAAATGTGCATATTACTGCCGCAGTGTATATATGCTGTTTTAATAATGTATTGAAACCCATTTAGGACCCTTAACAATGAAGGAAGTGAGAGGAGTGACTAAGTTTCTGTGTGGATGAGAGATGACACAGAGTGAGACAGAAAATGAGACGCTGTGAAGGAGAACTGTGGACTTGTGCTGTCAGCAGCTGGTATTGAGCTTCTGCAGAGCTGAAGTCAGCGGGGCTCCGTGTCAAACAGGTCGGATGGCTGATGACACGGATGCATATGGGCAAATTCTGGAAAATGATACAAACTCATGCAATTCCCACTCTCAGTGGAAGGATGAATTTAAACAGACACAAAAGTTTACACAAAGCACTGCAACTAACTTGTGTCATATAAAGATGGGAATAGTTTCAGGTTAGATTGTTTTACAATGTTAGGTAAGAACATCCCAGTCAAAAAGATGTTTCTCTTCTTTTTTTCAAGCAAAGTTGTTTGAAGAATAGGAGTAGTTTGGGTCTTACTAGTAGGCAGCAGTTTGCTCAGTGTGGCGAACCAGAATGTTTCCTGATGAGCCAAGTGCAGCCGTACAAGGAGCAGATTTCTATTTTACCACCAAAAAAAACTTAAAACAATGGGAGCAAGAATCACGTTTTAGATTCTTACAGCGCGTTATTTCTGCATCAGGTCATTGCAACAAGCATCGGTAGGAGTATCAGTTACACAGACATGATATACAGTTGAGCTTTAAAGTTTACATACCCTTCCATTAAAGAAATTGGCTAAATTCACAATAGTAATTCAAATAACACTAAAAACAATTTAAAAAAATGACACTAATAAGACTAAAAAAGTAATAATGAATAAAAAATGTATTAATTTATAATTTTGTAAAATAAAATACAGATTTTGAAGTTTTTGTTTTAAAACAACAATAATAATGATAAAAAACACACACACACAAACTGCCCCAGACAAATTAAAGCACCTTGCTCATAAACAGTGGGTCAAAATACCATTTAACAGATGCAGAAGTCTGATTGGACATTAAAGAAAACATATGATTGCAGTGATTGCCTCAAAATGTTGCTCAACTAAATTTTAGTGTTGGAGCCCCATCATGTTTGTTTACTTGTTTTATTTTTTGTTTGTTTTTAATATTTCTGTTTAACCACAATAGAAAATCAATGAGCGGCTGTAGCTCAGGTGGAAGAGCTGTTGTTTTTCGAGGTGTGAATGTGTGTGACTGGGTGAATGCGACCTGCAGTGGAAAGCGCTTTGAGTGATCAGTATGACTAGAAAAGCGTTTATATGTCATGATTCTCATAAAATTTTTATTATTACTTTACAATAACTATTACAACTTATTTCACTGGCAGCTGTTTTTTTTTCTGTCTTTCATCATTATTGGTTTTGAAAATTTAGAATAACATAACCTTGCTTTGAAGCAACGTTCACTTTTTAAAGTCTAAAGTCCTATTCTGATGGGATTAGTTTTACCTCGGGACCACATGTCTGCATATTGTTGTCCACAATTAACATTTTTTGCCGTAGGAAAATGCCATTTACAAACTTTTTATATAGGCCTGTACGTGACTGGTGACACTTCCCGATCACTCAGATTCTAAAGTAAATGCTTATAAATGATCATAAATGTTATAATTTAGAAGTAAACCCTATTTTGCCGCCTCCATTCCTCGTCACAAAGGAAATAAAATGTGTCCCGGAAACAAATGCCGCCAAATCATGCGTTACATCCCGTTCATTTCTTTTCAAATCACAGAGATAGCTATTCACGTTGGATTAGTTTTATCGGACGACCTTACAGTAGGTAATTTGCAGGGGGGATTATGACATCACGAATGAATGAATGAATTAAATTAATTTAAAAAGCACTTTTCATACAAATGTAGCACAAAGTGCTTTACATATTAAAATCAACATTTCAACAAAATGACAATTAGACAAACAATTACACAATTCTCTACCTCCCACACACACACACATGCATACACCCTCCCTCAGTATTTGTCATAACTTAATAAATAAAACCTGGTTTGACACTGCTGTGAGGAAACTATATCTTGGGGATCCGTTCACACTGGGAGCCACCATGGTCTCCGTAGCCACCACCAGGGGGACCCCCCAGGTCCCAGCCGCGTGGGGCTCACACCACAACCATACAATTGCAGATTGTCAATCACCAACATGGCTCATTCGCACGGGATTAACATCACAGACAATCTCTGTAATTATTAGAAATTACAAGCGGTCCCACGGTAAAACTAATCTCAGAATAGGGCTTAAGATGGCTCGCCCTTCAGAATTAGTTTCTGATTCTTTAAACCGAGAGTGCTGTCTACCATCTGTAAGTCTGGGATTACTTGTAACTAATATAATCCAACCACATTTAACAAAAATAGACAAATATTTTAGATAAAGATAAAGAATTTTTTATAAATGACAGTTTCACTTTACATATTGTTAAGTGAAGATTGCTGCACTATATGCTGAATATAATAGACATTTCTGCACATCCTCTAACCTACACCACAGAGGCTTCTTCCCCTTCTCTTCAACAGAAGGCGGTACGGCTCTAATGGTCTTTCACGACAGGATGAAAAACCATACATGACTATAAATTTCAAAAGTGAAATTATGATTTCCCTACAGGAATTTGTCGAATATTTCCAATATTTATTTATTATTATTTCAAACATGTATTGAAATATGAAATAGTTTAGTAAAAAAATCTTTCCCTGGTAGAAAAGTCAAATTAAGGACAGTTTTTATATGTCAGCTGCCAGAGCCATTTTTCCAGTCTAGTTTAAAACAGGATACGTGATAGTAACATTATCCCTGAATCAAGTTTTAACCCTCATCACCATGGTGACCAAACTAAAAGTTTGACATTTTACTTTCAGACTCTGTACAGACTCCTCATTTTCTCCCTTCACACCAACAATTGCACACAACAGTGATCCTCTTTTGCATACACACTCTCACTTTTCTCCCATATGATGGTAATTTGCACACGTTGTTAAAACACAAGTGTTACTCCACTCTGATTGGCTCAATATTGGCCACATAAGATCTGCTCCATTAAGACTCACTCTGACTGCCTGTTTGATCTGCACCCAGTGTTTACTGGCAGAGACAGCTGTGAGCTGCACAATAATGATGTGAGATATATTCAATCCATCTGTGAGTATCATCAAGAGTCAAGATTCAATCTAATTATCATTATGCAACACCAGATTGTATAACAGAGCTGCAGATGTGGTCCCGTGATGCTGCATAAGTTATGTAGGAATGAATAAGTAATCAAGTCATAAAAGTAAAACTGTTTTATGTGATTGAGTGTCGAGTTTAAACTCAGAAGTCTTACAGCCTGAAGATGCAAGCTCATGCAGAGTCTAGATTTCTTTATTTATGACATTTATTCAGTGTATTTATTTTACTAACATTTCATGTACAATTTATTTTGTTAAAATACCAGAAAACAAATGCGTAGATGCTCCTGGGTACAGAGGTAGCATCATCTTCACTCAGTTTCTCTGCTTCTGGGCTAGAGTTTTATAGCAAAGAGAAAAAAATTAACAAATTATCATAGGATTTACATCACAGGCTGGTTGCTTTTTAAAAAAAAAAAAAAAAAAAAAAAAAAACACCAGGCGTTTAAGAACAGCATCAACAGCAAAAATCTCAAAGAAAAATATCCAAAGTTAACGCCCACATTGTGCGTTTGACAGGAGATCCGTGGGAAGCTGCGGTGTAGAAAACAGCCCAGCACTGAGCGATTAGCAGAAATATCTGAGTAAAAGGGAAAAAAAGGTATCACAATCTGCATGTCTCACTTGTGTCAGTGTCAACTTGTCATGATGAAATAGCATGCAAATGTGTGTGTGCGCACCCAAACCACAGAGGGTGGATGCGTGGAGAACAAAGACAGTTTTTTATCGTGTGCGTGATGTGCACTCTGTCATTTCCAAGTTCCCGAGAGTGACTCTGATGCATGTTCAGAGTTCTCGATTAGCGTTTGTGGTTTTGACTGAGTGAATGCGTCGGTTTTTGTGTTGGAGTGTCGGGGGGGCTTTGATGCGTAGTGGAGGGGGGGGGGATCTGGAGAAGTCAGAGGACCGTGTGATCAACAGAGGTGTCACTGCCTGACCCTCTCATGTCTCAGAGGCCTCACACTCAGTCCCAATCAAAGCATCATTACCGTCAAGCCCTGCCAACAGCGCAGCCTGCCAACTCCGCCGCCATCCTCCCTCACTCTCTGATCATCACTTGGACTCAGAAGCAACACCCGGTCTGTTAGCTTGGCATCTGCTGAGGTGGTTGTTGCCCAGAAATTTTGAGGGCTGCACTAATTTTGCTGAGTTTTTCATGAGTGTGTGTGTGTGTGTGTGTGTGTGCGTGTGTGTTTGGGCTTTTCCCATCATGGACCAGTGAACAAGGCTGAAATCGCACTGTAACAATCTTCATGATGAGATGTACTAAGAACATACAAAGCCTGTTTAAGCCTGTTCTCACCGCCTGCTGATGGGTTCCTTGTCTTAGGTCACGCTTGGATTTTATCTATTTGTTTGTGTTAAACTAATATTGATTAAGAGGAGTAGATTTGTCCTGGATTGAGTGACACTGATGCATCATACTCTGCAAACACTCCACTTATCTGCTGGTGATGCTGGTTCGTGTTGCAGCTTTGTGGCACTTCATCATAAAACACTTGAGAGACTTGTGCTGTGAAGCCAGATTACTGGCTTAGTGTGGCTAGTTCAGGTTCAACTCTGGATTTTCAGCTTCACGTCACTGTTTCATTTCCCACCAGAATGTATCCCCATGGCAACATGCTGGAGATGATGTTTGGAAAACAAATCTACTTGTGTAAAAGTGCCGTCTTGACAGATACATTTTATTTGAAAGTAAAAAGAAGGAAGGGGATGTAAGTTTTCTGTCAGTCCAATATCCAGTATCACCTCCTTCCAATCAAGGTTATTATAGTTTACTAAAACTAACGAAAAGAGAAAAACTAAAATTGAAAAAACATTTCCGTTAAATGAAATAAAAAAATTTTAAAAAAAATAAATAACAATATCTGTTGTGTTTTTAAAATTTATAAAATATTATTTTTAAAAAATCCTTCTTTTTTTTTTTTTTTTATTTTTTTTTTTTAATCTTTTTCGGTTGATATTAAATTTATTTCTATTTATTTTATTTTTTTTTATATTTATTTTATTTAAATTTTAAAATCTATTATCCCTTTTCTTCCCATGTTTTCTTTTCTTATTGTTCTTTTATTGGCTTTGGGGGCTGTTGTTTTTTACTTGCAACGATTATTCAACTTTGTCAACAAAATCCACGATGAAAATAATTAAAAAATTATTTAACTTTTTAATATTTTCGGCAAAAAGGGGGGGGGGGGGGCAGCGGGGGTCCTCCCGTATCCTGGCCCAGCTCCGAATGCGCAATATGGGATAAAGCACAGAGAAAAAAAAAATATGGTTATGTAATAGTAAAAAAAATAGTACTTAAAAATATCTAATAAAAGGGAGCGCCTCATTTTATTTTTATAATAAAATATATTTTTTTATATTATTTTTAAAAAATTATTTTTTTTCCCAAAAAATACGTCAGCAATCTCAAATATTTAAAGAGGGGGCCCTTTGGACTTGAGGACGAGCCGGAAGATAACTTATGTTGGTGTTCGAGTTTATTTAAGATAGGGACAATACATATTACTGAACATGTACATGTAAATATACAAGATTGTAGCCAACAGCTAATTTCCATCTACAGTCCCTTCTGCTGGTCGACGTCGACAACATAATAAAATCAATAAAACAACAGTAATGACAAACAGAACAGTTAGCTTTCATGGCAAGTTTGAGCAGGAGAAGTAAATACAGAGAGAAAACATGTCCTTAAAACACATTAGTACAGAAAAGAAAAAAAGAAAGCAAGAATAATAAAACGTATTGTCTGAAACATACAGGCCAAGAGTCAGTCACTGGTATTAAAAACTAAAATTAGATATCAAAGGGCTGAATAAACCGCATGTGGGTGTTTGCGACCCTCCTAAAGTCACAAGAGAAGCATTTTAGAGCTTTAAACAGAGTTTGGGCTTGGACATTTACAGTAACCTACAGACTGCTTTGTATCACTTTTATGTTTACTGTGTATTTAGTGGGAAGGGAATTTAAACATCCATTCTTGCATCTGACAGATTTAGACTGAAACTGTCTCAAGAACAATCGTCACATCTACTTATACTCAAGTGATGATGAACTTAGTTTATGCATTGGTATAATCAGCCTTCCATCATCCGTCCTTCCTGTCATTACTGCAACAGCTTTCTGTCGTTTTGGGCTGCTAGCAACATGATTATTGCTCAGAGATCTGAACAATACAACATTCTTGGTGTATAGATAAGTTGTATTGGACTCTCAAACCTTCTCTTCATCCTTCTGTATCATTAGAGCTTATCATCAGCATATATGCCCTGCTAAACCACATCTTTCAGTCATTACATTAGCATAATGTTAATATGTCAGTCTGCTAATTGTGGTTTAATATTCATGCAGCTGACAAGTCAATGTGCTAATGTTTGTATGTGAAGTCAAAGATGGTGCATTAATGAGTGACTGTGGGAATTAGCATATATTTAGATTAGATTTTCTTTAAGGAAAGCTCATGAGGTGCTATCAGTTTTATTCTGAGATACATACAGCACAAGGCCGAACCAAGATTATCCTGATTGCTTTGGCCTGAAAATAATCTACATTCAGTGAAAAACTGTCTCGAATAATACAGTCAGTATATCTTTTATGTACTGTGGTGCCACACAGTTGGTCAGAATCAGAGTTTATGTTTATGCTTACAAAGACCTGCTATTGGTCAGTCAGTGTAAACATTTCACCAACACAGGCTGGTGGAGAAAGCTGCCCCAGAACCTTAGCAACAAGGTCAAATGTATTTAAGTAAACTGCATAACTTGTGCAAGTACAACTTAGACATTTAAGAGTTATCATGTCATTGTGTAAGATTGACAGCACTGTTGCCAACTCCTCAGTGAGAAAAGTTGCTGTTGGCTGCTTGAAAAGTTACAAGATGACATCATAGGCTCATTTGCATAATAAGCCTGGAAAATATAATTGCAATGGACGCTGCAGCAGAGTAAAACAATGTCATAGAAAAGGAAAACAGGTAAAAAAAAAAAAACACACTTAATATCTTTATAGCTGAAAAAACTATAAAACATGTCAATGCTTTATTTTATCAACAGTACCTCAAATCAAACTGATAAGTTTGATTTTCAGTTTAAGTTAAAACAATACAATATGTTAAGTATTATCTTTTTTTCCCTTTTTTTGTCCACACACTTTGTCCCCAATAAGCATTAATACCGACAGTAAGCAAGAGCAGATCAAGCAGCTGCAGCTTGGAGCGTTTGATTTTCGGACTGGTTCATGGAGCAGAGGTGCATGTTTCCTTCTCTGCAGCTGGGGGCAGAGGCGGCTGCTGCGGGAGGACCAAGGTTATTATAGTTAACTAAAACTAACGGAAAAATTAAAACTAAAATTGAAAAAACATTTAATGACTGTTTTTAAAAAAAAAAAACAAGAACTGAAACTGTATTTTCTAAACAAAACTAAACCTAAAATTATTGCAAAAACATCCTTAGTTTTAGTCTTTGTAAATCTATTTAATACATAAGCCTTTTGTTGAATGAAGTCCATTTCTATTTGATTTACTGCGCTATACCTGTTTTACTCCGAGTGATTTTCTGAGGATTTTGAATGTCACACTAGACAAATGCCTAGAATTAACAAATAAAAGCCCAAAAAACTAAAACTAACTCTGAAACTAATAAAAACTAAACTAAAACTAAGCATTTTCCAGAAAATAAAAACTAATAAAAACTAGCAAACTTGCTCAAAAAACTAAAACTAACTGAATTGAAAAACAAAAAGTCAAAACTAAATAAAAACTGAAACTGATGAAAAATCCAAAACTATTATAACTTTGGGGAGGACCAAGCTTCAATGTTTTTAAAAGCGGGCAGGAGCGTGCATGAGCACACACTGTTAAAGTGTAAATACTGTTATATGTGCTTTCACCTCAGTCTCCAAAAGTCTCTAATACCACCAGAAAAGGTCATTAGATTTGTCGCTAGTCACTTTTTTGGAAAAGTCGCGAGATTTAACGACAAAGTCGCTAAGCTGGCAACACTGATAGAAAGTCAGATTTCAGGGTGGCATTATATGAGGAGGGTTATGCAAGTTCCGTCGAATTTTAATTCATAACAGATTTTACCGAAATGAAAATGAAGTAGGTTTTTAGCTCTTTGGCTGCACTCACTCTGGTCCACCTCAGTGGAAAGTACAGTTGGTTTGGAGTAGTACAAAAGTTCATTCACACTCTGATGTGGACCAAAGTAGCAAACCCTGTCACTTACTGTAAAGTCCCTAAACTTAGCAATCGGACCACCAAGTGAACCAAAGAGAGGAAGTGGCGTAGCACAACATGCTGGGTAGCTCGCTGCCTCCCCTGCTGCTCATACTGTACTGGGCAGATCCTGGTGAACCGTAAAGGTTTAAACACATAAATACAAAACAAACAAAAAAAAAAAAACAAAGACTGCATACACTTGTAAAATACTTGATTAGCAAAGAGAAGGGCTTCCGCTTTAGATCTTGCAATGTATGAACTGGGTTTTCTTATTTCTGCTTTTATTTCTTCTTGTACAGTGATTTTTGGGGGGCATTTTGGCCCCAACTGAGCAGTTGTATCTGTATAATCTTGTCCAGGGGGTTTGATCTGGAATAAATGCTGTAAGAAAAGAAAACAAACCAAAGAAATATGAAGATTTATCAAACCGAATCCCCACACGATCCTGGTGTGATTGCACCCTTTGTGATGATGACTTTATTAAGTCAATATCAGTTAAATCTCTTTTTTCCTTTTGTTGTTTTGTGTTTTCCTACTTTGTAATTAAAGTTGTTCCCATGCAGACCTGAATGTAGAGAATATCCAAGATGCCACAAAACACTGCCCACAACACCACTAAAGACTTGTTTTTGCTTCTTTCCTTATTAAAGGATTAGCTGTGACACTTAGGTGGTCTGCTGAATTGAATCAGCCGGATCCCTGACATTTTGAAGAGAACTTTTCAAACCGCAGAGACTCGTCAAAGGCTTTTTATCGATAATGTCGGGCTCTGTGACGAGGACGGACTAACTGTGCTTTGAATATAAGATTATTAAATGCTCCGATGTCATGGTTAATATTCTGTCTCCTCTTCAAAGTTGGCCCACTCTGTCATAAATCTTTGTGTGTTTGTGCAAATGTGTGCGTGTGTGTGAGAGAGGAGGCTGTTTTTAAAGGGCTGTTGATGAAAGTTAGTGGCGTGGAGCGAAAAAGTGTCAGCCGTCTCTCGCTGTGATAGATCACTGCTGTTCCTAGTATTAACTTCATGGCTGTCACTCTGAGCATTTCAGGCGGCTGCAGTTACATTAATCAGGTAATGGACCTTCGTCCCCTCCTCCCCTCCTCCCCTCCTCCTCCTTGGAGCTGTGGATTTTCTTCCATAATTTTATCTCTTGGTTTCCCTCAGTTTGTCCCCCATTGGCATCCATATTAGTTGTGGTTTCTGCTTGTCATCACATTTGCAAATTTCCTCACTGAGGGACAGAAAATAAGGAGCATTTATTCCATTCCAGTGAATAAAAACTGAGAATTGATTAAAAAATCCATTCAGTTAAGATTATGCTTGTTAGCCAGTTCCTACACCCATTAAAACAGGATCTACTTATGTCATTTTATTGTATGTGCACATGTCATGTCACGACTTGGTCGTGTTTTGTCAGATCCACACAATGGTGTGAATGTAAGTGGTATGTGGTGTCCATAGTAACGTTTTCAGATCATTCCCATGGTGTGATTCATGAAATCTGATTCATAAAATGGTTAACTGAGGGGAAATATGTTGTGTCCAACCATTGACTGAAACTCTAAAAGATAACTTGAACACATAAAAGGACTATTTTAGGATGAAATGAGTCATTTGTAAGAAAGCTAATGACTGTTGGCTACTATATATTGGTGATAATGGTTAACTTGAGTAATAATATTGCTTTGCTCTATGATTAGTCCAAATCCAACTTTTCCATGGGTTCTGAGAAAAATGATTAATATCAAACTCACATTGAACGGCCCACAACGGAACTTTTAGTAATTTTCTCAGTGAGACACCCCCCACTGGCGGCAAAACTAGCATCCATCTACAGTACTGTGATTCACTCCAGCCAGTAAAAGACAGCGTCATCTTGACTCTTGTTCTGTCCCTTCCTCTCTTTCTTTTCCTCTCTTCCTCCGGTAATGTTTCCTTGAGTTTCTTTGCTGAATCCGACATGATGCGCGTTCAGGACACATGCTGTGTTCGTATCTGGTTCATATCTGTTTGCTAGTATGTGACGCGGTGCGCAACCAATGGTCGGCTGCAACGCCACGGCCTGGCCTGGACACAAGTGTTATGTAGTGCAGTTCCTGAGCCTCGGGACGCTGCTGGACAGAGACAACTTGAAAATATGCGTAATTAATGTTGGTCTGCCATCTAAACGAGTCAAACGCATATTTTCAAGGTCTAAAAGTTACATTGTTGGTCTTTAAATATTTGACTAGATAAATGCTAGGGCTAGGAAAAAATATTCATACACTGAAATCTCGTGATATTTTCTGATATGTCTGATATGTCAGTATTTAAAACCGCAGTATTGATGTATTTTTGTAGCGAAATCTCACGAGATTTTGTCTCTCTGTTACAAAGTCTCGCTGGTTTTTGTTAAATCTTGTGGGATTTCATAAGAGAACGATGAAATCGTGCAAGATTTTATTGGTAAAATAGATCAACATCGCATTTTTAGATAGCAATATGAAATCTGCATATGAATATCACGATATTTCAATGTATCGATATTTTTTCCCAGCCCTAATAAATGCCCAAATTCTTTGCATCTATTTAAGCAAAGCTTTGTACTTTCAACAAAATAAGGTTCTGCCAAGTTGCTGGAAATTAAATATTCTCGCTGACAATAGCTGTGTTTCCATTACCACCCAGAACTGTGCAAAACCTAAATTTTGCAATATAAGGCTATAAATGGAAATGACAAAATTGTGAAAAACCTCTCAAATATGGCAAAGCAGATTAAACAGTCTCTTAAGGCGGTTTTTCAGACATGTCCAGTAGGGATGGGCGATATTTTATCGTGTGCGAGATATCGTCAAAGAAATTCCCCACAATAACAATTTGAATTTATAGTTTTTATCGTGAGATGACAATTTACCAGGTTGTGTTTTACTTTGGTTTTTTTAATAAGCAAAGTTAGTTTTGCCGTTTGCATCGTTTGAATAAATGTGGAATTTGGTCTCTCATATTTCAGACTTGTTTGATTGGTGTCACTACAGTTTTGCAATACAGGTGCACTACTTGAACTTAATTGATAAAGTGGCTTCTGGTATTTTGTAGGGCTTTCAAGACAGACTTTAGTGACAGATTTATAATACAAAATATTTTGCTGATAGCTTTTATCGTCATTTATCGTTACCGTGATAAATAAGAGAAATTATCGTGATACATTTTTTAGTCCATATCGCCCATCCCTAATGTCCAGGTAGAAGTATATCACAAAAATGTAATGGAAACACTTTTTTTTCGCATCGACATGGTGTTGGGGTCATGTGATCAGGTCATTTCAAGTAAACATGAGGCATATATATGGATGGAGGAGGACACCAAAAGCTTCTTACATATATAATGAAAGAGAAAAACATAACCACCATCTTTTATAGCAATCAGTGAATTGCAGAGACCAGATTTTTATCAGAAATACAGCTTTTGCGCAAAGCACCATTCAAGGAAATTCCTACAAATTGTGACTGTAGTTCAGAGAGATTGCATTTTTTTTCAGAAAACTAATGGAAATGCAGATATTGAGTGATGGTACAAACTAATATGGCTTTGTTCCTCGTAGTCACACCGACGTAATACCCGAATAATAACAAGGGGAAACGGAGCTTAAGCACAGCAGAGAGGAGGGGGAGGGCTTGCAAGTTGTTTTCATTCACATTTTTCAAGCTGAGTCCATCACTGGTGTCAGTTAGTTGGGAATTTCTCACAGAAAACACTATTTTAGATTATATTTCTCTATTTTATTTACATTTTAGTTGGTTTTCCTTTTCATTTTTAGTTTTATGCAATTATTCATTCATTTTTTCGTAGATAAAGGTCAGAACCCCCACTTGCAGGACAGTTTCTGATGTAATTTATGTTTTTCTCTCCCTTCGAGGACATCTTTATGCTTTTTTGTGGTTACATCTTTATAATTAGACATTCATTCATTCATTCAATCATTCACTAACCCCTACTTTCAGTGCATAGCAAGTTTTTCTTTTCTTTTATCTTACTTGGAGGACTGAATTACGCCTTTTTTGTTGTTAAATCTTACATAAATGTCTAATTATTAACAGCTCAACCTGCTTCTGTTTTTTGTAATTAATTTTTCATTCTTCTAATTCTTTTCTCACATTATTCATAAATCTCAGGCAAACTCTGCCTTTGTGTTTCAAACTCTAGCATCCCTGCTAACCTCATTCATGGAAAAGCTAAACTCTGATGAGAGATCATTTTCACGTCCCCCGACGGTTTCGTGAACAGCGACTTGTGCGTAGCTTTCTGCTAATTTGCTAATCATCAGTTTGTCTCTCGCTATTCTTACTTGGGTGGTCTTTTGGTCACACGGATGTTGAAGCAGAGCAGAATGTGTTGATGCCAGTTTCCATGCTATTATGGGCTGCAGCTCACCATCATGATTTGATCACTGATTTTTATGGGAAAATCTGATCTCACATAGACCATTAAACTGTTTGGCTTTTTGCGTTTTCTGTTGCAATGATCCTTGTAAACGCTGTTAAAGCCCTGTTCTCAGGCCAGTGTAGATGAGGGAAGTTGTGGGAGAGTCACTGGAGGTGAACAACATTCTGGTAACTGGCACATTTTTTTTTCTATATTTCTCATGTTTTTGTTTGATCTTCGAGTCAGATATGAAAAAAAAAAAAACCTCCATTAATTTCTGTTACTTTTTCTTTCATTTTCCTTTTTGTTCTAATAGATTCTTTTTTGCTTATAATCTTTTAATTTTCTTTTTATCATGCCTCCTTTCATGCATTTTTAATCTTTTAATTTTTCCTCTTTCAGAACTCTTTTCTTCTTTCACCTTTTTCCTCAGTGTTTATCACACTCCTACAAGCTCTCACCATGTGGTTTTATCTGCACATTCATTTGCTTGTTTTCTTAGTTCTAAGTGGATTTCTCTTATTGATTTACTTTGTTTTCAGTCCTTTCTTCTTCATTGATTTCCACACAGACAGCATGTCGACTTTCCTTACATTTCTCTCATTATTTTCCTTTTGTTACGAACTCATATTCAGGCAGCTCTCTCTTTCTCTTAAATCCTCAAACACACTTCACTGTAGGGGTTTTTTGGTTCAGTTTGCTTTTGATCTGGTGACTTTCAGCTCTTTCAGTAGCTTTCAAACAGACTCACATGTAAGGTTGTCCTTGTATTTCTCAGCTTTGCCGCGTTCTCATCTTTCATTCTGAGTTTTGCTTGTGTTTAGATTTTCTTTGTTTTTCTTTTTTTATGTTCATTGCCTACTTTTTGAATTCTTAACACACACTCACAGCTCTTTGGTTTCTCTCTTCGTTGTCTCTTTCAAAGTTGTAGATATTCTCTACGGAGCAATTTCCCTGTGAATAATCACACAGTTTCATTGTGGAAGCGAGCGCGGTGCCAAAGTCATTTCTCCGGCAGGCTGCAGCCTTATCTACCAGGTCAATCAAGCTGAAATATCTCCACAATGCCTCCTATTTCATTAAGCGTCACTCCCTGCCTATGAATATAATTACTTCATCTACACCTTCTTTCCAACTTTAAACGAGCTGAATTGGGTTTGAACTTTAGTGAAGAACTTTCCCAGTGCCTCATTTGAGGACCTGATTGACTCTGCAGTCACATCTTTGGAGAGTTTTTGTGACTTTTTATCTTAGATCAGTGGAATTTGGTTCAAAAGTACCCTACAAACTATTTGGACAAATGTCTTTATGCAAAATGGCTCCAGCAGCTGGATTGGTGAAGAATAACCAAAACGATTCTCACTACTACAACAAATAAGTCGCTCTCGTTTGTTTGTGCTTCAGGTTCGGAAAGCACCGTAAGGATGAGCGACCGGGGGAAAAGATGGATCGTAAAGGCTCCAGCAAGTGGAGGCCGGAGGAGACGCAGGTGTCTGACGAGGAGACGATGAAGATGAGGATGGAGCAGGAAAGGTGAGAAATGCTTCAGCAGCTCTTTTTCTGCAGCTGTTCTTCGGGATGTTATATGATAAATTGTGTGAAGCTGTGATGACGACAGCATCTTGGCCAAGTTATGCAACTTCATGAAAGCAGACAAAGACCATTTTAGACTTAAGGATGTGCTATGATAGCTCTTATTGCTATTATCTAAGTGAAAATCCAGCTTTTATATTTTTCAACCTTACTTTTCATCTTGTCAGGCTTCTGCATTATTAAGTAAATCTGATGTTGCTTCCTGCTTTGATAGCAGCAAACACCTTCTCACTCAAGATTTTGTATTTCACCTTCTCCCAAAGCAGGGTTGGCTAAGTCCAGTCTTTGAGAGATACAGTCCTGATTCTTTAGATGCATCCCTTCTCTAACACTCCTAAATCACCTCATGCAGGTCATCCAGCTCTGCAGAGGCTGGTAACGAGCTAGTCATTTGATTCAGGTGTGTTGGAGAAGGGGTGCGTGTAAAAGTTGCAGGATTCTAGCTCTCCAGGACTGGACTTGGCCAACCTTTCCTAAAGTTTCCAGTTGCAAACGTTTGCAGACAACTGAACCTTATTCATGGTTGAAACAAACTACAAAAGAATGATGTTAACAGAAGTTTACATGAGGGCTCCGTGCAGGTCGGCTAAACTGTTTGACGGCCACCCGGGGGACAGTTTCTCCATGTGTTAAAACTGGAGGCCCCTCTGTCAGACGGATTGTTGTGCAAAAGACTCTCCTCAGTACAAATTCCTTGACTCAAATAAAAGTATCCAACAGCTGATCAATAACTCATTATTGGAGTCAGGTGTGTTGGAGCAGGGAAACGTTGAAAACCTGCGGGGCTGCGGCCCTCGTGGGACTGAGCCCTGCTCTACGCTGAAGATGGATACAGAGCCTTCTGTCCGTCGTCTGCCTGCTTTATCTGCTAAATTTGGTCCATAACCAGTGAAAGTGGAAAAAGAAGAAAAAAGGCCATAATGTATTAAATGGCCACACAGACGGTCACCATCTGCTGTGCTGCTTCTTTTTAAGTCTGAGAATGTGCGTTTTCATGATCGCCTTCATTGTCACCATGTTCCCTGTAGTATAAAGTACTATCTGGACTCAGGGTGAACTCTGAACTCTGCTCTGCTCTCTGGTGGATGTGTGTGAAGGATGTGTGGGAGTAAAAGAGCAGGGACATGTGAAACAGACGCAGCTATTTACCATGTAACGGAAGCATAAATGAGACTTTAGCTGTCATTATAGGCTGTCAAAGTGTAAAAATCTGCCAAGTTCAGTTGTGTTGTTTTAAATCTGGCATCACAGCAACAACAGAAATCCACTCGGCTTGAATTTGAAGACTTACAGAAAAATTTTCTTTTCTTTTTTGTAAAGAAACTAGCAAAACACTGTCACATTACGCACTACACTTAATTCATTATGGTGTAATGAATTAAGTTTTCTTTTTTTCTTTTTTTTAAACTTTCTTCCCCAGTTTTGTCTCTTTTTTCTGTTTATTTAAAGGCACAGTGTGTCAGACTAGAGGCAAAATAACTTTCCAACACCCTGGAACTCTACAGTCTGTGGAATAAAGAAATGAAATACTAGATATTAAGAAAAAGAATAATAAGAGTCAAAAGTTCTCAGTAGCTCCCACAAAACCGATCCATTCCAAGATGAACCGTGCTAATTTCCTTCTGTTTCACTGTCTTCACCAAACTAAATGTTAGATGGGATCTGTGCCAGTGTTTTGGGGGGGCTGTTTCTAAACGAACAAGCCATTACCGTCCTGCCATTTAACTAATTCCCATGTGTAGAAGGTGCACATTATCCCAGTGAAATCTGGTTTGGACTGGAATCTAATAACACATGAATGACAGTATCTGTAGTTTAACTGGGCAGAGAGGTTGACACAAATGCTATGTCCAATAACTCGGTTGTTATGAAGGATATTTACTTCATCTTCAGAATTGTTCTTTTTATATGTTAATTCGATGTGTGGCCTCTCTGTTGTGCTTTTGTCCTTTCTGTGTTTGCATCATGAATTCAGAACAGATTTATAATAGATTTAAAAGATGACTTTGTTCTTCTTTCTGCTTATCGGCTCGACTAAATCTATGAAAAAGGATTTTAAGTTTTCTTTTTGGCCATAGTTTCAGTTTATTCTTAATCTGCTTGTAGCAAATAAAAACGTACATTTCATTATAAAAGTTAAAGTTGTCAGGGAATGAAAGAATTGGAGCATTTCATAGATGAACAGCCGAGTGGAGGCTGTTAATCCTGCATCTGCAGAGCAGCAGATACATTTTCTAACAGTAGTTTTTAAGCTGATGCTGTAGTTGTTTTGTTTGTATCAGGGTTTCCATTCATTCCTTCCAAAAGTAGCCTACAAACTAAAAACACAGCACCTTCTTGTTTGTTATTAACCACGAGCTGAAAGATTTTGACATGGAGATACCACTGAACAAGGAGAGGATTGTTTCTTTTTCAGCGTTAAAAAACGATCCATTTGGTTAGTTCATCATACTTCTTTCCAAAGGTTCAACAGGGAGCTTCTGCACCTCACTTCAGAGTGTATTGATCAACCAGTGCCACAGGCTGTAGTTAATCCAGCTGTGATTGACTGGTAGATGGATTTTCTCACAAGCTGAAGTCTCGGGGCCTCAGAGGACTCTGAGCCCAGGTTTAGTCCTTCTCTGCATTTATTTTGTAAGTTTTAAACTCTTCTGGAGGTATTAAATGCTGTTCCCTCAGACAGATCTGCCACACTGTTTCCAGCAGATCCGCAGTCGCGAGTCAGCCAGCAGGGAAATATTGTCCCTCCACGAGTCCCTCTGATAAACTTCGTGGTCTCTGGGACCATAAACTTCTTAAAATTACTCTTAGAAATGGAAGCGCATCAGGTCCACTCTCAGCTGGGGGTGGGTATTGGCAAAGAATCGCGATACGAAACGTAGGCCTATCACAATACATGGGTCATGATCCGATACAATATTGCGATATTGTGACACCCAGAGGTGGAAGAAAATAACATTTACTCAAGTTACTGTAATTGAGTAGTTTTTGTGAGTAATTTGTCATTTTTCAGTAGTTTTTGAAATAGGTAATTTTATTTTTATTCAAATACATTTTGATCCAAGTAATTTACTTCACAACTTTGGAAACTTCCCCCATTACTGAGTAAAAAAATAAATGCAGGAGTATAAAAATCAGCCTGAACGGGTTTTATGTCGAACGTTCCAGATTGTTTGTCGCATCGTCCACTGAAAGGAAATCTCACTGATGATGATGATGGTGCTGAGCAGGAAATGGAGATGGAGGAGGCTGAGGGTTGAATTCCCGTAGAAGAGATGAGGGAAATCCTTGTCCAAATCTCAGACAGCTTTTGATGTTCAAACGCAAACAAGGCAACAACTTCAACATGCAAACGCTGACACATTTTCCAACGCTAGTCTTCAGTGGGCAGAATATTCTTTGAGTCAATGAACTCATTTGTTTATTAAGACAGTTGAATTTAAGATTTATGTTTGTTTCTATGGAAATAAAGAGTAGTGTGTTAATAAGGATTTACTCAACATTTTCATCATCTTGGATTCTTTGATTTGGTTTTATTTTCTTTTTTTATTGTGAAGGTTTCTCAAAAACAGTTTATCATTGGATTTATAACTCATCCTTTATTACAGCAAGTGACTGAAACTAACCTTTACTCAGAGTACATTTAAATTAAGAACTTTTTTACTTTTACTCAAGTACATTTTAAGATGGCTATTTTACTTGAGTAGAATTTAAGCAAAGTAAAGATACTTTTACTTAATTGTAATTTTTCTGTACTTTTTCCACCTCTGATGACACCCCAATGTACTGTATTACAATATACTTCACAGAAATTTAAAGTGCAGCTTGAAATAAAAGTTGCGAATATACATCGGATGACTGAAACAACAAAATGAGTCAAAATCAATTAAATTCAGTTTCTCCATGTCCCATTAATAAAACTTGGAGAGGTTTTTATGAGATTATGACTTATGAGTTGTACTTATTTTATTTTTATTGCTGGGTATTTGTATGTGTAGCACTTGGGGTACATGTTCTGACTTAAATTTCCTTTATAAAGTGGATCGGATTGGATAAAAAGACCTTTATAGTCTTCCCCCTGAACATACAGTAAATATTTGTCACTTTGGGAAAACACATCTGAATACTATTAGCTTCACAAATAAAATAAAAAGAAAGTGCTTTTGAAAACAATATTTCCACAGGTGAGCTGGAATAGTATAAATGTACACAAATTGATGTGAAATTAGTAAAACAGTAAAACAAAGTAGTATAAGTAAATGAAAACGCATATTAGTGCATATGGGAAATAAACATTTCAGTCAGTCATTTTAACCTGAAACAACTGGGTGATCCCACCCCTACTCTGAACCTCCGATTTCCAAAACTGAGTAAACTGAATGTAGCCGTTGTTAAATCTGCTGACTCACCAGTCATCACCCAGAGTTAATAGTGATAAGTGACAGTATTCAGTCTTAAGTCTTAAATGCAACTCTACCAGTTAGCAGGGACTGTTTCCTGTATGGCAGCGACTGGAGCCAAAGTTTTCCATCAGTTTTTTTTTTCTATTTTATATCCATTTCAAGGGCAAATAGATTTAGACATCCATTGTTCATTGTTTGCATCAATTATATCATAAAATATTTGATCTTCATCCACTGGACGCTGGTGTGGATTGTTATTTATTTCATGTTCCAACAACTTCAACAGCTTAGTTGCATTTCCAATTGATGAATCACTGAAAACACACATTTAGACCCTTAAATAGACGTCACCCACTCATCACTACTGGTTATTTCACAGCCTTACATGAACTAAAAGGAAATATTTATCTTTATATGCTGTTTAATGCCACATTTTCGGGACAACAAGGTATTCATCCCCAGTATTTGAACCAGGATGAAGCCCTTTTTGGGACATCACAGCACTTTGTAGCTGAGCCATTTGTGGACTAAATTAAATCATCCTCTGACTCCAGTAATTGTTTTACGAAGCAGTTGTATGTCTTGGGGTTATAAGTTCAGTCTCTACAACTGGCAGTTTTCTGTGTATGAAGTCATTTTTCTCAGTGAACTCCTCTTGACCCCGACACTTGCCTGGCACTACGAATCTTGCTGAAGATTAACAGTGTCAGCTTAATGGATTTTTGTTTTTCTGTGTCACTGCAGACTTTCTAAAAATGTTCTTGTAATTCCTCTCTCCTTCACTGCCGGTCATTCAGGCTTGTATCATTAAAATCTTTCAATAGACCTCAAGTGCACAAGGGCTTAAAATTCTCTAAAAACTCTTGGCGCCAAATCCTAGCACATTTCCAGATACATGTGTTATCTATCCAGAAGGACTTGTAGCAGCCATCTTATCCTGCTAGACCTTTTCCCTTCTTGTACTTCCTGCCTTTCACTCCGGTCTGTCAGTTGTGTCAGCATTGCCGCTAAAGAGACGCTTTATTACACACTGAATACAATGGCACATAATGGACCATTGTTCTGGCTTGATGCGGTAGAAAGGTCACTCGTCAAATACATTTCTTCTACCATAATGTCCCCTTGTGCCATTTCTATAACCTTTTATCTACTGATTTTCCCTCTTTTTCTTGTCTGCACCCTTTTTGTCCACCCTCTGGGTCTTTTTTACTTGCCAGTGCTTTTTTTCCCCCAATCATTTACCTATATCACCGAGAGAATGTTTGTCTCTTATCAAGGTTAGTCTTTAGAGAGATGCAGGCTTTTTCCTTCAGTGTGTATTTTGGGAATTGGAGGGTAATGAGTAGACCAAGTGTGTTTTTCCTTCCTCTTCTAATTCAGGCAGCTAAATTTTATTTGTGAAGCATTTTTTTTGCAACACTGCCATTTAAAGGTCTGCCATATTTACTTATAAGAGACATAAGAACAACAGATCCCCAAAGGCTATAAATGTGGAAAAGGCCTGATGTTAGTCTTGCATTGAGTGTCAGCTCAAGTCAAACCTGAAGCATGGATTCCAGCAGAACCCAGTCCAAATGTTAAAGAGAAAAGCTTTCCTAAATCCCCAGATGAATGGCAGCTACGGCCAGAAAGATTCAATGATGCAAATCTGAATGTGATTTAAAGTTGTAACTGCATTGGAATGAAAACGTCTCAATCAGGCAACTTTCTGTAAAAGCTGCCGCAGAATCCGGCAGCAACAATTATAAAAAAAAAATTGCTGTGAAATCTTGGGGGGGGCTGTTCTCCTGGGTTCTACACAAACTAAAACTCAGTCGTCAACATCGGGGTTAAATGTAAGAGTGGCTCCACACTGTTACGACTGCAGTGCACCCTGGCTAAGTTATCTTATATAACAGAAACTGAGTTCAGTTTCTCTGTGGGGAAAAACAGCATCAAATCTGATATTTGGAAATCATAAATCTTTATTATGAAGATGCTCTACAACACTTGGAGATTTTCTCAGTGCCCGCTATCAACACTTATCCTGCTTCCAACTTGTATCTTACCCACTTTAAGCTCTCTCCAGTCAGTAAGACAGTCTTATCTTCACTTTTGTGTTATCTCTTTGTCCTTTCTTGCGTTTGTTTGCTGTCTCAGCCACAGTGCCGGTGTGTTCATCCCTGCTTGCTAGCGTGTGACACGTTCCATAAAGCACAACTCTGCTGCAACCTCACGCCATAATTCTGATGAAAATTAGTAGAGTACGGGTTCACAGCCTCAAGACCAAAGACTGTAAGAAAGAAAGAAATGGACACAGTATCTAGTTATGTCTGAAAAGGAAAAAGTGAGGCCAGTTGGGCATTTTCCACTGTCGTCATCTTGCTGTGTCGCATGTGTCGTCACTCCTAGAAAATACTAATATGGGCAAAGAGAGGGCCGCTCCGAGCCGCGGGGCAAATGATTGACAGCCAAGTTAATGCAAACCGAACTATTCTGAAGTAAACAGGAACGAGCGAAGGTAGGCAGTTTAAAGGTAAGACAACCTCAGGCTTGCTGTTAACCCCCAGCGGGGGCGGCCCCCCCCCCCCCCCCGGCTCCGTTTTCTTCCTTTAGGTTTTTCCCTCCCCTCCCCCCCCCCCTCCTTCTCTGATGGGGGATTGACCTAATTCTCTCCCTTTTTTTTTTCTCTTTTTTATTTTCCCTCTTTTTTTTTCTTTTTTTCCCCTAGGTGACATTTCATAATGGACGCTATAAAATAAAGTTAATTAATTAATTAATTGAAAACTGCCTTTTTGCAACTCTGCTACAGGCTGAGGCACTCCTGGGAACAAGCAGGGAGCTAACTATTAGCCCCCATTGCTAAAACCAGCATCCGGTCTGCTGCCTGTCAATCAACAGGACACACCCCTAGTTATGTGTAATTTTAAGATTAAATCTTAACAGATGAGTTATAAAAGAATTCACCCCCCTCACAGTTGACATGAAGGTAAACTTGACCTACTAAACCTAAAATGATATTTTGAACCAGGCTGTAGACATGTTTATTTCTGCTGTAAACATGTTTATTTCTGCTGTGACGTTGACGTGTTTAACATGGGAGTCGGGGATTTGCTCTGTGTTGGAGCCAGCCCCTAGTGGATGAAGAAAGAACTACAATTTTTTTAAAAGTTACTTCTGGGCTTCACTTTTCTCCAGCTAAGTTTTTCCCTAGCTCCGGACACATCTGGGCAACGATTGCTCCAGATGACACTGTGCCATCAAACAAGGCTGGAATGCAGAGATTTAAGGTCAGAAAGTTATGTAATGCTTCTTTATAGAATGAGGGGGAAAAGGGCAACATTAATATTTTGATTCCCACAGCTGCAGTAGCATCATCTTCTGTTGATGGGATAAGTTTCTCCAAACTCCTGCAGTTATTAATACCGTTAAAAATTGTGATGCAGTTAATCATAGTTATAAAAGGCAACAGCATGGATTTAGTCATTAATTATAGATCCAGGGTTTAGTGACATCCAGCAAAAACTGCTAATTTCAGCCAACTGATCCTCCTTTCTGAGACCTATCTGTCCCCAACATAACCCTTAACTCTTGTGTTGCATTTCTACCAAAAGATTACACTGTGTTACTTAACGGATTACTTAAAAAAAAAAAAGCAGAGTTTAATAACTGAACACACCTTGCTGGCTGGGATTTATGGCTATCCACTCTTGGACTGCTTTCCAGCCACTTCTCTGCTCTCATCACTTGATTTTACATCAAGAGGTTCTTTTACATTTTCATTATAAGCCAACACAGTCAGCTTCTATGTTATCAGTATATCTGCTTATATGTCTGTTGTTCTTTGCAATTAAAGCACAAGCTTTTGCATTTGCATTATCCAGTGTTGTGTAGCTACTTCTCACGTTCTGTATCTTATGCCTCAAACATACATTTCCATCTTTGCTTTGTGATTCCTCCTTGAGTTATTAGCGTCACAACACAGCCAGATGAAAGCTGCATTCCTCCTCGGTTGACCAGACCACCGACTGGGCTGCACTCCCAGGGCCAAGCTGGGGATTGATATGTCTGGTCTTATCTTATCAGCTGCTCTGCTTGTGTATACAATCAGTAGTTGCTCCCATTTCTTCTGCTGCTCTCTCTGATGGAAACATAGTTGGGTTTTTTTTCCTCCGGGTTCAAAGATAGATCCCCCAAGGGCCCCATTTCCTTCTGCACTATTAGATAATTGCTGAGTCCACACATGGTGAAGAAACGGTGAAAACCTTCAAGCTTTCTCATGGGTTAAGTTGTTGGAGTAAGATTATCGCTGCCCAGATACAGCAGAGCCTTCAAGATGATTAACAAGCGTGCTTGCAGCTGTAAAGCATTTTGACACATGACTGGGTTTTTGTGTTTCCAATGGGGAGCCCTCTTTATTGGACTCATTGTTTTATGTGCGCTGCATGCAGATTCCCTTCAGAAAGCATTTCAGATTTTAGCCCGCTGAGTTTTCAGCAAGGTTGCTACTCCTCCCTCGTCATCACTGTCCTATTCGTTTTCCCGCTGACATTAAAAAGGGGCCTGGAAAAAAAAAAGAGAGAGAGAGGGAGAGCAGTGTGATAATTGGTAGTTGTAAAGCTCTGATAATTGGCAGGACTCTAATTACAGAGCTGTGCAATAGGTAGTTCCTCCTGCCATACAAAATGCTGTTGCCAGTCATTCAAAAGATAATGACCAGAGAAGAAAGAGTGTGTGTGTATGATTTTTAGCGCGGGTTTTTGTGTGAAATACAGAAAGATGCCAGAGGTGTGTGTTTGTACATGTGTTGTTTAGAGACAGGAAGAGACAGACATATTTGCAATACATTAACAGCAGTCTGTGAATACAAAGTAATAACCTTGTACTGCGTGTTTGGGAGACCAGAGAATATAATGCATTGTTTATGGTATTATTCACAGGGGGAAGCATAAACAACAGACGTGACATCGTCTCTCTTCTATAATGGAAAGTTTAAAAGGCACAATAAACAATTAGATGTTCTAGCTGTCTGCCAGGTGTTTTGTTAATATGTCAGCTGATATTTGCAGCAGCTTTTAGCCCCAGGCTGCTACAGAGGAAGTTACTCATGCAGCACTTTCAACCACAATTCATAAAGGATTTTACTGCCAGGCTTAAATATTTTGTACCAGTTTGCTTTTGGCTTGTTTTCTCAGATAAACAACCCAAATCCCTTAAAGAAACTAGAATGAAGATTATAATTTGTATTTTTGAATCTTTAGAGCAGCACAACTGAACTTACGCAGATTTAAGCACTTTGGTGCATCCTAACGAGGGTCTCTTCTCTGAACTCCCTCCAGTCGGTAAAAGTCAGCAGTATTGACTCGTCTTGTCTCCTGTGGTCACTTTCGCTCTCTCAGTTACCATTTTTAATCGTGATTAATAGCATGAGTGTCTTGAGTTAACTTGCTTTAATTGCAAATTAATCAGACGTTACTGTCTACAGCCACAAGAGGGCGCTTTAGATTTGGGACGTCTTAAATTTCTGTCAATGTCACCAGAGGGTCTCTGAAGGATTGAGATCGGGAGCTTGGTGAACGTGCTTGTTGGACTCACTGTCTTATGTTAACTTGGCCTCCCATGTGCTGCCAAAACTTTAAAGCTAATCTTTCCATTTAAAAGTCCCATCTCAGTAGGGCTGGGCGATATGGACCAAGTATCATATATTTGTTGTAGATGACAATATATGATATATACCGATATTTTTACCCTAATTTGACTGAATGTTTTATTTCATATCAAACACCGTTTTTAGTATTGCAACATGTTAAGGTATAGCTCCACCTCTGTGATGGAATTGACATAACACTGGTTAGAAATGTTTGTACAATCGATATAATTCAAGATTGTTAGGAGGCCATTTATGATTTATGAACGGTAGCTGCATTCACAAATGGTTGGAGCTAGAGCAACTTCCATGTCTTGTCGGGACATGTGGGATAGTCAAGGTGCAGCCGGGTCATTATGAAAAAATAAAACAAAACAATTGCACAACTAATACCATGATATAAGGGTATATGTAAATATCATACTGTATCTCTCTCATGTAAATATAATATTTCCCTTGTCATACAGCATATCCCCCAGTCCTGTCTTGGTATCTATTTCTGCAAACGCAATGTTAATTTTACGCTACTTCTTGAAACTATGGGGGCAGGTAGGGCACAGACTGTGCATGTGTTAATTGGGCCCTAAAAAATTTGTGCCATTAAAAGCAGGGATGTCCGATATATCAGCTTACTGATATTATCGGCCAATATCAGCATTAAAATGTGATATCGGAAAACATCAGTACCAGGTTTTTCGTACAGATATTTTTTTTGTTTACAAAATTCCACAAGATCTTGTTCCGTGCTGAAATCTCACGAGATCTTCATCCATTAGTAGGGGTGTGCCAAAATATCGATACACTGAAATATCGCGATATTTTGTGTTGCGATATCATATCGATATTTAAAAATGCTGTATCGATCTTTTACGAAATCTCGCGGGATTTTGTAAGAGACCAGTGAGATCTCGCGAGATTTCATTGTTCTTTCTGCAGCGGTTCAGCATGTAGAAAAGTCCCTGCATTAGCACTGATATCTATGTGCAGGCTACAGGTTCAGGTTAAACTTTAAACATGGTGTAAAGTACAAATTAAAATGTGTGTCCAGGTTGTCATAGACCACCCAGTTGTTTGAGATTATGAAGAAATAATGACTGAAATGTTTATTTTTTATATGCTTTCTTAAGAAGAACCACTGTGCACTTTGTTTTACTGTTTTGCTCATTTCATATGAACTGATGTCACTTATGTGCTACTGACTGATAATATTTTGTAATTCATTTCACATGGATTCACTTTGGTCGATAAATTTGGAATGTCTTCAGGGACAAATACTGTGGTCTATCGTAGATAAATTTATTGCAATATATTGATTTTTGCAGAATTACTGTATCGTGATATTATCGTTATCGTAGGCAAAATATCGTGATAGTATCGTATCGCAAGGTACCTAGTGATTCCCAGCCCTATCCATTAGCACCTGTTATTCTGGAAGAACTCCATATCCCAGCATTCCTTTCAGAGTCATGTGACTACGGTGCAGCTGCTGCTGCTACAGACTGACTGGCTTTGAAGCTGCTTATAATATGTCTGGTTTTAAATTGTTAAGTTACCAAGTTTTTAGAAACAGTAGAATTAGCAACATGTTGGCTAATACCTGCTAGTATCTGATATCTGGCAGCAGGATGTCCAAAATGAACTCCTCTGGCTGAGTTAAGGCTATTTTGGGATCTTTGACCTCGGAGCAGAATATAATTGTATTTATCAAAATGAGTCACAACCTCACAGCTCTCTGCATATATCAGTATTGGTTGATATCAGATATTGGAACTTAAGAGCTGGACAATATCATATCAGTAAAAAAAGCCAATATCGAACATCCCTAGTTAAAAGGTATTTGCGTTAACTTTGACAGCCCTAATATGCATAGAAACAACAAATCACACTAATCATATGAACTAACCAAATCATAAAAATGTTTTGGGTTTTGCTCCGAAAAAAATAATAAACAGTAAGCTGCAGGCGGTTTGGCTTCAGGGTAATATTGACATTCAGTCCTGCATCCGATGACTGCAGCGAGTAAGTATTCATCATCTTCATGTCCAATCGGCGCCGATTTAAACTCTCAGGTGGACACGCCGAGTTGTTCTGCCCAAACTGAGCTCAGGCCTGCAAGAGAGGCAGCTCTTTTTGTGCTTCGTAAACACACAGTTACCGACCAAAGCCCTCCCTAATGGAAGCTTTAAGATTGACAGGAGCACCGGCCTGCAGATAAAAAGAAACACGATGGATCTGTGTTGCCAGTCTGCAGGACTGCTGGCAGCTCACTCTCAGTCCTGCTGCGTCGGACAGACTCCTGTGGTCCTCTCAAAAATAATAAATAGGAGTTTTTTTCCCTCCTTAAAGGCATATTTATCAGAAATTGTGGTCCTCTGCAGCCTGCAGTGGAGCTGAATGCCTCCCCTTCCTGTTTCAGTTGCCTTGGGAAGCATTAATTGGACTCTGTTTATATCTTGCTGTTTCTGGCAGTGGAAAACGAGTCAATCATCTTGATTTATCAAGTGTAAAACAGTTTTAAAGGAATCTGCATATATGTGCCAGTATAGCTGTAAAAAAAAAGGATTTAAACCTTCTTGTTTACTCTCTTCTGACTTCATCAAATCAAGCTGGATTTTGGTTTAGGAGACCATCCCCGTGCTCCTTCTGTACTGAAAAATAAATGTGTTTTTAAAGTCAGAAATCAGATATTTCAGTCTCATGAGCAATAAAATCAGTTTTATCTGATGTGTGCTCTTAATGTATTTATGGTTTATTTACTTGATTAGAAAGGTAACATTTACAGCAGGTTACAGGATTATAATTAATTTTGTAGCGTACAAATCGCAAAACATTTCCAACAGTTTTCAGTTTTAATCATCCATGCAGCGACTGATTTTAAATTTAGATGTTTTATTTGTATTCTCCATCAGGATCCAAGCCAAGACCAGGGAACTGCGAGAGCGTCAAGCCCGGGAACGGGACTACGCGGAGATTTTGGACATCAGCCGCACGCTGGACCGTTCCTCAGAGGAGGACCAGGCCTACGCTGGCCTCAACCCCCTGAACAGCTCCATGGACAGCGGCCACAGCCGGCCCCACAGCCCCCGCGATGATTACCCGCACATCCATCACCAGCACCAGCACTCCGACACCCTCTACACCCACGTCAGCAAGTCCCGGCACGAGCGGCCTCCGTCTGCAGACAGGTAGGGCCGCTTTGCTTTAAGCATCTAGAATTTTCTTTTTGTTTTTTCTCTAACCCTCTGTCGTCGTAGTCCCTCCCCCCACCCCCCTCGAGGCCAATTACCCTCAGGCCGAGTGACAGGCTGCCAATAAGAGTTCAGCAACCTTTCTACCTGAAATTCAAAGTGGCGGCTCACTCCTGGTATTTGAGGAAAAGGTCTGTCCAGACCGGGCTCTGCCTCCCGTTTCCAGCCCCGGTAACTCTGAGACGGCAGGCTGGCTGTCACACCTGGAGAAGAAAATAATCACAGCAACAGGAGGCAGGCGGTAAATGTCAGCTGGCCGACTGCGAGAAACCATGCCCTGCTCCTGGGGGGGTGTGGGATTACTCCGGGGAGGCGGCGGGTGAATGGAGACCTTTGAATATCTGTCTCTCCTCCTGTCTCCCTTGACCTTTCTACCTTTCTTCCCTTCTATTCTCTTAAACTCTACCTTTTTACTTTGCTGCACTCCCTTTTCGTTTTACATTAAGACTTTTATCGATGGACAGCTGTCAGTCATTTCAGTCTAATCGCACCGGTCGAGCAGAAACTGCAGATCTTTTGTATTCACGTGCAGCAGCAGTGAGGCGAAAGCAGAGTCCACTGCTGTGAGAGCCGGCCGAGTGAAGCCCAGAATGTTCTTAAATCCCGCATCTCATCATCTGCAGCAGTTCTCAGCTCTGCAGGTCTGTGCTGAGCTGCTCCCCCAGCCCTCCTCCGATCAATGGATGCAGAGATTCATAGCCCCGAGATGGATTTGGGAAACTGGAAGCCAATCGAGAAGAGCCTGCGGGGTAGCAGAAATGTAGTCGGTGCTGCCGAGTACATGCACAGCTGAGTGAATGGGTTTGTCTTCGTCGTGCTTTTCACGTATCCCCGCATGGCCTCAGGCAGCCTGTGTTGAGTTTAAGAGCGCTGTAGCTCATATTGATTCATAATTCATAGTGCTGCTGTTGTCCTTTTTTTTTTTTTTTTTCCCCCCCACAATCCCTGATGTGTTTCTGTGTTGAGGCACGCAGATGCACAACAGAAGATAATATGCTAGCATTACAGATATGGAGTCTCATTTAATTAAGCGGCAGGACAGAATTCTCTCATGAGAATGAGACTAGACCGTAATCACCACCGTATTAAAATTTGTAGCCATTTTACTCATTTACTACTTAATTAAAAATGTTTCCTCCTCACTACTCAACACAAATCCTTTATAGCTTCATGCTTCTTTGGGGATAACAAGTTGAAATGTGGAAATGTTGCTGCTTTTCGTGACCACAGCAGGAACAAGCAAATGATTTGGTGCTGAAATGATTTCACTTTCCCTTTTCTGTGACTGTTCAAGTCACTGATCAAATCAGAAATGGAAAGTATTCATACGAGGATTTATTCATTTTTGTTCCCTGTTTTGTATCTTTCTCAGTTTTATGAGTTTGGACACAATAATTACCTAGACATGTTATACACCATTGCAAAGCTAAGATTGATGAGCTGCAATCAGAATTGTAGATTCAGTAAACATTTGTTTTAGTGCAGCTGCAAATGCATTTTACCTTTGAAGCCGTACTGTTCTCCAGTCGTAGGTGATGCTCCAATCAAAACCCTCCTGTTGCATCAGCAGGGGTCCAGTGAAAGTGGTCCAGTATAATAGTTTGTCTATAACAATTATTTTATTCATAAAAATCACTTATTTGTGGGGAAAAAAATAATAAAACATTGCAGGATTTAAAAGGGTTAAATAAATTCTGACCATTCAACATTTAACTTGCATAACAGATCCATGAGCATGTTCAGGTCTCACTTCTCTGATGAAATTAGTCAGTTTTACTCCTGAATATTCACAGATTTAGACTCTGAAATTTTCATTGTCATTAACCTTTGTTCTAAGTTTGGAGCTTCAGCTCTGCTGAACTTTGGCAGTTTTTGCACTTTGCCCCCTAACAAAGGCGAATTCAGCATCTGTTTGCATCCTGTCTCTTCTCCGAGCTCTCTCCAGCCAGTAAAAGTCAGCCCCATGTCGGTTCTTGTCTTGTCTTGTTCTGTCACCTTTTCACTTTCCGTTCGTTGCTTCCTCTAATAATGTCCTCTAAGGATTTTTTTGGCTGAACCAACAATGTTGCCCCTTGGAAATGGGCATGCTTCAAGCAGCTATGTTGTTGATACTCAGTTGCTGGCTTGAGATGCGATGTAAGAAAGAAGAACGGTCACTTGATGCTCCAGGTTGAAAATAAATTGTGAAGTGGTGTTGCTCAGCTTTAGGATGTTGCAAGGCAACAATGGCTTCAGGAATGTGTGTAATGAATGTTTGTGACCAGTCAGAAAATGTCAGGTTTTGATTTCAGAAAGTTACATAGTGTTGCTTTAATTTTATGATGTTACCTCCCTCTTGTTTGATGGTGTCCATTTTGCATTTCTCTTAAAGTTTGAGAATATATACCTGTAAGATTAACTTAGTCAGATTTACTAGTTGGGTGGGTTAAGATTTAAATGTCGGTGTTTTGCTTAGTTATGCTAATATGTTTAGCTTATTAAAGGAATCCCAGCTGGTTGGTGAAGTAAACAGTTTCACCCAAACTTCTTTCCTTGTCATTTCAAACCAAAACCCTTCATTTAGTTAAAGGCACCATAATATCAAATTTCACTTTTCTGACTTGTCAGAGAGTCCCCCCCGCAGCACCAATGTGAGTGGAGCTAGCATGTCTGACTGCATTCAACATGGCTGAATTCAGATCAGGGTTTTGGGACAAATGGATTCAAAAGAAAACTTTTGTAGCAACGCTAAGGGAGGCGACCACAACCTTGTCATTACTCTTAAGTGTATTTATTTTCTCAATGCTGTCTTGTCTCACAAACATAGTTCACGTTCTGAAGTGCCCATAATGCTAACATATAGCCTCTTAGCAAACTCTGACTGCTAGCTGCCAGCAGCTTAATCTACTTTCCAAATAAGGGGCAGCCAATCAAAATGAAGTCGACATGGTCCTCAGGCAGAGCCACATATTACTGCATCCAACCCTTTTACTGAGGAGCGAAAACAAGCGTGCCAAAACAATCCCCCACTGTAAAAACTGACGTTATTTTCCTTCAAAGAATTGACATATGCAGCAATATCGACTACATGAAAATGTTTATACTGATATGTCATCACTGTTTTTAAGAAGATTTCATTAACACATGTTTGTAAATGGGAAGTTGATAATGGAGAAACAGAATGTGTTTTATGTTTCTAATTTAATTTTAGAAAAACAAAACAATGGCAAACAAAACTATTTTAGTGTGTACTGTTTCTTGCGTGTATATGTGTGTACTTTTTATGTATTTACTGTGGTGATGGACCCCAGGAAGACTAGTTGCTACCCTGTTGGGCAACTAATGGAGTTCCTAATAACAAATGAACAAACAAACTTAATATTAATCTAATAAGCACAAAACAGGTTAAAGACATCTACTAATTCAGGCCTCAAGTCTCTTTTTTTGGTAACTTATATATTTATAAGCCATTGTGATGGGACGAGTAACCTGTCCATGGGCGGAGGGATGGCAATGATTCATGTCTCAGGGACAGAACAAATTGCCTTCAGCTCTTTTTGTTACAGCCACCTGTTACCAGGGCAACCATACAAACAGCTTTACTATTCTTATATGAGAACATCTTTAGTTCACATTTGCTTAAAGTCACATTATCCGTCCCTTGTAGGGACTCTGGATGATTCAATGTTTCATTATTTATTCATTTCTAGCATTAACATGATTAGTCAGTGAGAAAAACATACTTTTATTATTTTATTACCATTAGATATGATTCAGTTCCGACATTAAACTTGAGAAGGTAATTGCTTTTTATTCTGTTGCACTGCAGGTTCGTCCTTGTTATGATGATATTTAGAGACATTATTACATTCATATGATTTTATTAAAACACAGAGACGTTATATGGACTCTCTAATACTTTCTAGTCTGCGAACATCAGCCGCTCTGCTTTACTTTTTCTCTGATGTGTTTAAATTTTTTTGCAGCTGGGATAAATAACTTGTTAGAATCTCTCTGTGAATGTGCAACCAGCCCTCAGAGCTCCCGTCATCATGAACGCGGCGTCCTAACTAACGCAGCAGCCTTTGATTACAGCAGCGTAGATGCCAGGGACCAAAACTTCTTTAAGTTATTGTGTGGTTCCCACATCCTAAAACACAAGAAAAATACACCACCTAACAGAATCAGGAAGCGTGTTTCCTGTTTTCTGTCCGCCCCCCTACTGAACAGGAAGTGAATTAGACCCTGCCGTGGCAAGCGAAGGAAGGTAGGGTGTCTCACCCAAGTGTTTGTTTTTCATGGGATTCAGATGGCAGCGGGAGCCGATATCAGAGCTTCAGGCTTCTGGAGATTCGGTCAAAGTAAAAACACGTCTACAGAAAGTGAGAGTGAAGGAAAATGTTGTTTTTCTCGGGCTAGCGGCTCTCTGTTAGAGTGACAGGCTCGCTGTAATTAGCTAGAATGTAAACAGTTTCACATTTCTTTGAGTAAACTGGATTTCTGGCTGTGCACAGGATGCGGCTGTGTCAGATTTCCTTGTTATCCAGTTAGAATCAGAAGGAGATGCAGATTGATCCCTGACCATCTCTGTTTGGATATGCCCATTATGTGCCCTGAATCAAGCCGGATACGGCTTTCAAAATGCCTCAGTGGAGTATTAGTGTTTGTATGCTCCTTTTGTTGTTGCTGCCATGTTGTGACTATCACAAGATTATGAGTCAGACTCAAAGTGATGGGGATGAGAGATTTGGCTTCAGAACGCTGCATAGTGGAAATAATGGCCTTCATTCAGAAATGGATGAAGTTTTTTTAATGCTTTTTGATTTTAAAGTTGACTTGGGTCAAGATAAAGAAGTTGTTCATAAGTGTACTCATGCAATTCTAAACACTTTGGCCAAATAAGAAAGTTGAAAATATTTGACATCGCTATGAAAATAGCCTTGACTTGGCTCAGGGCGCCGATTTACAGACCTCATATCACCGTAAACGAGCCGCACCAATTACACAAACGGATCCAACTTTGTTTTAACTGAACCAAATGGCTTAAAGGTTAAAATAGCAAATCAGCAAATGAAATATTTCAGCTGTGGATTGAGTTGTAAACGATCTTGAGCTGTGCAGCTTGCTCCTCTGATAACGCCACTGCAGATGTTGGCGCTATAGGGGGAAGAGATCAAAGACATAGGACTTCTGTTTGGCTACAATCAGCATTTTATCCCTTAATCTTAGCTGTCTGCAGGGACATTTGTAAAACCACAAGATATAAAGTGCATAATGCAAAGGCAGGAGTCTGGCTGGCTGTCACTGTGGCTCTTAGCCTCTGAGCATCAACACCAGTTCTCTGAGCAGAACCTCTTCACAAACTAAACCCACATTCTGCTTCTCCATATACATCCCTGTAAAAAAATGCAGCGTGAGATCGCTAGCTTAGCCCTTCTACCCCCTGACTATGGCTGTGTCCAAATCTGGGGACTACGTCCCTCCAAGGCCGGATTTGAAGTCCGCTTACATCACAGTGATGTGACCAAGGCTGTCCAGATTCAGAGGATCCTTCAAAGGCAGCCGACGAATGTGGCCTTATTTTCCCCAGATTTTAAGGACGGTCCTATGTATCCTTCATGGCTAATACTATCCCAAGATGCATTGTGGGCCAAAGGGGGCATTCTACAGCAGAGCTTTCTAAATTTAAGAGACATTTTTATTTTATTTATTTCATGATTTTATTATTGTGTACAAGCTAATATTAATGTCTTTCATTTGCTGTTGTCCATGAAATTAGCTAAAGTTAGCACAAGACTCTTGAAATCTGACAAACTTTACCAAATTAAATTTACTTCTCTCAGCCTGAGTAATAAAAAATGCCACCAACGACAGGAAAGCTGCTGTAACTCCTCTAAAATGTGCAGAACAATAGTAGGGCTGATATTTTGGAGCACCATTTTGCTTAAGTTTAGCACCATCACAGTTTGCTAGGCAGCGAGAGATATGCCGAGGAGGCTCGACCTTCCCAATTTAACAGCCTGTCGCTTCCTTCTAAGGAGGACCCAGCCTACGTAGACTGAGTAGGACACGCCCTTTGAAGGACCTAGCCACTGAATTTGAACAACGCCTTTGAATCTGATTCTCTAAGCTAACGTGCAGACCTCTGACATCTGCTGTTAAAAAAAATCAGCCCAGTTCTTCTCTTTGTTTCTTGGCAAATTGATATGATAAAAGCAGAACAGAACGATTGCGGAGTGAACCAGTTATGCATTATATTAGACCCTGGTTAAACATGGTGTTTAATGAAAGTCGTCTGCGTCATGGAGCTGGGATTTCTGACCCGCTCAGCCTACTTAACAAGCTAACATGCAAATCTCATGGTTGACTTTTGTCTAAATTGAAAGATTTGCTCATGTTTCTTTGTCATCTGCAGTTTCTTATATTGCACATTAAAGATTCCCAATTTTTGAGGACTGTAGTATGATGAAGTCTCTCAGCTTTTATAGTACATAGTTGAGTAGCTGATTGTTTTGGAAAAATAAAGAATTACCAAGAGTCTGAAAAGAAAGACAAAAATAGATTTCTTGACAAAGTAATTAATGAATACATAAGCAAATGTGGCTTTGCAAGCTGAGAGGTGCACACAGAGACTTGCTCCTCTGAGTCTTGTCTGCAGAGCTTTGTCCTTGGTTGGGTACAGCATGTTTTTAAACAGTTTACTCAGACGACTGGCACCGAATAAGATAAGACCCTTCCAGATGTGGCCTTACACGTGATGTGTAATCAACTCCAGAATTTGTAATAGAGAGATTATTGACACGCCAGAGTCTAAGTGACATCTTACAATATGTTAATTAGATTTAATCCGCACTGATACTGGAATATTCTGCGCTGGCATGGTCCAAATATGCCCACTTCTATCCCAACTGAACTCCATTTGTCTGTCAAATAACGGGCACAGGATAATGTCAGATCTGAAATGAGGACTTCCAGCTTCTGCTTTGTCTTTATGATGCTTATCAGCAGTGTTGTCTTAATCTCTCTGAAGCACATTATCCAAACTCATTCCGGCCAAGAGGAAATTCATCCCTAACCTTTGCGTTGAACAAGGGAAGCTAATGAGAATAGCAGAATCACTCAGTCTCAGTTCCTCCCGGGGCTGTAAAACGCGCGATTGCCTTTCTTAGCGCTGCCATGCTGCAGCTGCATAAATATCCTCTGGAATTCATTTTAATTGCTCCTTCTTCCTTAAACGTGGTGCCCATCAGAAAATTTCAATTTAACAGCAGCAGTTTCAAAACAAAAACACCCAAAAGAGGCTGGGAAGGAGCTTCATAAAGCCTTTGGGAGCCGTCTGCCGTTTCCTTTTCTTTACGGAGCGTGACCACGGTCTGGTGTCATCAACAAACCTGAAACAACACTGGCTGTTTCTCAGCGTTTAACTTGCAGGATCACACGTGTTTCTTCCCATGGATGTGTCTAATTTATATCAGCTTCATGTTTGAAGAAAATATGAAGTGTTTTTTTCCCAGAAGCACATGTTTTAGTGGTGCTACCTTGTGCGTAGGTGGTACGGTGTACCATCAGGTCTCTGTTTCACTGTTTCTGTTTTGGCTCTCAACCAAATTGCGTAACATTCCTGGTGTTCTTTTTGTTTTTTCTACCCCCCCCCCCCCCAAACCTCCCAAGCAAAATATTGTCCAGGATTTTGTAATTTCTGATGCTTTCTCACTGTTACAGCTGAAAACAAAGGCTCTTGTTGGGGTCTTGCTGTTACAGTTGTCATCCATTAACATGCAACCTAAGAACTGTACACTCTGAGAGAAAGGTTCCAATATCCGCTTTTTTCCAGCTCATTAACCGTGTGTGATTCTTCTGTTTTACTACACTTAATTAGCCGACTTCACTTAAAGCATATTGTAGCTTGAATGTTCTCGAATGCTTTTACTAGCTCTCGACGTTTCCGCATCACACTCCCTCCCTGCTGTGCGAGCGAAAGCGCACAAAAAGCCAAGTGAATTAGCCACTATTGTTTTATTCCTCTCCCATCTACAAGGCAGCAGTGAATGCTGGGAAGGCTCCTGGGGATTCGGTGTGATTTGATTCTCTGCGTTTCCCGAGGAGGCAGTGCTCTTATTGAATCGGCTCCATTACATTTCATCTCTGCCAGGGGAATAAGGGGTTCCTCAGAGGGGAGCGAAGGCGGTCACGTTGTATCACTAACACAGCAGAAAGCGCGTTGCAAGCAAACAAACAGCCAGAAGTCGCCTCGCTGCTTTCCACAGGCTGATAAGATGCAGTGTGTGCATGCTTCTGCACATGTATTTTGTATGTACACACCATGTTGTGGTGTGCATCTTGACACACTCTGCTTATGTGTAGGTGCATCTCCATTTGGCTCATGTTCATGCTTGTCTGCTGGAGGAATAAGGCTGACAAATCAGAGGTGTGTACGGAGTCACACACAGACAGAGGCGGCAGGTATGCAGCGGCATGTGGTGAATACGCAGCTCCTACTCTGTTTAAGACCCTGCAGTGTTGACAGCAAAGTGAAACGAGGCCTAAATTAACCAGTGTGGGGGTCCTGTTGTGTATGTATGCCTGAGCACACATGGCAGCTTTGTTACATCTCTCCTACATCTCAGAAACCAACCACTTTGAAGCGCAGCCTGCACGGGAATTTGCTATGGGTCACTGGCTTTGTAGTAATTTATTGAAAACATGTATTTAGGCAGAAACGTGTACAAATTAGGCCTGTAATTATGAGAAGGCTGAGCTTTGACCTCAATATTAAGGAAAGGAGAAGCTTTTCTTTGCATTAGTGGAGACTAAAACAAACGTAAAGGTGTAGTATGTAATAAAATCAAAGGTCAATGACAGAAAAATTTTGCAAAGGATTTAAAACTGTTTCTAATGGTGTCTAATCACTTCACTAAAATAACTCTCTGTTCTCAGAATCAACCATTTATATCTACCTGCCGGGGATCCAGATACATGTCAGCTGCCAGATTTGTGCTGTAATTTTTACTACGGTGTTTCAGAATGGACAAAACAGCTGTGTGAAGTGAGACTGCAGCACCAGTTTGTTTGATGTGTGCTGGAGCACCGTTACAAGTCATGCCATAACGCAGGGCTATTCAGTTCGGTCCTACGAGGGCCACGATCCAGCAGGTTCTGTCTCTCCCTGCTCTAACACACCTGACACAAATTAGATAGGTTCAGTAGCCAATCAAGCTCTGCACCATGACTCATTTACTTGCATTGGAGCACAGAGACATGAAAAACCTGCTGGATTGCCCCCTCGTAGGACCAAATTGAGTAACCCTGCCTTAAAGGAGTACTGTGTAACTTTTGGCTATTAACGACACTAAACCTGTAACCTCCTACAGGCCACACAACTAGAGATGCACTGATCCGATACCTGGATCAGATATCGACTCGGATACCGACTTGTTAGCTGGTTCGGATATGAATAAGGCCGATCCAGCATTCCGATCATTTCTTTTTTTTTTTAAATTAATATCATACACCTGCAATACAGTTACAGCCATCCAGTCACTTCAGTTCTATGTTTACAATGCTGGTTACATCATCACGCAGAGCAGAGAAGTCTTTTCTGTTTTGATGCTAATGTACACTTTTTTTTAGCTGTTAAAGCAACCCTTACCGATGTTGCATTGTTGCACTATTTATTAATGGGTAAAATGCTGTGAATGAGGTAATAGAACTCTGAAATACAAGACAGACCCACCATTAATCAAAATAAAATATTTATTCTAATCTCTAAATATTCAATGAAAACTCCAACCAATTCTTGCAGTGTGACCCCCGCCGAGGATTGGCCGAGGGACCTGCCTGCCAGACCCTTGCTTCTGCATTAGGAGGCAGAGGGAATGGGGGGGTGGGTCTTTGGAGTGAGGCGGGACTGTTGATATTCAAATAATTTTGCTGTGCTTTCTAAAATGCAACATCGATAATGGGTTGCTTTAATAAATAATGTAAAGTACATTTATATCTGTGTTGCCTTTTTTTTAACAAGGCTAAATGTTGATGTCAAGCCTGATGCCTTCACATGACTGGCTATGCAGTTCATTCATTAGTATCGGATTGGTATCAGGTATCGGCCGATACACTCGGCCCAGGTATCGTATCAGATTGGATCTGAAAAAACTGGATTGGTGCATCTCTTCACACAATTGTTGCAAAATTAAACAGTTTCTATCCATGTTTTGGATGTTTGCAGACCACTTTGATCAGCTGATAGTGAAGTCATCAAGTCATTAAAAAGACCACAGAAGAAGACAACTGTGGTGCAGTCATCACTTCATCGCCGCTGAATCTACTCCATCTTAACCACCAGATATCAATAATCTTTACCCACTGTACCTTCAAAATAATCCCTGTTTATTGTAAAATGTGCAGTCAGTAGCCATGCGTACATGGACACAAGTATTCAAATTAAAAATCCTGAGTGGAACAAAATGCTTCATGTTAACATACCAATGGGAAGATATTGATCAGATCCTGGTCTCTTCGGATAAAATTTTCATTTCAGTTGAGATGGGTTGGCTCTGCCAGTTGCTTATGTGATCGGTGTGCATAAAAACAATTCAGGTATAATGCAAAGTGCCTGTTAGAGCAGCTTTGCATCAGTGCAGCATAATCCTGTGCTTTGCTTACAGCTGGAAGTCACGGTGGGACCGAGACAGAACTGGTCAATGGGTCATACAAACACATTACTTGTTTAAAGAACTTAAAATTATTAAAGGAAGAGGAACTGATATCCATATGATGGCAGTAAACGCAGAACACAGCGGTGTTTGTTTGCAGTGGAAATCACTTTTTCTCCTACTGCTGCTGCTTCAATCAGTTCTGCACATGTCAAAGTGATTTAATCCGTTAAAACATATGAAGCATATAAACGTATGTCATATAGGGATACGTTTTCAGGGGCCATGTAAACATGGCTCATATTCCTCAGAACATAGAGGCCAATTGTTTGAAGGCTTGAACAGAAACGAGTGAATCTGGCCAGGAGGGTGAGGATACAAGTCTCCGAGCTCTGCTGATGTCAGGGAAGCTTTATTCCAGGTCCCTCTGCAAACGGCTGCATGCATCTCAAGAATTAAACCCTTCGCTGCACATGCTCCTGGGATCTCCTCCGCAGGCGGAGCAGGAGCAGAGCTACAGAGGCCGTTATTTGGAGAGGAGACTCCACAGGCGAATCAGCTTTATTTACACCTCCACAAGGCTTCATTCAGAGCGTCCGACTGCCGGCTGATGAGAAACAGAACACGAACACAGCCGCCATGCGTTTCTGCTTTAGGAGCTCTCACAGCGTGGCGGTTTGAAGGCGATCCTGTTCGCATGCTCACATTTAGGATCTGGCCCCAAAATGCTTTGCACACCACTGTATTTCATTCATTATAAAAGCACATATTATTCTAAATGTCTCAATATTTGAGATTGCAGATGGCAGCATGTGTGCATGTTCCTAAACACGGCACAGGAAAAAATAAAGATTTAAAATGCAAATTTGTTACATTTGCAAACCAAGTCAAAACAGTAGGTGTCCCTATTTTACCCTGTATGATCAGACCATCAGAAAAAAGGCTTTAATTCTCATTATCCCATATAATCCACTTAGCATCAGACTGTCCATGTTTATTCCAATCCACTTCCTGTAATCCCACACATTTGACCTAAACCTTTTCCCCCAATCTGTTAATCTCTCCGTGTTTTCACAACAACAGTCTGACATATAATTGCATAGAGACGTGTTTCTACAGCAGAGGACTAGTTTTGCTTTGAGATTATGTGAATTTAGAAAAATAAATACATTAAAAAGTTGATTTGATTTATTTACTTGTTACGTTTCTGATTTCAGCGCTCATATAAAAGCCGACTGGAGACCAGAAAGTGATTTATGGAGTTGGAAAACTGTGTGGGGAAAGTGTTTTGTTTATTCTCTGCTGTCGGCTTCTTTCCTGAAGTTGGAAGAACTTTCAGTGGTGACTTTTTCCCCTTTTCACAACTGTTTAAAAACTTGAGAAAACTGGAGCTCAGTCTCATCCCTGCGCTCCTCAGCTGCTGCGCTGTCTGGCATGTAATGTGCCAATAGACTTGCAGTTAAAATGCTGGCTTCTGCTGGCTGTGCGGGATTTGAATGTGTGTTCTCACCACTCACTGAGCAGAACAGGATGTCTTACTACAGCTTGGGGAACATCTCTGCTTGAGGGTCATCGTGACCATCTGAGTTTGTCCCTGTGAATTCAGAACCGAAGCCTGGTGATGAGAACGGGGACAGAATTTTGATCGGCTGCCACTGTGCTGCCTCCAGACAGAAACATTTACATAACACAGACATGCTTGAACTTTTGCACCTGAGAAACTCACCTCATCAGCAGAAGGTAGCTGAAGAGATCCAGGATGCAACACTGAGCAACACACGTATCTTAACTTCTTTTCTATGGCGAGACTTGAAGTTGATCAAATGTAATTAAACACAGAAAACTGATGTATTTACCTTTATCGAAACCAACATCCATCTTGTGTGTGTTTTCCAAATGCAAACACCAGATCAAAAATGGCTGCTTCTCTATAGAAATCTGTTGTTTCAGAAACAACAGTGTGATGTGCACATGAGAAACGTCAAGTTGCTGCAGATTGTTTGATTTTCAACACTAATTTCGGCACTTTTTGTGATGTCTTTTCATTTTAAGATGCTGAAATGCTGAGGTTTAGGGCAAAGGTGCAGGGCAGAGATGTCATTCTGTCTCAGTGCATTAGCATTAGGGATCGACCAATATAGATACCAATATTTTGTCATCAGCCTCAGCCGATCGCTTGGGCCAATACTACTTTCCAAAATTAATATAATGAAGGAAACAATGAAAACTTATTTGAAAGCTCTTTTAAGGTAAAAAAAAAAAAAAAGAAGAAGAAACAAACAAACAAACAAACAAAGCACTTCAAATAAATGTATAAAAGAGAAACAATAAATAAAATCATTAAACTTGTAATGAACACTCTGTATAAAAAAGAAACAAGCACTTGGAGCGATATGAAGAAGAAACATTAAACTTCTAATATATATATATATATATATATATATATATATATATATATATATATATATATATATATACTTATATGTATGTATGTATGTATGTATACAGTATGTGTGTGTGTACACGGTTGTTATTCATACCCTCCAATTACAAAAGGTTTGAATTACTATTTGCAATAGTAATTCAAATAACCTAAAACTAAAGAAACTAATGATAAATAAAAATTTACAAAGTTATTATTTAGTGACATAACATATTGCTTTTGATTTGTGGTTGGAAATAATAATATATATATAAAAAAAAACTGTCCCAGACACAGTAGAGCACCTTCCCCATGAACAGTGGAACAGAACACCTGTCAACAGGTGTAGAAGTTTTTTTGAACATTAGAGGAAACACCGGATTACAGTGATTGTCTCAAAGTGTTTCTCAACAAAATTTTAGCTTCATGCTTGTTTACTTGTTGTATTTTTTGTGTTTGTTTTTAATAATTCTATTGAACCACAATTCAAAATTGATCTCATGGTTTTCATAGAATTTTTATTATTACTTTTGTGAATTTCAAATTATTTCACTGACAGCTGATTTTTTTCCTTCTTTAATTTGAGGATATGATTAATTTTGAGGACGACTGTATGTACCAGCAGTAAACACAAATATTGGCCTAAATATCAGCTGGCCGATGTATCAGTCTATCCTTAACCAGCATGAACCTTTTATCGCTCTTCCATTTCCTCATTGAACTCTGAGAGACACCTGTTGTAAAAATGTAGTCCTGAAACTGCAGCCGCCACTTCTGCAGAAATCCCCTATTCCCACTTTGGCAATGATACTTCTGACTCTTATTCTCTCTTTACTAAGTTTATTGATAGCAAGTGATATGCAACCTCTGCAGTTACCCAGTGAAATTCTCAGGGAATGAAAAAAAAATATAGACCCCAAAAATGTTACTGTAGGGGAAAAACAAAAGCATAAAGACAAGAATAGTTATAGTTCCCTCAGCAAGAGAAGCTGAGAGGCTGCTTCTTCATGGTTTGGTGAGTTGGTATTGATTTTATAAAAGTAAAACACAAATAAAACGTCTTTTTCACTTTTACCTGATTGTCTGCCCACTTTTACTGCCATAAAAAATCCCCCCAGTCAATCTATCAGGATTCTAAAAGACAGTTTTAGTCAAATATACTTCAGACTTTACAATCAGCACATCTAAAGACTCAGTTTCACCCGTGCAGCCTTTGTATCTGTCACCATCACTGCCGGATCATGTGCAATACTTTATAACGACTATGTGCAATAATTTCTTTATGCTGCAATTTACAATACACACCAGTCTGTTATTTATTTATTTATGAATATTCATATATAGTACACACCCACTTGTCTGAAAAATTACCACGCTTATTCATTATTTTTTCATTGTGTTTTTAAAACTCCTGTGTAGTCTACTTATTTTAATTTATCCTAATCTGTCCTTGTCTATGTTTGTAAGTTTTTTCTCTGTCTATACCTTTGGCCAGACTGGTCCGCTGTGTGTGTGCTGTTACCGAACTGCAAATTTCCCCAGTGTGGGACAAATAAAGGTTTTTCTTATCTTACCTTATCAAAGCAATATAAGACTGTGTTTTAATGAGTTTTTGCATCTTTAGCTTATTGTTTCAGTTAGATATTCTGTCAAATGAAATCTAAGACTGAAATCAGCTGAAATGCAGTACAGACAGGATGTCAATCACACCCCTGTTCATGGACTTTGGGTTTCCAAAGTCCAGAGTGAGGATGACTTTTATGGTAAATAATAATCTCCGGCTGATTTGGGTGTAATGCAGCGATGTTGATGTTCATTTATCATCTAAAAGGATGCTTTCAGACACTCTCTGGCGACATTAAATGGCTTAGAAAATATACGATAATCTCCCCCTGATTGGTTTTCTCAAAATAAAAAAGACAGATTTTAAGTAAATTGAAGGAAATGCAGCAGAATTTAATTCAGTTTTCCACATTGAATGCACAAAAAACATTAGTTGTACCCAGTTGTACCAGTTGCAAAACTTCCATAGAAGCATCATCTACATTCAGAGGCATTAAGAGGATTCGCCTTTTCCCATATGTTTGTCTTTTAATACAAACTGGTGACAAATGAAATCGCTGCTCAGACCAGTTGTTTAAAATAATTAAGAATAGCTTACATCATTGTTTAATTAACAAGCCACACTGAAGTAATGACATATTGATGTAGAGCGGAGGTTATATCACAGGTGGGGTCAGTCAGACACCATCTGCTGCTTTATAATAAAGTTTATATTGTAAATGGAGGAAGACTGACCCGTCTAGTAACACTCCAAATCCCTGGATCACAGCCAAGAGCTACAGACGAGGGAGATGTTCTGGTCCAGGAATCCTCCGTGGATGTGGGAGAAGAACTCGCTGCCCTTTTCGGGGTCATGTAGATGTTCTTGGGTTGGACTGAAAGCTCTACATCCGCACTGCTGTACATCTGTTTCAGAAAAACGGCCGTCTTTGTTGTTCAGTTGCTAAAAGTGGATGAAAGTTTGCTGTTGGATTTATAACCAGCAGCTGGGACATGAAACCAAAAGCACTGTTTTGACTGTTAGATTTAACCCCAACTCTCTAAAGTCTTGTTATTTCAGGTCGTAAAAAAGGAGTTGTTTTAAATAGTTTTCAAAAGAAGGTGGGCTTGGACTGGTTGGGATCCATTGAGGTCCTATAAATTAAACTTCTGTTTGCTCCTAGTCGCTGTGTTCGGTGTTGCAATGTAGGTGGTTAGACGGCCGTAAAATGTTCGTTTAAGTGTGGTTTACGATCCTTTCCTTGCTTGAAAAAAGACTTCATATTTCACAGCAAGTCATGAGAAGCATGGCAGCGAGGTCTTTTTCTCATTTCACAAAATCCATCCCAACTGTTTCATGAAGCAAAATAAGGCTTTAAATCAAATGAATACCATTGATCTGAGGAGATACTTTCAGTCTCTGTTTTTCTTTGATACTCTTCCCTCTTTTTCTGAGGCAGTAAGATTGTGAAGCATCGTTCAGACTGATTAGTTTTCCTCTTCAGAGGAGAAGGAGCTAAGTAGTGATGTCAAACCATCACTCATGACCAAATACTGATGTTAAAGTCTTTTCAACATCAGCTTAGAGGGTTTATTCCATGTGAGTAACAGCTGGGGGAATAAAATGTTTTCCCCTAGGTGCATTGTTTACCCATCCTGCAACAAGAATTACGTCTCATATTTCACTGATGCTTATTGAAGCTGGAGACTACATAAACATTTTAATAGCAGGCATCCCGCTGTGCTCGTACTACATATTACCACCCTCTGAGTTCTAATCAGAAGCTGAATTAAGGGTTTGATCTGAGCCGCATGACGATGTACGTAATCCAGGATTACACCGTTGTCCAAATAATTAGTGCGGCGATGTTCAGGATGTAGAATATTCCCCTCATATGTGAGACTTCCTGACACAATGTATTTTGATGTGCTACCTTTTAATGATTCTGCCTCCTCTGAGGGTGAACACTTTTAATTGATCCTCTGATGAAGGCAAAGTTAGAAGTGAAACTCTCTTTGCCTGATCTTTTTTCATATTAAGCATTGAATCATTGAGTTAATGACTTCCAAGTTCATAAAGGCCTCACACACAAGTCAGTAAAGAGAATCGCCTTGAAACCTCTTGGCTTGGTTTCATCCTTAAAGCGACATCATTATATAATCATCTATGAGTCGTGTGTGCAGGTTCAAATATAATTAAACTATCTATCATGCAATGGGGATATTAACATCGCAGCATCAATTTTTATATCATTAGTACACACATTTATGATGCAAAACACACAATTTGCAGGCTAGATACAAACTATACAGCATACAATAAATACCTCTTAAGTAAGAAATGCCAGGGTCTGTCTTACAGGAATGGACACGCACTCAGTGTGTAAGTGAATAACTATCTACAGTTGTCCTCAAAATTATTCATACTCTTAATTTAAAGAAAAGACTAAATTCACAATAGTAATTCAAATAACAAGAAAAGAAACTAATAAATAAAAATTTACAAAATTATAATTTAGTGAAATGAAATATTGCATTTGAAATGTGGTTGAAAATAAAAATAATTTTAAAAAAAAAAAAAAACAAATGAAAATGTCACAGACGCATTAGAGCACCTTTTCAATGAACAGTGGACCAAAATACCTGTCAGCAGGTGTAGAAGTCTTTTTGAACGTTAGAGGAAACATCTGATTGGAATGATTGACTCAAAATGTTGCTCAACAAAATCTTAGCTTCGGAGCCCCATCATGCTTGTTTATTTGTTTTATTTTTTGTATGTTTTTTTTATATTTCTTTCAAACCACAATTCAAAATCAATGTCATGATTTTCATAGAATTTTTATTTATTATTACTTTTGTCAGTTTCATCTTATTCACTGACATCAGATATTTTTTACTTCTTCAATTTGAGGGTATTAATAATTTTGAGGACAACTGTATATATAAATTATTGCATTTAAAATTGCGCTTTGCACCATCAATAGACAGGAATAAAGAACAATAACAGCTTTCATGCAGAGCTGGTGTTAGTCTGCAGCAGTCAGGATGAAGATGTGATGTCTGCTGCCGAGGACCCCCACAGAGTCATGAAAGAGATGGCAGGTGTTAATCCGAAATAGATTTCCGATTTACCAGCATCTTCTACTCGCCTACTTCTTCTATCGGGTCCAAAGGGCAGTCAGTTATTGAACTGACCCGCCTGACCTGTTTATTCAGCCTTTTCTCATCCCTCCCAGAGCTTCCACAGCCCCATCAGAAAACTACAGTCGTTTATTTAAACCCTTCTATTAAAGAAAAGCAAAAAACTGATATTTGTGAAATAAGTTAATATTGACAAAAGTAATAATAAATATTTCATGAAAGTCATGACACTGTTTTTGACTTGTGGTTTAACAGAAATGTTAAAAACCAACCTATATATATGTACAGTATATATATATATATATATATATATTTTTTTTTTTTTTTTTTTTCAAAATCAATATATTTCACTAAATTATGATTGTGTAATTATTATTGTTATTATTTCTAGTTATTTGGATGACTATGTAATTACCCAAGTTAGCATTTTCATAGAATTTTGTTTATTTGTAATGGGAGGGTATGAATAAATTTACTGTAAGGACGATTATACATAGTTACCAAAACACTGCAAAAGGTCTACAGCAGATGCTGAAAGATTTTTATCTCCTCTGCAGATGAATATTCAGATCGTCTATTGTCATTATAATACTCAAGATTTAAGACGCTGTTTTAAAAAAAGAAAACGGAGTATTACATTTGAACGTCGTTGTACAGAGCTTCTATGTTGGTTGACCAGTCCAGTTTATTACTTGGGTGATTTCCCACTATGTCGTTGTTCAGACCCTGAATGTTTACTGATGTCGCCTCCCTACAGAAGACGCTGATATTTAAGATCAAGAAAAAGCTCATGAACTTGATTTTTTTGGTAGATTCTCTGAGTTGTTACAACATGTCGTATATTTAACTACGTTCAGCTAGACTGATGTTTCTGTCTCACTGGAGCATCTGAATTAGATGCTGTTTGTCTGGTATGAGAGGGGTTTTTTTGTTTTGTTTTTTTTTCAGTCTGTAACTTTATCCGAGTCCATTCCATTTGTGAGTAATGTTGCTCTCAAGGCCGCAGACACAAGCGAAGCCCTCGTGGGACTCGGATATTCGACAGAACAACACAGGAAGAAGTGATTAGTGTGGAAGTATTTGACACACATACAAAAATGACGGAGATCAGAGGAACAAATATCTACCAGATGATGGCAAAACAAAGGTTTTTGGTGGTATGTGTTTTCTGGAGTCGTGCATTTGGTCATGCGTGTGTGTCTGCATGGGTGTGTGTGGTCAGGACAGTCTGAGGACCATCTCCACCCAGTATTGACCATGTCTGATAGCATGATGATGTCATGTCCTCCTATTTGGAGCCAGACTGACTGTCCGTCCTGTCTGAAGACCCCCAGTTTGGGTGATTCGAGCATAAAGATCTCGCACACAAATTAAAGGGAATATCCAGGCGATGAACATCTGCTGAATTCAACCGAACAAAGATAAAACCCTCATGAGGATTTATAAAATTGTCATTTAGGATGTAATTGTAAACCTTAAAGAATAACTTTCTTTTTTCTTACAGGAAGAACAACTAAATCCTAAACATCAAATCTCAAAAACACATTTGAACTCAGTTTCTTTTTTCCTCTTCAACTTTCATTCTGCTGCAAACATCCTCAATAATTTGCTTTACATGGAACAGATTTACTTTTCCAGACCTTCTAAAATAAACGGATAAATAAATTAAATCTGTTCCAGCGAAAAAGAAACTGACTTTATTCCAGGCCTACCACCCCTCATAAAGAACCTAAAACCATTAATGTCACAAATGTCCCAGTAAAATCCACTTAACTTATTTAATATTCATAAGATAAAAAGAATTTGCCAACATTCCTAACAGCCCTCAGAAGGAGCTTAACTGGAGCTGGGCTAACTAACAGTATGTCGCACATTAGCGTGCTAGTAATGGTGCACGGCTCGCATGATGTATTCCGCTCGGTCCCCCGCTGGGACTCAGTCTGTCACAGTGGGAGGAGGAGGAGGAGACGCGGAAGAGGGGGGTAGAACTTTTGACCATTTGGGTTTAAGCAGGAGAACAGCGTGCCGGGCTAAGAGCTCGTTCTGACCCTAAAAGGCTGTTGACCCACATTTGGTGTCATGGATGGCACTTTGCATCACTCAGCTGTCAGACTGGAATCCCCCAGTGTGTGTGTGTGTGGGTGTGTGTGTGTGCGTGGGTACGTGTGTGTGTGGCTTGCATGTATTATGTATGTTCTGTATTGTGCAGCTGTGCCTGTTCTTACTTAGTGCTGCTTTATTTTAGGTTTTCAGCACTTTTTGTTCAAGTGTGCCAGCGGTTTTGGTTCTGTGCAAAAATGCTTGTTGATTAAGAAAACCCCACAATTATTTGCAATTTGAATATCTTTTTTAATATAAAGATGTTGCCTTTGTTGCCCCTTTCACTTTGTATGAATTCAAGGTTGATCATCTACAACAAAGTTTTGATGATGGAGCACAGGCTTCATTTAAAGGTTGCCATAGAAACACCTTGTTCATGAATGAAACCAGTTACTGATGGGAAGTCCAGCTCTTTTCAAAGATTTGACTCTTTTGTTTCGGTTCCCTGAGAAGAGCTGACTTGTTCGGTTTCAAATGGCTTTTCATTTAGTATCACTCACGGCTTTGCCTCCACCAGGGAGGGAATGTAATTGCCTGCATTTGTTTGTTAGAAAGCAAAATAACTCAAAAAGTTGAGAGCAGATTTCGATTAAATTTTCAGGGAATGTTGATAATGGCACAATGAAGAACTGTTTAAATTTTGGTTCTGATCTGGATCACCGTCTGGATCCAGGAATGTTTTTATCATTGCGAGATACTGTAGGGCCATAGGGGGGCAAAGCTGCTTGGCAGAGGTCTGCGCTCTACAAATGTTTTCTACTGTAGTTTTAGCTTTATTTTGCGATTATGAATAGTTTGTGTGCTGGTCAGCAAATAATTCATTTAGTTTCTTTCTTAAAAAGCTTTATTTTTATGCTTTTTATCATTAAAAAATATGGTTAGCATTTGATATTTTCATGAAACCTGATCACAAAACTACAGCGAACAAATTAAACAGTTAAAGGCCAAATTCTGAACATTATGATTCACCAAGTTCTCCATTTTCTGTTTAAATACTTGTAATTTAAATCCCAGTCTCCCTCTGTCTTCTTTCTAGTCTCCGTTTTTCACCTCACGTGGTATATAATTAATAAAGTCACGGTTGTTGTAAAGAATCGTCTCTTAGAGCCGATTCATTTATGAGCAACACATCACCGTCAGCTCCTCTTCCAAAATACTAAGTCAGTTCTCCCCAGACCGATCATAAGATTGAGATTAGTCTGCTGTTGGCCTTTCTGGAAAATAATGATAGAATCAAATCAAATTAGGTTGTTATTTCTAGTCTGTTCTGGTTCCACTACAAAGCCAATAATGGCAACAGCCAAATGGCCAGTTCAGCACCCGAAATGTCCTGTTAACAAACCGGTGGATTAACTTCATCATGGCTGCATGTTTGTGGTGCATTCAGCTTGAACTTGGAACTTAAATGAAACAAGTCTTGTAGGGATTTTTAACTGGCATGCTCCCATTTAAAGTCAGCTCTTTGACTCATAAACTGGGAGAAATTTCATGAATCCAACCTCAAAACCCATCATAGCTTCCCTGCAGTGGTGGATTGTTTATTAGCATGATTCCCACTGGTTTTCCAAGCTGTTTAATGGACCCCAACCAGCTCAGGTGTAACAACATCTCCGACATCTGTCACTGTAAATTAATAAAATCCGCTTAAAAAATGTAATTTGATTGAATGAATCCAAAGTGGGGAAATGACTTTCTGTGAGTCTCCTCAGTACAAATATCCAATTTCTGACTGTCAACATTAATTTACCCTAAACTGGAAGTTCCAGAGTAAATCTTAATGAAAGTAAATCAATGTAAAAGGCTAATAAGACTTTATGACTCAGATTTAAGACTCAAATTTTCAAAAACTGATCACTCTCAGCATGGAGGAGGGGTGGGTCGTATATCTGTGTATTTCCATGCTAAGAAGTAGGGCTGCCCGATTTATGGAAAAAAAAAAATCATTTTCACGATTATTTTAGTTATTATTGAAATCATGATTATTCAAACGATTAATTTTTATTAGCACATTGTTTTTATTCAGCATTTCTCTTTCTGTCAAAAGACAATTGATCATTTGCGCAAAACATTCAAATTCAAAATAGGCTACAAATACACACCTTACAGCTGTTTTGCAATGTATAAAACATTAAAGGAATAAAACAAATATACTTTGAACATTAAATAAATGTGAAAAATGTAGAAAAACATAAATGTTTCCTAAATGAATTATGTATCCAGCTGTTCAGCAAATTCTCTATATTTGAAGAATAAAATAAACACACTTATTTATATTTTAAAAAATATCCCAAAATAAAAACTTTAAGCTTTCGTGCAATGCTAGAAAATTCCAAATCTAACATTTTTGTTAATGACGCCCAACAAATCACATGGGTGGAAGCCACTGAAATAAACTTTAACTTCAGAATAACTTTCAGAAAATGTGTAAAGAAAAATGGCAAAGAAATTGTTTTAACTTGATTATAAGAGTTTGGAGATCGTTTGACACGAAAATTAAAATCACGATCAAATTTGAATTAATTGCACAGCCCTACTAAGGAGGCAGGACATGCAGTCATTGCATATCTGAGTGTGTGTGAGAACAGATAAACCAGAATCAGAATGCTTTTATTATCATTGAACCAGCGTCCCAATACAACAAGATGTCTTCCAGTACAACCCGTCCAAGATCGGACCAACAACAGACAAACATGACACACTGGAACCGGGAGGTCCAGGAGCAGCATATACCCCCACACCCATGTAGACCAGGATCTACCAGGATCGTCCCACAGCATGATGACCAGCAGATCCCAGATCCGGCTGGTTTTTATTAGAACACCCTGTTTCCTGTTAAACCTCCGTCTCCATCCTCTAAATCATGAATGACTTTTGTCAGTCAGCCAGTTTTCGAAGAATGCCACCTCACCATGGTTACCGCTGTGGTTGATAAATGGCCAGGGTCAACTTTCGAGTAGCTTGAAAGTAGATTCTACCCTCCCCATAATTCCTCCTACAGATCAGTCTGTGAGAGTAAAATCCCAACCTCATGGCCTTGTTGAAAGCATCTACATGCAGGAAGATGTCTAACGTTGTTCCATCGGAGAGAAAGCAGGGACTCCGTTTGTAAAAGAAGGTGGTCACAAAAGGTTTGTGTTAAAAGATGCATACGGAACAGTTGAGTCCCAGCAGGAATTTGCCGGGAGTTGCAGCGTGTTGCAGCATCCTCTCAGAAATGTTCACGCTCCTGTTCCTCCTCTCTGCTGCCCCCCCTCATCCCGTCCTCTCCTGCTTATTCCCCAACAGCATATAACATTCAGTATTAATGTATTTATGCACTTCTTGTTCTCATTCTCCTCATCACATGCAAACGTTGCTTTTCTTGTTTCACTTTCTTCTTTTACAAAATACCTGGAGCAGCGTAGAGGGTAAAAGGCGAAGAGGCTTGCACTCTTTATGTATTTCTTCGCATCATAGACTTACACAGCAGACCCTTACTAATCCATCCACCACGTGGTGATGTGAATCACATTTTAGATCTGGGATTATTTAATCTGGTCTTCAGCAGACGTTAAAATGAGAAAACACAGCTGCACTGCAGGCTACAGGGCAGCGTGGGGAACATTGTCACCACACCGTTTCCTCTTTGAAATCCAGAAATGTGTGATAGTCAACTCTAACTGGGTTTTACTCTTTGTGCTTCTGCTGCAGCTCATTACCAGAAAACACACGCTCAGCTCTTCCATCTCCACACTTCTTCCCAGCACGTCAACTGCTCTTACATCCCCTCTTTCAACAAGACGTGTTCTTACAGCACATAAAAATTACATCAGAGCCCTCATCTTTAAATAGCCTATGACATTTATTGATGGGTTGAAGTGTGCCTTCTCGGCGCGGGGTTCGGCCCGGGGCCTATTAAAGCAATTGAATCTTCTTTGCATTTGGTCTTTGAAGTGTTGGGAGAATCTCTGTGCCGTCCGGGCTCCGGTTAATCATTAGTGAAAGCAAAGTGCTTCATGTGAGAACTGCTGTTTTTTATGGCATTGGCAGTAGAATGAGGAGGGAAAGGGGGGGGGGGGGGGTCAGGGAGAAATCTCGAAGCAGCCAACAAACTTACGCAATGTTTTATGTTATATGTGCTCTTTCCGGGAGTGCAAAACAAAACACTGATGATAAAAACCCCTTTTCCCCCCTTGTTTGATGGGTTTGTGATGCTACTGTCATAAGCACTTTGGGTCGTGTTTATCTCTTTCATAATCTTGCTCTGGATGTGAACTTTCTTTAAAGGGTTTTGGCCTATATTCATGTGATGCACAGTCTCCAAACAACACTGCTGGGAATCTTACACCATGTGAACTGCTGCTTTGTTGCTAGCTCGCAGATGCAGTTAAACACTAGGAATCGTGCAGCTTTTGTAACACTTTTGTGCAACACTGTGCCATTTGTGTTTCAAAGGTGCAGGCTGGATGTGTTTCTGTGTGCATTCACATATTATGTCAGGCAGTATGACCTGGTCAGTGGTAGATTGTTTCTGTGTTGGAGTCTTAGTGATAAAGAGCTTAAATCATCTGTTCTCTACAGCGTGGACATGAAAGACGTAAACATGAGTGGATATTTGATCTGATTTTTATATAAATACAGATTGTTTCTGGATTATCACAGGTCAAAGGGTTTGGCAGAATGACTGTGGCATGAGATGATGCCCTAGATTTTCTTTTTCCAATTGTATCTAGCAAAAAGAAAAAAGCTAAACAGAGGACTGACGATGGTGTGAGCCATTCTTAAAACTAGAAATGGTCTGAGGACATGCAGGGTGTGATGCAAAAAGGCATATCAGGGCATATTTAGAATGGTGGCTGAGGCTGTCAGCTCTGCGTGTCAGTGATGATGACAGGGTTTTGCATCAGTACCAGTATTACATGCATTTGGACATATCTACCATATGGATGTCAGAGCGCATGAAACCCTGACTTATTCCAACATTTTCCAGACTGTAGCTCAAGAGCAGGGGGGTGAAGTCCTGTCAGGCTGATTCAGGCATTTGCATTGTCACAAGCAAACCTTTATCAGATTTTGATCCATTTGGGGAAATTTAAGGGTTGCTTTGCACGTGTGAAAAGCTTTTTAAGGGAAGCATTGGGTTATTCGTATCGTCTCAAATGTCTTAGCTTTGTATGTTTTTCATTTATACACTAAAAAAAAGTGCTGGGTTATTCCATCAGCCCAACTGCTGGGTTATGAAATGTGTAACTGAAATGTGAACCGTAATTTTGGGTTATCTGGGTTATTTTTTTGTGAACCCATGTATTGGGTTAAACACAAAAAAATGTTGGATTATTTTTTCAACCCAACCGTTGAGTTGGGTATGTTTCTGTTAGAGGGGGTGGGGCTATTTTCAAAACGCAACGTATCATGACCACAAAGGCTCATGAGAAATGCAAATGCTGCAGGAATTTAACCTTTAATGATTGGTATCCTATAAATTTGAAATATGTGTTTTCGGGCTGGGAAAAAATATAAATTTCGCTGAAATATCGCAATAGTTTCATCTGCTGATATCATATTGATATTTAAAAATGCGGTATCGATCTACTTAACTCACGAAATCTGGCGAGATTTCGTCATTCTGTTACAAAATTTTGTGGGTTTTTTGTGAAATCTCACAAGATTTTTTAAGAAAAACAATGAAATCTCACGAGATTTCATTGGTAAACTGGATCAGAATTGAAAATATTGCCATATTTCAGTGTATCGATATTTTTTCCCAGCCCTAATGTGTTGTACTGTCTTAGTAATGTTTACGGTGGCCGGGAAGTGCAAAACATTAATACATTTACCTGAAACACTTTGCAAGTTCAACAAAACACTTGTACAAGTTAAAAAAAAAAACACTTATACAAGTTCAACAAAACACGAATGCAAGTTAAAAATTCACAAATGCAAGTTAAAAAAACACGAATGCAAGTTCAACAAAACACGAATGCAAGTTAAAAAACACGAATACAAGTTCAACAAAACACGAATGCAAGTTAAAAAAACACGAATGCAAGTTAAAAAAACACGAATGCAAGTTAAAAAAACACGAATGCAAGTTCAACAAAACACGAATGCAAGTTAAAAAACACAAATGCAAGTTAAAAAAACACGAATGCATGTTCAACAAAACACGAATGCAAGTTAAAAAAACACGAATGCAAGTTAAAAAAACACGAATGCATGTTCAACAAAACACGAATGCAAGTTAAAAAACACGAATGCAAGTTCAACAAAACATGAATGCAAGTTAAACAAAACACGAATGCAAGTTCAACAAAACACGAATGCAAGTTCAACAAAACACGAATGCAAGTTAAAAAACACGAATGCAAGTTCAACAAAACACGAATGCAAGTTAAAAAACACGAATGCAAGTTCAACGAAACACTTAAGTTAAACAAAACACGAATGCAAGTTAAAAAACACTTATACAAGTTCAACAAAACACGAATGCAAGTTAAAAAAACACTTATACAAAGACACGACCCGGAAGTGATTGGTGGCCATCGCTGCACTGTCTGTTCTTTCTTTCCTTTTTTCTTTCTTTCTTTCTTTCTTTCTATCTTTCTCTTTCTTTCTTTCTTATTAAATGGGCAAAATTAATTGTACATGCATTGTATAATATTACAGAGATAAAAACATCTTCGTAATTTTGACGAGTAGGTATTTTTTGTTTCATTTCTTATTTTTAATTTTTAAGTTTAAAAGTCTTCCAGTAATTTTTAAAATCATTAGATTGAAAAACTAGAAAATAAGGGCATTTATCTATTTATTTTGCCAGATCATTTTGTGGATGTAATATTTTTGTAGGATAATGATAAAATTTAGATATGTAGGCCTATTTCTCATTTCAGGAAAAACAGTCTCTTTATGCCTGTGGTAATATGAGTAATCGGTATCAATCGGTGATCAAAATCACATCATAACAGAAATTTAATTCTCGGGAAAAATACACTTTTAACCAACATTATCAACATTACAACAAACAACTGGAAAACTCAAGTGTGAATAATAAACACTATTTATCAATAAAGGTATTACATAATTACAATTGAGAACACATTTTTGTAATCAATATCCATTCAGAAATTTTCTCCGACCTGCATCAGGTTATATACACAAACGTACAATGATTATTAAACGTTGGCTCCACACACTGCCATCTCTGTTCACCTTCCTCACTGATTCGGTCCACTGATCACGGCGCTCAGCTGACTCGTTATACGCCAGAAACCTGAAGAAAGACAGCTTCCACCTACTTGAAGGTTGTGTGCTGTGCAGAACACCGCCGCACAACTCCTCATGGTTTACAGCAATTTATCACAGGGACAAGTGATAAAGATAAAGCGCTGATCGCATAGCAACCGTTTGTATTCACCGCGCTCCTGGTTGCTAGGTGCCAGCGCATACCGGATGTGGGAAGTTTCGCTCCCGAGAATTAAATTTCTGTTATGATGTGATTTTGATCACCGATTGATACCGATTACTCATATTACCACAGGCAGAAAAAGACTGTTTTTCCTGAAATGAGAAATAGGCCTACATATCTAAATTTTATCATTATCCTACAAAAATATTACATCCACAAAATGATCTGGCAAAATAAATAGATAAATGCCCTTATTTTCTAGTTTTTCAATCTAATGATTTTAAAAATTACTGGAAGACTTTTAAACTTAAAAATTAAAAATAAGAAATGAAACAAAAAATACCTACTCGTCAAAATTACGAAGATGTTTTTATCTCTGTAATATTATACAATGCATGTACAATTAATTTTGCCCATTTAATAAGAAAGAGAGAAAGAGAAAGAAAGAAAGAAAGAAAGAAAGAAAGAAAGAAAAAAGGAAAGAAAGAACAGACAGTGCAGCGATGGCCACCAATCACTTCCGGGTCGTGTCTTTGTATAAGTGTTTTTTTAACTTGCATTCGTGTTTTGTTGAACTTGTATAAGTGTTTTTTTTAACTTGCATTCGTGTTTTTGTTGAACTTGCATTCGTGTTTTTTAACTTGCATTCGTGTTTTGTTGAACTTGCATTCGTGTTTTTTTTAACTTGCATTTGATTCGTGTTTTGTTGAACTTGCATTCGTGTTTTTTTGAACTTGCATTCGTGTTTTTTTAACTTGTTTTTGAACTTGCATTCGTGTTTTGTTAACTTGCATTCGTGTTTTTTTAACTTGCATTCGAACTTGCATTCGTGTTTTGTTGAACATGCATTCGTGTTTTTTTAACTTGCATTTGTGTTTTTTAACTTGCATTCGTGTTTTGTTGAACTTGCATTCGTGTTTTTTAACTTGCATTCGTGTTTTTGTTGAACTTGCATTCGTGTTTTTTTAACTTGCATTCGTGTTTTGTTGAACTTGCATTCGTGTTTTTTTAACTTGCATTCGTGTTTTTTTAACTTGCATTCGTGTTTTGTTGAACTTGTATTCGTGTTTTTTTAACTTGTATTAGTGTTTTTTTGAACTTGCATTCGTGTTTTTTTAACTTGCATTCGTGTTTTGTTGAACTTGTATTCGTGTTTTTTAACTTGCATTCGTGTTTTGTTGAACTTGCATTCGTGTTTTTTTAACTTGCATTTGTGAATTTTTAACTTGCATTCGTGTTTTTTGAACTTGTATAAGTGTTTTTTTTAACTTGTACAAGTGTTTTGTTGAACTTGCAAAGTGTTTCAGGTAAATGTATTAATGCTCTTTGCACTT